>CAMAPF010001064.1:1702500-2302500 GCA_945859915.1 Cuscuta epithymum
GAAGAGATGGTCGGTCAATGGTGGCGTTGTGTCGATCAGCCAGACCGACGGGAGCGTTAACCATTAGGCATTAGCGGAAAACCATTTTAAAACGATTGGGCCTTTGGACAGTTGGACGAGCAGTGGCCGAGGGCCGAGGGCCGGTTTGTACTAATGGCTACAAACAAGTACTACCTCCGTTCCATTTCATGCATCTCATTGGTTTTAACACACTTTTTAATAAAGTTGTTGAAAATGTAAAAGTTGTATTCAAAATTTGAGTATAATAAAATGAAAAATGATGTGAACCACATATTTCTTTCTAAAAAGGAAATGTGACACTTATTTTGAGACAACCCAAAAAGGAAAGTAACACAGTTAAAATGGGACGAATGGAGTAATTAATAAGATACAGACTAGTTGATATGAAGAGCTAACACAATTGTTTAAGAAAAGTGATTTTACGTGATTGATATTGAAATGATAAAATAAGAGTAAAGTAAAAATGATTTAGGATGTTTTTACTTGGACTGTAATTTCTCCCAGATCATACCAGACCAGATCAGACTAGCAAATTACAGTCCAAGTAAAAACATCCTTAGAACCACACAAATTTTACCAATTTTTTTAATTTAGTATGACACAATTTTATTCAGAAGAGCCAAAAAGAAAATACGAAACAATCTTTGAGGGGCGGGTGAATTATAAGAAGTAACATTATAAAATAATGATAAATATACGAATAATTTAAAATAATGAATACAAATGACATTTTAATTAGTGAGCATAGTAATAATTGTAAAGAACATGTCATATTCAATTTTACACTACAAACTACAATGATCATGTATGCACTTGGTTAACATTTCTTTTACACCCGTCAATATAGAAATAATGATTGTGTAACATTTTCTCCACGGTTTGAAGTTTGTCCTACTATTTTTGGAAAAGTATCATGTACAGAACACTATAAAAGAAATGTTAACCAAGTGTATATATGTTACTTAATAATCCCTCCATCGTGTTAAGATTTTAATGGTATACACGATAAGTTAATTATCTTTTGTCTGTGGGTAGCCTATTAAAAAACAAACAGGCTTATTCACATTTCACAAACAAAACATAACATATTCACTCATAGCGACTACAATCTGATGTGTACAACGGTTTTTTAGGGAAAATTCTTAAAATAGGAGTAAAAAAATTCGAAAATTTCAAAATAGGACTGTTATGACTAAAAACGTTTATATGTTTCAAAATAGTATTGTCATGTTTTGTATGGGCACCTGTAAAGCTAGGTATTGGATAGAGTATTCTTGAAGTTGCTTGACAGTATCGTCTTCTTCGTCCGCATCCATTTGGTGGAGCGATGGCCCTGACAGAGTCGGATTGGGCTTCGGCTCTTGCGCCATCTTTGCCGATACAATCAATTCTGAGCTGCTCTATTGGGCGAAGACTTAAAAGTTGGAGTCTTTTTGTTTTCAACGATTCAACCCTGAGAACTAATCCGTAAGAAAGTTGGACGAAATGGCAAAACAAAATTTAAACATTCGATATAAGGTATGCTTATGTCGCGGCATACCGGCGTAGGCGACTTGGTCGATCGACGATCGTCTCTGGTCGGCTCTGTAATATTGTTTGACGTTTCCAAAAGTCCTGAAGTTTGTGTATACACGATAAGTTATTAATTATTTTTTGTTTGTGGGTATCCTGTTAAAAAACAAGCAGGCTTATTCACAAACAAAACATAACATGTTCACCCACGACACCTACAATCTGGTGTGTACAACCCGTTTTTTCTTAAAAGTATACTCTCTCTGCCTGATTGAATTGTGCACATATTAATAAAATATATTTTTCTCTAAATCCCTGAAATGCCCCTTTTACTGAAAAGTAAATTTTATTGTAGAAAACAGTATTACATTATTTTGACAATGGCTTATTCACAAACAAAACATAACATGTTCACCCACGGCGCCTACAAACTGGTAAGTACAAACCGTTTTTCTTAAAAGCGTTCTCTCTCTCCGATTGAATTGCACACTTATTAAGAAAACAATTTTTCTCTAAATCCCTGAAATGCCCCTTTTATTGAAAAGTAAATTTTATTATAAAGCACAGTATCACACTATTTTGACAGTGATTAACATTATTTAATACCTTTGCACTGCATTGTCATTATTATTTAAGGTTGGTAGAATAAATTAGTGATACTGTAGTATAACTTTTTTTTCAAATAGAAATGGGGATTTTATTTGAGCACCGAAGATTTGCGGTGGTGCTTTGTTTTTTTTTTTGCAGATTTCGATTTTATATCTGCGGCAGTGCTCCAATTTTTGCTGATTTTGATATGCAGATTCTGGATCTAATTTCCAGTAACCTGGCCGAAGCTTTTTTCTCCGACAAGTCAGAGACGGTGGTCACCATGGTGGCCGGTGGTGGCGCTGGTGACTATGACACGGTGGGGCTAGGCAGTGGAGCGGTGCAGCGGCGGTAGTTGGCAGGGGGTGGGGTGCACGGGGAGGGGGCCGGGGGGTGCAGGGCAGGGGGTGGGATGCACGGGTGGTGGCTATAGTGACACGGGCGGTGGCTACAGTGACATGGGCGGTGGCTACAGTGACACGGGCGGGGGCTATAGTGACACGGGCGGTGGCTACAGTGATAAGGGCGGTGACTACAGTGACACGGGCAGTGGCTACAGTGACACGGGCGGTGGCTACAGTGACACGGGCGGTGGCTACAGTGACACGGGTGGTGGTTGTAGTGACATGGGTGGTGGCTGTAGTTACAAAAAAAACGAACACGCAGTGACATAAAATTTTTGCAGTTACATCATGTTTTCTAATTGCACATATATGACCTTCTTGATCACTTTTTTGCCCCTTTTTAAAAGTGGTCACTTTTTGGGTAATTGGTTCAAAATTAGTAATATCCAAGTAAAAACCCCTTTTATTAATTTTAGTATATATCGTTTTTCTTAAAAGTGTTTGTGGGTAAATTATTTTTTATCGTTACGGATAAGTTATTAATTATAACTTATCAAGAAAAAATACATTTTTTCTTTAACATGAACTACCACTTTACAAAGAGGTAAATTTATTATAAAGTACATTGTTTTACACTGCAATGTCATTGTTATTAAGGTTAGTAGAGTAAATTGATATGAATCCATTTAATAAACAATGAAGGAATATGTTATTATAAATATAAAAAACATCTACTTTTAATACTCCGTACTGTTTTGACATCTAGTAATAATAAAAAATGTTCTGTTATGTTGCACCGATACTTCATCTGGATGCCGTATCCGCGTATCCGATACGTATCCGTATCTGATACTCACCGATACCCGTCCTGTACGTATTGGGTCCGTATCCGTAATTTAATAAAAGTATCGGACTTATTTAAAAAAATTAAAAACTTCGGATACCCGTATCCGGCCCAAGATACGCGTATCTAAACATAAGGTCCCAAATTTCTTACGCGACCATGACGATGAGGCTCAGAAGATTATAGATGCCGATCAGCGACCAGTCCGCTAGAACTCTTCAGCCCTCCTCCTCCTCCTCTATCGTCAATCCTCTGCATCTCTCACGGCCAGGTAATGCTAACACTCTAATCTATGTTCTTCTTCTTCTCTATCGCAGATTTAGCCTAGATTCCTCTCAATCGATTTAACCTAACAGCCGGGTAAAGACTGAAGTTTAACACTCTTACCTTTCAATTAAACTGCACTTTACAGTTAAAATTCTTAATTTTATACCACATACCTGTTTTGATAAACATGGTGAAAAATATGCTTACAGTATTAGTAAGTTTTAAAATCAATTTACATATCAGGTCACAGATTTTTCCCTTTGCTTTGAGCTTTGAAAATGAAGTTCTAAAATATTGTGGCTGTTGTTTTTTTCCCATTGCTTTGAGCTTTCAATCGCAGATTTGCAGAGCTTCACAAGTAACCATAAACCTTGTATGCTATATTAATAGTGAAGTATACTACTGCAATAAACTGAAGTAAATTAATATATCAGCAGGTAAGCATCCTGCTAATATAATTGTGAGTGCATATAATTTAGCAGCAGATTTGCATCCTTGTAGATAGCTTCACAATGCTACCCGAATGTTTACTAAATTATTTGCAGATAGCTTCACAAGCATATATTAGTATACTTCTGTTTTTATTATTTGTGAGTGCATATAATTTAACAGGTAAGTATTCAATTTGCAAACCTTGTATGCATTGTCAAGTATTAGTTGAATGCACTGAATATATTAATCATTTGGCTGATAGCACTCATTATAATAATAATTTGGGTGATAGCAATGCAGTTTAAAACATATAAACCAGGTAAGCATCCTTTCTTACAAATGTTTTGCTTTTGTTTATGTAAACATATAAACTTATTTAGATAGCATGTACTTTGGCTGATAGCTATTTTGAATTTATAGGAATGAATCCATCAAATATTGGTGGTGCATCCCAAGGGGCAAGTGTAAAAAACAAAAGCGATGATGAACACCCTCTGTGGAAATATGTCACAAAATATGCTAAAGGCGAACATGCCACTGTGGGTGGTAATGCAACATGGATCTGCCACTTTTGCAATGAAGAGAAGTCAGGGTCGTACACTAGAGTTAGAGCCCACTTACTGAAAGTTTTCGGGAAAGGTATTAATTCTTGTCCAAAAGTTTCTCGTGACAATATAATTGAAATGAAGAAATGTGAAGATGAAGCATCCATTGCAATTCAAAGTTCCCAACCTAAAAGGGTGTCTTTGCCCACGCAAGACTCAAGTTCCTTGGTTCAACAGCCAAGTGATTCCAGTACTGTCATTAAGAGAAAAAGGGTGAATGATTCTGTCATTGGTAGAGCTTTTGATATGCAAACTAGAGCCCAGCTTGATGCGGAGATAGCCCGAATGTTTTTTTCTGGAGGTTTGCCATTTAACTTGGCTCGGAATCCTTATTATGTGAGTGCATTCACATTTGCTGCTAATCATTCCTTAGGGGGCTACATTCCTCCGGGATACAATAAATTGAGAACCACATTGCTTCAGCAAGAGAAAGCTCATGTCCAACGATTACTAGAACCCATTAAAAGTACTTGGGTGGAAAAAGGGGTGAGCATTGTCAGTGATGGATGGGGAGACCCACAAAGAAGACCTTTGATTAATTTCATGGTTGTTTCTGAAGTTGGCCCAATGTTTATTAGAGCTTGTGACTGTTCGGGTGAGGTTAAGGACAAGGAATTCATTGCTGCACTATTGAAGGAGGTCATTGATGAAGTTGGTCATGAAAAGGTTGTCCAAATAGTTACTGACAATGCTAGCAACTGTAAGGGTGCCGGGGCAATAATTGAAGGTATCTTCCCTAATATCTATTGGACTCCTTGTGCTGTTCATACATTGAATCTTGCTTTGAAGAACATTTGTGCAGCAAAGAACCTTGAGTCTAACCAAGAAACGTATGAGGAATGTCACTGGATCACAGAAGTTCATGGTGATGCTGTGCATATAAAAAATTTTATAATGAATCACTCCATGAGACTTGCCATGTATAACCAGTTTAGTCCTTTGAAGCTGCTTTCAGTTGTTGAAACTCGTTTTGCTTCGGTTGTTGTTGTTCTTAAAAGATTTAAACTTATTAAACGCTCCTTAGAAGCAATGGTTTTAAGTGACCAATGGGTTCAATATCGAGATGATAAACAAGGGAAAGCTAGATTTGTTCGGGATAAAGTGTTGGATGAGTCTTGGTGGGCAAAAATTGATTATATTATTGCTTTCACTGCACCGGTGTATGATGTGATCAGACTATGTGATACAAACAAGCCAACTCTACATTTGGTTTGTGACTCATTGGATACTATGATACATGAAGTGAGAGCAATCATTTATAAGTATGAAGATAAATCTTTTAATGAGGAGTCTCCATTCTTTAGTGTGGTTCATCACATTCTTCTGGATCGTAGAGGAAAATGTATTACTCCCCTCCATTGTTTGGCACATTCACTAAACCCTCGGTAAGTTTGCTTTTTTATTTTAACATTCTGTATCACTGCCCAGTCTACTACAAGTTTATGCATTACATATATGACATTGCCAATAAATTAAATATGTAGCTTGGTATTAACAACCAAATAGAGCTAACTGTCTATATTTTTAAACCATGAGCAGAATAGAGTAAATTGTACTATCCTCTAATGAATGTAAGGTCTGCCCACCTTGGTATTAACAACCAAATAGAGCTCACTGTCTATATTTTTAAACTATGGGCAGAATATGGTAAATTGTACTATCCTCTAATAAATGTAAGGTCTGCACAGGTTATGAAATATAATGACCATTTTAATGCTTGTTTGTGCTATTTATTATTTTTTTCTTAATTCTTGAAGGTTCTACAGTGAGCAATGGCTTAATGCAAGACAAGGCAGAGTACTTCCTCATATGGATGGAGAGCTAGCTATTCAACGAAACCAATGCTTTAGAAGAATTTTTTCTCTCGAAGAACGTCCTCAAGTGATGAGTCAGTTCGCTGATTTTTCTCTTAAAAGTGGAGCATTTCAAGACCCTGATTCTATTGCTAGTAGATATGAAATGGAACCAAGAAGATGGTGGGCATTATTTGGTTCATGTGCGCCTTTACTTCAAAAAACGGCTTTCAAAGTACTCGGACAACCTACTTCGTCTTCTTGCTCTGAAAGAAATTGGAGCTCTTACTCGTTTATTCATTCCTTTAAAAGGAATAAATTGTTGCCTAAACGTGCTGAGGATTTGGTATTTACTCACAATAATCTTCGTCTTCTGTCACGATCATCTCCAGACTACTTAAATGAGCAGCATAAGATGTGGGACATTGGTGGAGATGATTTTGGGAGTATGGAAGATATTGGAATTCTTGAATTCGCCAATCTGTCGCTTGATGAACCTGAACTGGAATCAGTCTTGTTAAAAGACTTGGATGCAAATGCGAGTGGCGAATCAAATGTTATTTAATCAGAAATTGGAGTATTAGTACTTTAGTTTAATTTCTGAAACTTTATTATGATTGTAATTTTTGGTACTATCATCACTTTATTTAAGAACCCTTGGATTATATATAATTGCAAATCATACCCTATATTTTTATTAATTATAAATATGCCCCCGTATCCGTATCCTATAATTTTTGAAGTTGCCGTATCGCCGTACCCGTATCCGCGTATCAACGTATCCGCGTATCCGTATCCGTGCAACATAGGTTCTGTGAGGGGTGGTTGAAGTATATAAGATTTTTTTATAATGTGATTTTGTAGTATATTAAAACAAAGTCGACTAGGTGAGTCTGTATAGATATTTAGAAATGAAGGCAGCAAGTGCTTAATAAATTTAATGTGATTATGTGATAGAGAATGTTTTTGCTTGAATTTTTTTTATGGTTAGATATCAGATAAGACTTATATAAACTAGACTAGATCCAATTAGGTTTAAACAGATAAGAACAAACTTCAATAGTTGCAAAATACACAAAGACCAAATATCTATTAGACCAAATCGGGTTAGACCAGATCAGACTAGACTTAAAATCTCACACCAGACTAGCCCAGACCACAAAATTTCAGTCCAATGAAAAGCATCGATATCATGAAAGGTTAAAACATGCTACTATACCTTTGTCTCGGAAGGGTTTGTCATATGACTTTTTTTGGTCAATGATGACAAACTTTGAGTAATGATTTTAATTATTATATTTGTATATAATTCATAAATTTTACTTTTAATGATGAAAACATTTAATATAATTTTCGTATTAAAAAATATCATTGCTCAAAATTAATTACCATTGGCCATGAAAAGTCAATTTGCCAAACCTTTTTGGGATATAGATAGTATTTTTAGGAGATATATTTATGAAATAATTCTTAATATATGATCAAAATATGGGCAGTGGACAAAGTTGTGATTTAGAAACTTTAGTGAATATATTGTATTTGAATTGTACATCATACTATTAGTTAGTTAGTCATTCTTCCCGATATAGTGTATTCTCATATACCCCATGGGTATCATCATAATTGACGGTCAAATACTTCAAGTTATATCAACATTTAATTTAGTACGAAGTTTCACCCGAGGCTGACCTCGACGCCCGAGGTCAGGTCGCAACCCAAACCACAAATCAACAAAGTATGGTACCCCAGCCGAGGCCGACATCGAGCTCACCGAGGTCGGCGCAACAATTATGGCAATGTACTATATTACTATTTGTGCATTTTATTTATATTTTACTCTTATTTAAAGATTTTTCTCCAATACTAGCTAGGGATAAGCTAGGCTACCAAATTCGATCATGTTTGTGTGTATATTTAACGTCCAAGTTACAAAGCATTTTAATTCTTGATAGAAGCTATGAAGCTAATATTAGAGAAGATACAAAGGGGACAGTTTGAAGTAATACTCCCTATATGGAGTAACTTTTAAACCCCGTACGGGATATAAAATGCTGCTAGCAAGCAGCTCTATGCCTCTATCTACCCTAAGGCGAGGTTGATATACCTTTTCTAATTCCGACCGTCCACATAATATATCTTACTTTCCTAATTGACAATCATTATTTATTCCACTGCCTCATGAGTATACATATATCAATAGTTCCAAAGGCTCTCGGCTCCGGTAATTACCGACATATCATCCGGCGGCGGAGACGACGTCATCCTCGGTGGGCTCACCATCATTCCCCCGGCCATGTCCACCAACAAATTGTGCATGTCGAACAACTCTTCTTCATCAATGTACTCCGCGTCATACGTCTGCTCACAACTTCTTTCTAGTCGTCCAGCCGCCCCACATTCGCTCCCTTCCGGTTTCATCATGCTGGCAGCGAGTGCGGCGGCTCGCCTTATTTCTGCCCCGTCAGAGGAAGCGGGGACGGGATAGCTCCCGGCGTACGCCGGGAAGTTGAGCACCGCGTCACTGCTCCTCAAGGCAAGCGCAGCGGCATCGTATGCCGCTGCTGCCATCTCGGGGGTCGGGTAAGTCCCCAACCAAATCCGAGTGGTCTTCCGCGGCTCGCGAATCTCCGATACCCATTTCCCACTCCGGCTTCTCACTCCACGATACTTTGAGTGCTTCCCGCTTCCTCCGCGGCTCGACGATGGCCCCATCTCCGATGTTGTTTTTGCTTGCGGTTGTTCTCGGTACTCGGGCAGCCTTCTTACAAATGGTGTTGGACTAAGATGTGATGCATGTAGTTGGTGAGGTAGGTAAAATGGTGTTTGATTAAAGTGTGAAGCTATGTTGAATTGTGAGTTAGGGTCATCCATGGACTAGAGAGCTAAGAGATATATATGAGATGGATAGTGTGTGTGGATCAATGTGGTGTCCGTGTGTAAGAATTTATACATATGTGTATGTATGCACAGGCCAGGAGAAGAATTAATGGAGGATGAAAGTTAAACCGTGGGCAAGTCGTGGTTTGACTTATGAGTTAATTATCACGGTTAGGGTTTTGTGGGGGTTTTTCTTAGATTGACCGGCCTGAAAATGACATATGATTCATATGGGGAATCGACACAAATCTGTTCATAGTTTTTTTTCTCTATATTTGGTCGAATCCATTTTGTAATGTCACCAACATATCAAACATGGATATGGGTGCCATGTGGTCGTGTACAATGTCCATAGAACTCAACGTTTAAATTTTAAGGAACTTGCTTCGTTTTAATACATCGTGGCCGGGCACAACTATTAAATGCTTGCGAAGTTTCCCTCTTAGATTGTCAAATGTCTAATATCAACGCTTCTTACTTAGACTATAATCAGTTCTAGACAAGATCAGATCAGATCAGACCAGATCAACAAATTACAATCCAATTATAAACATCTTAATTTGACATTTACCAGATCATACAAGTCATATCAGTTCAAACTAGACAAACAAATTCTAGTTCAAGTAAAAACATTATAATTAAGCGGAGCCAGAACCATGGGCAGAGCCAGAAAAATGACTCAGCGGGGTCGAAATCAAATTTACATAGAATCAAAACGGTAGATTATTTTTTAGACCATACTCGAATTGAATGCAGCTTAGATAAATGATAGTTTAAATGAAACTAATAGAGTATATGTAGTTAATATACTTCGTATCTGTCACATATATTATAAACATGTTTTTATACGGGTTGAGTTGAGTACCTCGGATGAGACCCATTGTCTTACCCTAGTACTCTATGGTTCTCTTTGATCTTACTCGGTTTAGTATCAAGATTTCTTACTAGAAAAGAATCATTTATTGAGTAGACACTCGTAGCAGTAAGATATGTTGCATTTGCTCTGTCCCTAAGTCATGTCACGTAAGTAACGAGTGAATTACACGCTATTTTGTGAATATAATTAATATTACGCGTTACAGTTTTACTAATTTCAAACTTAAATAATGCTGATTTTGCAGAATTCATAACTTTTTACTCGTAATGAGTTACGAGAGCCATAATATATCAAATCCAAGATATTTCAGAGCTCTACACTCTTAAATTTTTAGCGGGGTCGGCTGACCACCCTGACCCCAGTAGCTCCATCACTGGCCAGAACACTGGGTCTGATTGGACTGACACAAAGAATTTTTTGAAAATTGTTTACACGAAATCTTCATGCATGCTTTCGCTTAAGCTATTTTTGAAATAACAAACGCACACTAAAAAAGAAAATTCCCAACAATGTTGCTATAAAACATGTTTTGGTGCAATTATATACGAAGTACGGAGTATGTGTTTACTAAAGTGATGCACGCTCATTAGTATAGTGGTACAATATGCACGGTGTACATGTGCCATGAGAGAGATAGATATACAAAAAATCTTTGACATTTCCCTCTTCTATCCCATGAATAAGGTTTAGTCACTTCAATCTACGTCTAGTCATTCTTCTTGACATTGTGGGAAAACTACCAAAAATATTTAAGACCGTTCAAATAAGTAGAGAAATATTTTGCTCATTTATATTTGTGTGTCTATCACTCACATCTCACATGTGCACCGAGCGCATTGTGGTATTGTAGATGCTCTAAAGTGATCTATACATGCTACGGTCCACATTCACACATTTTCATTCTAATATTTCTTCATGCCAATCAGGTTTAGTGACTTCAATCTTCATGTAATTTTAGTATTTTGTTATCAACGATTCAACCAAGTCATACGGTAGAAAAAATATGTAGTCATACATGCATTAGGAAAACACATACAGAGTATGACACATCTTTTATTAATATAGGAGTTCCAAACTAAAATTCACTACCGAGTATTTGATTTACAAATTATTGTCTGTACTCTGCTCTGTAGTAGTGTAGTTGGATAAAAATAACCTGAACTAGAAGTTGAGTGAATGAAGTCGACTCTTTTGACTACGCGGTAACGCGGCTAATTAATAATGACAAAAATTGTAAAATTATCATAAAAACATGGACCAATGAAAAGATAGCAGTTGAATTATTTAAATCTAAATTAAAATTGATAAAGTGATGTAGTCCAATCAAATGAATGCTAGGTACGGTACCTCTGTTTTTAGAAAGGTACCGGAGTTGTCACCTAAAAACAAATGTTTTGATAGAAACGGGGTAATAAAGTACTTCAACAGCGGAAGGCTAAAATTAACATAAACTTGCTTTGTATTAAAAACATTCTTTGAGCTGAAATGGTTGTACAAATATAGCCTTAGACTAAATTAAAACTCAAACTAAACCATTTCATATCAAATTAGATCGGAATATAACTAAACAAATCATATCTGACTAGAACATACTTAAACAGACCATATCATGTTAGATCATACTTAAAAAGACCAGATTAGACTTAGACAATAGTAAATATATAGAGTATATACCAGACCTTCACAAGACCAATTCATAACTGACTAAACCTTGAAAAGTTCCTGAAATAGGAGTAAATAGGTTTTGTAATTCTAAAATACAATTGTTATGTTTTTCTTCCCAAAATAGGAGTAATGTGATACTCCCTCCGTCCCATTTATATTGTCTCACTTTACCTTTTCAGGAAGTCTCACTTAAATTGTCTCATACCATATTTGACAAAGTTTGTGTGACTCTAAATCATTCTTACTTTATTCTTACTTTATTCTCATGATTGCAGTATTAGATATTAATATGGTAGTACATACTCGCATTAATGACAATTTCTTTTCAATTATGGTAGTAACGACTCCTATTTCAGAAAGAAAAACATAATAACCCAGTTTTCGAATTGCAAACCTCTTTTACTTCTATTTAGGGCAATTTTTCACTAAACTTAAATAGACACACCAAACTTAAATAGATTATACTAGTCAGGGCTTGATAAACAAATCATTATAAATGAAACCATCTTTAGACTTATTGGCTTATTTAATCTTGTACTTCAAATTTGATTCTATTACCAGTTCGATAATTATCTTTACTTTATTGAGGACAGACAGATCATATCAGGCCAGCTTAACGGGAATTGCCGTCAGGCCGAGGCCATTTGAGGTCCTTGTCGGTGGAACTTTTGGATGATTTTTTTTGAGTTTCTCATCAAATCTAGTTTGTTCATACCAAATTTCAGTTAAAAACTAAATCAGGAAGGCAGTTAAATAAATTCTCTACCAAAACTGCGTTGTTTATGTATATATAAAGTGCAGTTTTTGTAGATAACTTATTTGACTGTCTTCACGATTGAATTTTTAAAATTTTCAGAATATATTCATTATAACACATCAAATTTTACTCATATCAAGTTTAGATGATATTGATTTTCTGAGTCATGCACTACAAGAAAAATTAATTTTAAGGACCAAGATATGACGATGACTCTCAAAATTCGTCATTAAATGTATCTTTTAACATCAACCAATGAGTTCCTCGTTATTAAACTTATCTTTAACGACCATGTTTGAAAAGTTGTCAATATTAATCAATATGCAATCGTCGTTGTTATTACTGATTAGTTTGCTTTTGATATAATTTTTTTAAAATAATTCGTTAAAAAGAACTAATTTGAATACTAATAAATATAGTTAAAAATTAAGGGAAAATGGAAACTAATAATCCAACATTTTAGCAGTCTTCTTACAACAGTCCCACCTTTTCATTATTCAAGAATAATCCAACCTTTGCACCCCATCTTCATTCGCTGGTCCCTGACCGGTTAATGACCTGCTATTCCAAGTTATTTTCTTATCTTTGCAAAATATTATCTTTGTGAAATGTGAGATTTATGGTATAATGGTTTGCAAAGATAAGAAAATAACTTGGAATAGCAGGTCATCAACCGGTAAGGGACCAGTGAATGAAGATGATGGGCAAATGTTGGATTATTCATGAATAACGAAAAGGTGGGACTATTGTAAGAAGACCGCTAAAAGTTGGATTATTAGTTTCCATTTTCAACTCTATTTATTATATTACAACGCCAATAATATTTCAACCCTATTTATTATATCACTGCCTAAACTAGTATCCGATCGACCATTGCCCTAATCTCCTTCTAAATTCATTCGCTCGATCTGCCGCAAACGTTCTGAGATAATACAGTCGCTCAATCGTTCCTGAGAACTCAGTCGAATGTTTCTATCGCTCGATCAAAAAAATCCATCGGTAAGGGCCTCTGATGACCTCGGTCGGATGACAAATCCTGTTAGGCCGGTCTGACAGAATCACTACTCTTACTTTACTCATTTCAGGATCGCTACTCTTACTTTAGTCATATGAATCTAATTAATAAGTTTGCTCAAATGAAATATGAAGTGTTGACGATGCTCGAAAGTCGAATTACATGACGCTGAATTGGAGTTTTGTGAAGGGTTATGTCATTATGTGACAATAGTGACACTACGTATTATTATGATAGAAAGTTCTTTACAAATTAAAACCTATTTGAAATATGAAAACGTAACCTTAGATTTTAAAACGTAGTGTGTTTTCATATTTCTTCTCATTTCAAATGGGACAGGAAGAAAACGTAACCTTATAGTATTAATAAGCTGAAATAAAATGAAGGATTGTAATACCAATGACATCTGGAAAATGAGGTGTGAAAAAAGGAAGAATATTAATAGTTGAATTCGAATTCCATTTGGCCAAAAAGGTTGAGCAAAATGGGGTACATAACGTGTTCATGTCCCATTATTGTCTGCGTCCGGGCTATTTAGGCATACAAAAGTTGAAAATAGATCTCAATTGTTTACCTGTCGACATCAAATGCTCATACTTTAGTATATACTTTTTAACTAAGCTAGTTGCGGGTAGTTGATAAGTTTAACTAAAAGTGCCTTTTTGATCTATTAGAGGGAACAAGATTGAATTCTAGGAGTGATATTACAAAACAAGTCCATTATCATGGATGCCATTAAATCAAGTCAAATGTGTGGTGAACTTAAAAGGAACTGATAAGTATTCAACCCAAATGTAGATATTTATACTTGGTACTTTTATATGTATAGTAGCGTTAAGGCCCCTCCAACATAGACTACATCGTTAACATTATACTCCGTACTTCGTGTATGAAGTGTTATAGACTAACAGAAAGTAATTACATAATAAGTTTTCTATTATTGAAAATTGTAACACGCAATCACAGAAGTTTCTTAAGTACAAATTATGTTAAAATTTAAATCATTTTGAAATAATAAAACTACTAGTCACTAAATCAAAGTATAAAAGTCATATTTTATCAACTACCTTTATTTAGGTTATATGCTTGTCATTATTTTATAAAACTAGTGGAGTATTAAACTATTAATAGTGTATGTATTTTAATAGTGTATTTTATATTTTGTAGGTTTCCTATTGTTTTTTGGACACCTTATTTATTATATATAAGTCTTTTCATCATTCTCACATTGTATCAAGACCATTAGATTTTTAAACACAAATTAATTTTTTTCGGTCTCATGGAGCCCAACACCACCGCCGCCTGGGACAGTTCTGCCGCTACTGCCTCTGCCACGGAGGCTATGGCAACGCCGGGCTAGAGCGCGAACTCCTTCACATCGCGAGCTCTTCATCGCTGACTATGGCCTTCTCTTCCGAGCTATCGAGTTCAGAGAGCTTTTCCGTTGGTGCTTCTACGTCCTAGATGCCTCCAATTTTTATGTGGATGCCGACTCCTCCTACTGCATCTGTGAATACCATTCTGCCTGCCTCCAACGAAGTCCTCCCATCGGCCGATCGATCACTCCTCAAAGTTGTCCAGGAGCAGTTTGCTGGAATGACTCTCTCTGGGCCACATGGCCTTATGCCATCTTCCTCCGTCGGGACTACTGGCCGATGTGCGGCAGCGATTACACCCTTATCCGGCCACCTCCTTTGTTGCCATGGCTTAAACCATGGGTTTTGAGGCTCCATCCATCACTAGTATCGTCGTCACCAAGTTTATTGCAATTGAAGATTATCTGACCTGACGAATCCAATTTGAATTATTTTTAGTCTCCCATGGCCTATTAGGGATCGAGCCATTGCATACACATTTCAGGATACCCTTCACATCTGTTATGTGTTTCCGAATTGGGCATTCCCATTCATACACCTGTTCAATTTATGTGTGATAATGTTTCTGCTTCTTATTTGTCCACTGATCCCAATGTTCTAAAAGGCGCTAGGCGGAGACTAGTCGGAAACATAAAAATTATAGTTTTATCAATGTTTTTTCATAAATACGATTATTAATTAACGCTGTGTTTGTGCGTGTATAAAAAATACAACACATAAGGTGAGAAGCGAAAGGGGTAAGCCCGGACACAGACCGTAGCCCAATTTCCATGACGCAAAAGACCTAATTGAACAATAGATTGTGAAGCCCAGTAGTTAGTATAACATTTGGCAAAATAGTATAATAGTATAAAGATATTAAAGGTTTTTGAGAATTTGACTTCAATTTGATTATCTATTATGTATTATGGATAACACTCAATTGGCTCTTTTTAGAATGCTAATGTTACAAGTCTATAAATTCATTTCGGACAATTAAACTTTTCAAACTGTTTTTTTTTCAGAACCAAAAATATTTGTGCCACAAGAACAGAAACCAAAAATAATAAAAGTCCTTGGACACATAATGGATCTTGAAGTACTATTTCTGCGTCTCCCTGACCAAAAATAACAAAAGTCCTTGGACACGTAATGGATCTTGAAGTACTATTTCTGATACTTGACATGTACCCCCTCTTCCAGGTCCATCACAAGGAAAACGAAAACCAAGATTGGGGGAAAATAAAGTATTCCCCCCACCTCTACTCTTATACGAAGAGGCTAACTAGGTGGGGATCAAAAGACGGATTCTCGGTCTCCTGAAGCGCTTTTCCAACAAGTCTTTCCTCATTGCAGAAAGCAGATATTTATATGTTTCTTCAATCTTCAAACCAAATTCAGATTTCTTCCTTTTTTTCCTCATAGGAGGGCGGGCTACTCTTTCTTCATATGAATAAGGATATCTTTCCTTGCCAGCGTGAGGGAACAAGCAGAAAAACAATATACCTTTGTCGCGATGTTGATCTTTGCCTCTCATTATAGTGTCGACTTACGGAGGTGCGCGAATGCAAGAAGGAAGGTTAAGTTTGATGCAAATGGTTGTACCCTTTGCTCTAAGTCAAGCTAGAATCTATCAGGAAGGAGGTCAAGATTTACTACACATTAAAATGCATGAATGATAGAGTACGTTATCACATGTAATAACATCTATATCTATATCTATATCTATATCTATATCTATATCTATATCTATATCTATATCTATATATTATACAATTGAGAGTCACATTGAATGATTTTTTTGCCACATGTCATTCTATTAGAATGCATAGCCACATGTCATTTCAAGATGAATTCTAGCTATATCTTATTGATTGCCTTATTAATCACTCCCTTACTCCTTCATACATTACCACGTTTATATAAATTAAAATTAATTATTAAATTCCACCAAAAAAATAATTGTTCTTAATTAATATTAATAATTTACCATATATGGTGTGTGCATTGGTTTATGAAGTAAATTAAATGCGTGCATTGGTTTATCAAATGTACACATAAAATACCATTACCATACGTTTTACCACGTTTAATATGAAGTAAATTAAATGTACACATAATAATATTGTTCTACATCATCCAATATAATGTGTGCATTGATTTATCAAAATGGGATGTCAAGACACCATTTTGAAAATATATATTAAGGATGTTTTCTTTTGGACTAAAATTTACTGGTCTGGTCTGGTCTGATATGATCCGATTTAGTCTGTTTAAGTCTGGTCTGGTTTGAATTAGTCTGGTAAATGTCTGCTCTCTGTATATTTTATAATTGTCCAAATCTGGTCTGATTTGTTTAAGTTTGGTCTGATTTGCTTAAGTCTGGTCTGATCTGTTCTGTGACGGAAAACATTCCAAAAGAAAACGTCCTAATTGATACTAAAGAGTCATAGCATGTAACGTATTAATTAAAAAAAAAATCATTATGTTGATACTAAAAATGTTACCGCAATTAAATGAATCATTCCATTAATTTGGGTATATTTTAAGAAATATAATGTACGGATATATACCCATCAAAAATAGTTTTGATGAGTATATAATATAATGATGTCATTGATGATAATTGTAATGTTATATATGTATTATTTTTAATATTTAGTGATTAAGTTATAATAATTTAAAAGTGTTAATTGAAACGTCTAAAAATGACCCGTGAGAATCTTAAACTGGGATGAAGGATTATTTAATTATTATTATTATGCAAAGCTGTGTTATATTGCAAACTTTTAATTGGAATGCGACAAACAATTTCAAATCACTCAAAGAGACCCAAATTTAAAAATCTCTCTTTTTAAACAGATATAACTCTTTTATTTATAATTTAGTTTTTATAAAAAGAAAATTAAAATTCATAACACTATTCATATGAAACAAATATTGCATATATAAAAATAGAAATAACTATAAAGATCATATAGGTGGAGCGTTTTAGACTCATAACTTTTTAAGCGCACTCAAGTTCTAAAATTAAGATCTCATGATTGCATAGAGCGATTTAATGTTGCAATTAGGGGACATTTTTTATTGACTGGAAGTGTTAATAATGGAACATTAAGTTCTAAAATATTATATTTAAAAACAATTCAAATCGAATCAATAGAATAAATGATTATCACACGCATTCTCTATTGACACTTTCGGTCAATAAATAAAATGTTCACTTATTGCGGAATAAAATTGCGTTACACAATCATGAGATTTTAGAGCCCATTCGGTGACATCTGTATTCGGCTTTATAAGTCATTCTTTTCACCAAACAGGTAATGTTTTAATTTCACGTACTGAATTATATGATAATCAAAATGAGTGAGCTTAATTTGAGTTACTTTTTTGAATTAAGTTACTGTAGTTGAACCAAATTCACCAGATCACTCAATTAGACCCAAATTAAAAAAATCTCTCTCTTTTCACACCGCTCTATATAACTTTTTTATTTATAATTGAGTTTTTATAAAAAGAAAAGTAAAATTCACACAAATATTGCATATAAAAAATAGAAATAAATATGAAGACCAAATAGGTGGAAGGTTTTAGACTCCTAACTTTTTAAGTGCACCCAAGTTCTAAAATTAAGATTTCATGATTGCATAGTCTGATCTAATGTTGCAAATAAGGGACACTTTTATATTGGCTGAAAGTATCAACACTTTTATGATTGCATTAGGTTCTAAAATATTTTATTTAAAAACAACTCAAATTGAATCAACCGAATAAATAAATGTCACAAACATTCGATATTGATACTTTCAGTCAATAAACAAAATGTTTCCCTTATTGCAAAATGAAATTGCGTTACACAATCATGATATTTTAGAACTCATTTGTTGGCCCCTATATTCGGCTTATTAGTTTTATAAGTCATTATATTCTTTTCACTAAACACGTAACTTTTTATGTCACATGCAGAATTGTATGATAATCAAAATAAGTAAGATTTGAGTTACTTTTTTGACTGAAGTTACTATAGATAAACATTTTAGTGTTGAAGGAAATTACTTTAATGTGCATTCGTTATAGATAGAAAGTGTACCTAGGGATTATATGTATTGAGCTAATTGGCCCATTGGCCCATTCCTTGTAAAACCTTAATCCCTCCTATTTAAAGAGGGCTTACATGAACACACCTCTCTCACTTCCCTACAACACGTTATCAGCACGTAACACTAAACCTATTTTTTTTCTCCCGTTCTCCCTACACTCAATCCGCAGCCGCGCCTCCAGCAGTCCAGCCGTGCCGCCAACGGTCCAGCCGCGGCCTCCCCCCCTTCCTAGCCTGCGACTCACCGATTCTCGAATCTCTTTTGAGGTATTTGTGTAAGGAATAAATGTAATTAGATTTTGATGATGCTAGGTTATTTAGATTAGAATTTTAGAGTACCCCCAATTAGATTTTATGTATTAGTACTTTCGGTTGTAAGTATTAGTATAGTCAACAATCAGAGTTGCTCGCTTGTGCATCTGATCAGAGTTGCTCTATGAGAAATGCCTTCAGAGTTGCTCTCAGCGGATCATGAGAGTTGCTCATCAGAGAAGCATCAGAGTTCGGTGTATAGCTTCATCAGAACTCAACATCCAACAAGCATCAGAGTTCCCACACCAGAGCTCGACTTGAAACTACATCAGAGCTACTCATCAGAAAGTCATCAGAATCCAACGTATCAGAATCCGACTAACACTTAGAAGAATTTCAGGCTACCTTCAACGGCTGGGAAATTCATCAACGGCTAGAAGATATTCCGTCCAAGGAAAGCATTTAATGCTCATTAAGTGAGCCTGATACGGTTTGGATTGATTGCAAATGATTGACCGAGAAATCTGGAAGATATATTATAAAAATAGAAAGCTTCCAAATCAGTGGGTCAAGTCAACAGTACGCGCATTCAATGCAGTTGTCTCCCCCTCCAACGGGCAGACAACCCCAATATATAAGCTACAAACCGAAGAACAGGACAACAACTCTCTTCGCAGAACTTTTGCAAGAACTTTTGCTCATCACACTTCAAGCTCTCTTGAGATTCAAAACTCCACATTCATCAACAAGACTAGCTTACGTTGGGAAGACTCAGATTCTCATTCTTCAAACCCAACACACAGCAAAGTTCATCCTGTTCTTCAACACTTCAAGAACTTCAACTACCTATCTTTTGTAACGAAGCTAGTTGGAGAAAACTCTGTTTTCAAAACATCTTCTGCAAAGAAGGGCGTCCAAGTAACTGCAGCAGTGAAGTGGTGATACTTCCGGGAAGCTGAGTGAAAGGATCAGTCATCAGGAAGCAGGACTGCATCCCGGGTGACAACTAGGCTTGAAGAAGGCGTGGAGAACTTCTTAAGTGCTAGGGACTAAAGCGTTGTAATTGATCCTTACAAGCTTAGTGGAACAGTGGACTAGAGGAACGTGTTGTTCCTTGAACCACTATAAAAACTCCGGTGTCATTTACTTTACGCATTTATTTTCTGCACTTTAGTTCTTAACTGCATAACTCTCTTGAACTTGAGATCTGTGTTCAGCAGATCTTGTTCTCAGAGTTATCAGAAAGGCACCTGCCTTAGGATTTGTTTGAGGCTACCCGGAACTCTCATCCGCTGCAAAAGACCAGTTCTGATCATCAGAACTTGACCATCTCTGACAAGTCAACTCTGACTTAGAGAAAAGTTGAAAAACTTTAATCAGTCTATTCACCCCCCCCCCCCCCCTCTAGACTGATTACCAACTCAAACGGGACCAACAAGTGGTATCAGAGCCTCCTTGTTCTTGTAATCTTTTAGGTTACCCTCTGAACAAAGATCCACTTGTTTCTAGCCTCTTTATTTATTATAATGGATAACTCTCTTGCAAAGCATCTTATGTTCACAGATCAGAAGTATGATGATTGGAAGATCAGAATGAAGGCACATCTATGTGCCCTTCATGATGAAATATGGGAAGTCTTGGAGAATGGACCCTTTATTCAGTTCATGAAGATCAATCCTGCTCACTCTACTGATAACTCTCAGCCCCAGATGATTGAAAAGGCCAGGTCTGAATGGACCAAGGAAGAAAAGAGACAATACAATCTTGACAATATAGCCAAGGACATTCTCTACAAGGCCATTGATGAAAGATACTTCAACAGAATCAAGAAGTGCAAGACTGCAAAGGAGATCTGGGACAAGCTAGATGAGATTGGAGCTGGAGATGAACAGGAAAGGGATAACAAGCTGACCATCCCCATGAAGAAGTTTGATGACTTCAAACTTCTGCCAGAAGAATGCATTGCCAAGATGCATGAGAGACTGCTGATCCTCATCAGTGAGATTTCTGAGCTTGGCAAAGAAATCACAATAAAGGAGGTCAACATGAAGATCCTCAGGGGACTGCCTTCAACATGGAAGATGAAGGTGATTGCAGTCCAAGAAAGCAAGAACATCAAGACCTACCCCACAGAAAGACTGATCTCTGATCTCAAAGCTTATGAGTTCGAGATGGTTGAAGAGAAAGAAGAAGTGCCAGATGAGAGAACCACCACTGCTCTCACTGCCAGCACTTCTAAGACAACAAACTTTGATCCTTCAACTCTCCTATCTGATGAATATATGGCTGCCTTTGCCAGAAAATTCAGGAAGTTTATGAAGAAAGATGGAAGAAGTCCACCCTCCATCAGAAGACCAAATCTTCTGAAAACAATGGAGAATACCTCTGCTACAACTGCAGACAGCCTGGACACTTCAAGGCTAACTGCCCCTTTCCAAGAGTGTCCAAAAAGCAAGGATATGAAGAAGAAAAGAAACCTGAAGATCAACACAGAAGAAGAAGAGCTTTCGTCTCAGAGCAAGCTGAGAGAGATCCACTCTCTGAATCAGAGTCCAGTTCTGATTCTGACTCTGATGAAGCATTCTGCTGCTTGGATGCAGAAACTGAAGACCTCTGCCTTATGGCTCAATCAGATGATGAGGTATGCTCCACTTCTGATTCTATTTCTTCTTCGGTAGGCACAGCCTTAAATGATGATCCAATGTCATCATTTTGGGAAGAATTTCAAACTATCCAAGCCACTTATTCTTTTGTTAAAGAAGAGAACAGTAGGCTAAAAGCTGATATCTCTAACCTAAGTAAAGAGACTGAGTGCAAACTTAATCTCTTAACTGAGGAAAGAGATAAACTAAAAGCTGAAAATGAATCTCTTCTAAAAAGAGTAAGAGACATTGAGAGACTTGAGAGCAGATATAATAGTCTTCTGAAGATGCAATCTTCCATGAAGAATATTTGTGTCTCTCATAACCTCACATATGGTCTCGGATATATTGAACCCAAGTCTGGTGAAACTTCTGAGAGGCCTAGCACCCAAGCTGCTAAAGCCAAGAAAGTCATAGCTTCACAGACTTGCTTACCCATCTGCCATGCTAGTACTTCTGGTACTAAAATTGTACATGAGAAGGTCATACCAGAGAAGCAAAAACTAAAGGCCAAACCAAAACAAACTTTAAAAACTAACGAATCTGGCAGAAGACCTAACCACAGAAAAAGTTTTCAGAAAAATAATAATCAAAGGCCAAACCTTTTCAGACAACCTCATGACAACAGTATCAGAAACTGCTATCAGAAAGGCAGATATCAAGAGAAAATTAACTATAGACAGAAGAGGTTGACTGGTCAACCTCAGAAGCCTAAAGTTAAGCGCTCCTCTGATCTTGATAGTATATGGGACTTCTTTCCAACAAAGAAGGCTATGCAAAAGTATGCAAACAGAAAGCATGATCCTCACAAGCATCTGCCCAAAGTGAATCATACATCTGTTTACTACGACTACCAGGTGGACAATGGGTACCATCCACCAAGGTTTCAGTTGATGAGACAAAAATGGTACCAACTACCAAGACTGCATTACCCCCCAGGACCCAACATTGCTTGGGTACCTAAATCTTCCTTTTAATTTTGCAGGAACTGTGTGCTGGAGCCATCTCAGAACAAGAATGGTATATTGACAGTGGATGCTCCAGACACATGACAGGTGACAAGAGTTGCCTATCAGAGTTCCAGAAAATCAATGGACCCTGAGTCACCTTTGGAGGAAATGACAAGGATGGTCAAACAAAAGGAAGAGGGAAGCTAATCAAGAACCAGATAATCATTGAAGATGTCTCATATGTCAAAGGTCTGAAGTTCAACCTCCTGAGTGCTAGCCAGTTCTGTGACAAAGGCTACACAGTTGAATTCACCAAGACCTTATGCTATGTCAAGCATGAGACAACCAAGGAAGTGGTTCTTACTGCCAAGAGAAGAAAGAACATCTATGTTGTTGACTGGCAAACAGCAAAAGGTGGAACCTGCCTGATAGCTAAGGACAATTCAAAGCTAAGCTGGGACTGACACAAGAAGCTTAGTCACTTGAATTTCAAAACCATCAACAAACTGGCAAGAGAACACATTGTAGATGGTCTGCCTGACATTGTCTACAAGAAGGAGACCCTCTGCAGTGCCTGTCAGAAAGGCAAGCAAGTGAAGACCTCATTCAAGCCCATAGCTGGAGATCTTTCTACTTGTCCTCTAAATCTGATTCACATGGATTTATTTGGACCAGTTGAAACTCCCAGTGTTGGTGGAAAAAGATATACTCTTGTTATGGTTGATGACTACTCAAGATACACATGGACTGTGTTCCTAACAAAGAAGAATGAAACTCTTCAGAAGTTGCCATCTCTGTTAAAGCAACTTCAGACTGAGAAGAACATGAAGGTCAGGACAATCAGATCTGACAGAGGAACTGAATTTGTCAACAAGGTGATCAAGGACTTCTGTGATCAGAATGGCACATTCCATCAACTCTCTGCTGCCAGAACACCCCAACAAAATGGTGTTGCAGAAAGAAGGAACAGAACACTAAAGGAAGCTGCAAGAACTATGATTGCAGAATCAGGATTGCCCATCAGATACTGGGCTGAAGCAATCAACACTGCATGCTACACTCAGAATAGAAGCATGATCCACAAGAATCATCAGAAGACCCCCTACGAGCTGTGGAAAGGAAGGAAACCAAACATCAGCTACTTCCATGTGTTTGGATGCAAGTGCTACATTCTAAACAATGGAAAGGAGAATCTGAAGGTATTTCAAGAAAAAGCTGATGAAGGTGTATTCTGAGGCTACTCAAGTTCAAGCAAAGCCTATAGGATACTTAACAGGAGAACTATACAAGTTGAAGAATCCATTCATGTCAAATTTGATGATGGCACCTCTGCAGAAGGACTATCAGAGACCCTGCAGAAGATCAATCTTGAAGATAAGATTTCAGAACCATCAGAAGAGATCACTATCAATCCTGTATTATCAATTCCTACTACTAATCCAATTCTGATAGACAAAGATGAAGATGAAGAAGAGGATGAAGAATCAGAAGATGATCAATCAGAGTTGCCTAGACAGCAACTATCAGAACCTGATCTAACTTGGTTAAGAGATCATCCTCCTAATCAAGTGATTGGTCAAGTCACCAGTGGTGTTAGGACCAGATCTGCATCTAGAAGAGAAGCCATGTTCACCTGCTGCATATCTCAGATGGAACCAATGAGTGTAGAAGAAGCTCTAGAAGACTCAGACTGGATAAATGCAATGCAAGAAGAGCTGACACAGTTTGAAAGGAATGAAGTATGGAAACTTGTTCCTCGACCAAAGCATCAGAATGTCATTGGAACCAAATGGGTATTCAAGAACAAAGCAGATGAAGAAGGCAACATTGTAAGGAATAAAGCAAGGCTTGTAGCAAAGGGATACTGCCAAGAAGAAGGCATAGATTTTGATGAGACCTTTGCACCTGTTCCAAGATTGGAAGCAATCAGGATATTCCTAGCCTATGCTGCCTACAATGACATCAAAGTCTACCAGATGGATGTCAAGAGTGCATTCCTGAATGGAGAATTGGAAGAGGAAGTCTATGTTTAACAACCTTCAGGTTTTGTCATTCCTACCCAATCTTCTTGTGTCTACAAGCTTAAAAAGGCCCTTTATGGTCTTAAGCAAGCTCCCAGAGCTTGGTATGACACATTGTCCCTATTCTTAGTGAACCATGGGTTTACTAAAGGAAAGGTTGACAAAACTCTATTTCAAATTTCTGTTGCTAATCATATTCTATTAGTGCAAATCTATGTTGATGATATTATATTTGGAAGCACTAATCCAGAATTATGCAAGAAATTTTCTCAAGTTATGCAGAGCAAGTTTGAAATGAGCATGATGGGAGAATTAAGTTATTTCCTTGGATTGCAAGTCAAGCAAATTCCAGAAGGAATCTTTATCAATCAAGGAAAATACACCAGAGATCTTATCAAGAAGTTTGGAATTGATGGAAAATCTTCAGTCAAAATTCCTATGAATGCATCTCAAGGAATTGGACCTGATGATGAAGGAAAGGATGTAGATGCCACTACATATAGAGGAATCATTGGATCTCTCCTCTATCTAACTGCAAGCAGACCAGACATAGCTTTTGCAGTAGGAATCTGTGCCAGATACCAATCAAAGCCCAAGGAGAGCCATCTAGTTGCTGCTAAGAAGATTATCAGATATATCAAAGGAAATCCAAATGCAGGACTATGGTATCCTAAGGGAGGTAATTTTGAACTAATTGGTTATTCTGATTCAGATTTTGCAGGTTGTAGATTGGACAGGAAAAGCACTTCTGGTCACTGTCAATTGCTAGGTGGGAGACTTGTCTCCTGGTTTAGCAAGAAGCAGAATTCAATCTCAACTAGCACTGCTGAAGCTGAGTATATTGCTGCTGGAAGTTGCTGTGCTCAATTACTCTGTATGAAGCAACAACTCAAGGATTATGGAGTTCAAGCTAAGGAGATCAAGCTGCTGTGTGACAATACAAGTGCTATTGCCATCACTCAGAATCCAGTGTTGCACTCCAGGACAAAGCACATTGAAATCAGACATCACTTCATCAGAGATCATGTGGAGAAGAAGCACATCTCAATTGAGCATGTTCCAACTGAAGACCAGCTTGCAGATATTCTAACCAAACCTCTCTCAGAGGCAAGGTTTAACAAGTTGAGAGAAGAACTGGGAATGATGGATGATCTTCCCCGAGATACATGAATCAGAGTTGCAGAAGTATCAGATGTGGATTCATCAGAACACCCCATCTCTGGTACCTGAGCTCTTATCCATCAGAAGCTTGAATCAGAGTTGCTTATCAGATGTGGGTCCATCAGAATTCCCCACCTCTGATACGCTTATCCATCCGAGGACCCTATATCAGAATACCCCTTCTCTGATATATGGACTGCTATTCATCAGAGTGGCTGTGGACTTAGCAAAATTTTCTAAATTTCGGACGAGACTGTTCAATAAACCGGAAGTTACAATTTTACCCCCGGTAGTTATTACCACTTTTGGAAAACGGCTTTCCGCCCACAATCCATTAAATGCGACCTCGAAACCGCAAATTATATCAAACGTCCACTAACCCAAATTCATATATACTCTTTCTGAAACCTAAATCGCTACTGCAATTCTACCCTTCGTCTTCAAGCTTTATTTCTCCAAATTCCCAACCTTCAAACCTCTCAAATCTCTCCAAAAACCTGAAAATGAAGTTCATGAATATCACCGATCTCTCAGAATCTGAAGCCAAGGCGCTTGTGGCTAACATTGCCACAGGGATGAAGGTTGACATGTCCTCCTTGCCATTGTTGGCCGAGAACAAGAAAGTCATGAAAGGAGTCATTGCTGGGATGATTGACTCACAGCTGAACAAGATAGTGGCTCATCCTTATGAGCACTTCAGCAACTTGGATGTGGCTGAGTTTTACCTCAACGCCTACATCACTGACAACACCATCCATTCTCAAGTCCAGGGGAAGGACCTGAAGGTTGATGCTGAAGCACTGAACGAGTTCTTCAACATCGAACTCGACTCTCAAGACATTGACACCCCTACACTCATCGACTTGGAGTCAGTCGAAGTCTCTGTGGAGACATTTGTGGACACCTATTGCCGGGAAGATGCAACCGGAGTAGATAAACTCTACATGAAGAAGAACCAGCTCAAGAAGGATTATGAACGCCTGATGAGCATTATGCACAGATGCCTATGGTGCAAAACTGGGTCAACTGACCAGATGAACAATGCCAACTCCAAGGCCATCTATGCAGTTCACAGGGGAATGAACATCAACTGGGGAAAGGTGCTTTTCCAGTCCATCTCTAAGTCCGTTGCTAAGAAGGACAAAAAGACAGGGATGTTCTCCACTAAGATGGGTCATGGACTTCTGATATCTAGGCTCATCTCCAATGCCAACATTGCACTTAGAGAAGCAAATGAAGTAAACCACAACAAGACCATCTTTCTCACCGCATCCCCTAAACTACATGTGGCTGTTGCTGCAGAGCTGAAGAAAACCAGCAAACAAGAGCAACTGAGGGAGAAACCAGCCACTACAGTTGAGGTTGATGATGAACAGCCCAAGGCCAAGAAGAAGAAGCTTCAGAAGAAGCCTAAAACCTTGTCTAAGAAAAATGCATCAGAAGAGGATGCATCAGAACCGGAAGCTTCTGTTGTGGCTCCCAAAGTCACTCCTGTCAAGAAGATGAGACAAAAGAGAAGAAGGAAAGCCACGATTCAGAGTGATTCTGATGCTTCTACTTCTCCTATCAGAATGAAGAAGAAGCAGATGCCCAACTCTCCCCCAAGGGAATCAGAGGTTCAGGGGGAACCAGCATCAGAATTGGCTGGAGCACTAGTGATCTCTGACGCTCAGGGGGAACCTGCATCAGAGATCCAACCCCTCTCTGACACAGAACTTCAAGTCGCCATATCTACACCAGAGCACCTTATCAACTCTGCTGAACTTGAGAGACAATTTCAAAGAGTGTTAACTTGGAGGAAGTGGAGGATGGGACCTCTGCAGCAGATACTTGCCTAAGCTGCCATTTTTGAATCTGAGGAAGAAGAAGTCCTCAAGTGGGCAGGTGTAGATGACATCTCTCTCTGCTTCGATCTTCAATTCCTACACTCTGTATTGGAGCAGAAGAAGGGGAATCTCAAAGGGAAGGAGAAGATGACTGCTTCACCATCAGAAGAGCCTGTCAAACCTCTATCAGAGAGAGAGATTCCACATTTTGAGGAATGGCTGTTAGAAAAGAAAAGGAGGGAATCACTGATCAAGATGAAACCTATTCCAGGTGCAGAAGGAGAACCCTCTACTGCAAATGATGTGCCTCTGGCCATGATGAATCTGATCAGAGAATGGAGAGCCTCACAATTTGAAGAAACCATCTTGGAGGTAATCCCCATCCCCTCTACTACCCTTATTGCTGCTCAACCTCTTCCATCACCCCCATTATCACACTCACCCACTCCATCACCAAAGAAAACCCCATCTCCAGTCCATCAGCAATCCCCCTCTCCTCACAGAACCCCAACCCCTCCACCCAAGAAGCCATCACCTAAACAACCATCACCCTGCAAACCCTTCACCCCCATCAGAAACCGATCCCCCTCACCCCCTCCCTCTCCACAACATCAGAAAGCTCCTACCTCTCATCAGACTTCTCCCCATCAGCAACCCAATACTCAGAACTCTCCACCAGCTCCTCCACAGCAATCTTCTCCTCCTTCAAAGCAAGTACTCACCCTTGCCCAAGGCAATACTCCTGCACAATCCTTCATGGCTGATATAGAGCAGGTTGGACAGCAAATAGCCAAGGGAATGGACAAGATTCTGGATGCTGAGTATGAGACTGATGCTCATCTCACCAATGTCAGCAATCATCTATCCAAGGGCATATCCTTACTGCTGAAACATGTAGGCATCATTGCCACAGCCTTTGAGGTTCACAAGGATAAGGCTAAAGAAAATCTGAGCAACATCTCTAAGGAAGTGGATGGAATCTCTGCCGTGTTATTTCATCACACAAAGGCCCTTGAAGAGCAAGACAAGGCTATTAAGAATATCTCTGATGCGGTAAGTGATCTTCAGTGGTCTCATGACAAAAATGCAGAACTTCTGCAAGATATTGAAGGACTATGCAAGGACAACAAAGAGTTTGCAATCAAATTGATCAATAGTGGAAAGGACAGAGATCACAAGCTGACTCTCCTTGAAGCCACTACTAAAGATATTCAGACTGCTGTAGATAAACAGAAAGAAATTATTGAGGGTCTGGCCTCTGTCACCGAGACTCTGCCAGGAGCTCTTGAAGCCATCAAGGAGAATCAGGCCTCCGAATTCTCTAAGATTGGACTCCTGCTTGGTGATCTTGCTGATGCCAAAAAGGGGGAAGATAGAAATGAACAGATCAGAACTGCAGAAGGATCAAGCACCAGAGCTCTGACTCCCATCTCTGGTACCCCTGATCCTGCTATATACTTTGAGAAGACTAGGAAGAAGCAGATTGCTGCTGGTATTCAAAGACCTCCTCCTCCTCGGTCCAAGAAAGGGAAGAAATCAGCTGCTACCACCCTTACACTACAACAATGGCTCAACAGTGACCTAGCCAAGCCTGATGCTGCCCAGTTCCAAGAAATGAAGAAACACATGACTCCTTATCAAAAGAAAAATCTGATCCTAGATAAGGATGGGCTGATAATCATTAACCATGGTGGCTCAATGCAAGAAGCAGAAGACTGGTGGCGAATGAAAGTGATCCCTGGCAAGGACTTATCAGAAGCCATCAGAAATTATCTTGATTACAAGCTTGAACCTGCTTGGTCAGAATATCAGAATCCCAGGAATCTTGCTACAATCAGAGCTAGGGTAAATGCTGATCTGAAGGAAATTGAAGCGAAGGAAGCTCAACTAGAAGAGGAAGATATCTAAACTCTATCCTCTTGTTGCTTTTAATACTCTTCCTTAATAAGATAACCAACTTGCCTCTATTTTGCATGACAATTTCACATATTTGCATTCTGTTTAAATTTTATGCTCTGATATGTGTTATTTCTTTTTTTGCTTATCTGATTGACTGTATCTTACTCTTACTATTTTCCTATGCCAAGTGCCCACCAAGATTCTAAATGAAAGTTTATTTTTAACTTATTTTCCTTCATGGTGAAAGGCACTTCTCTGGAAATAGTTTAAGGGTTTTTGGCATCATAAAAAAGGGGGAAATTGTAAGGAATAAATGTAATTAGATTTTGATGATGCTAGGTTATTTAGATTAGAATTTTAGAGTACCCCCAATTAGATTTTATGTATTAGTACTTTCGGTTGTAAGTATTAGTATAGTCAACAATCAGAGTTGCTCGCTTGTGGATCTGATCAGAGTTACTCTATGAGAAATGCCTTCAGAGTTGCTCTCAGCAGATCATGAGAGTTGCTCATCAGAGAAGCATCAGAGTTCGGTGTATAGCTTCATCAGAACTCAACATCCAACAAGCATCAGAGTTCCCACACCAGAGCTCGACTTGAAACTACATCAGAGCTACTCATCAGAAAGTCATCAGAATCCAACGTATCAGAATCCGACTAACACTTAGAAGAATTTCAGGCTACCTTCAACGGCTGGGAAATTCATCAACGGCTAGAAGATATTCCGTCCAAGGAAAGCATTTAATGCTCATTAAGTGAGCCTGATACGGTTTGGATTGATTGCAAATGATTGACCGAGAAATCTGGAAGATATATTATAAAAATAGAAAGCTTCCAAATCAGTGGGTCAAGTCAACAGTACGCGCATTCAATGCAGTTGTCTCCCCCTCCAACGGGCAGACAACCCCAATATATAAGCTACAAACCGAAGAACAGGACAACAACTCTCTTCGCAGAACTTTTGCAAGAACTTTTGCTCATCACACTTCAAGCTCTCTTGAGATTCAAAACTCTACATTCATCAACAAGACTAGCTTACGTTGGGAAGACTCAGATTCTCATTCTTCAAACCCAACACACAGCAAAGTTCATCCTGTTCTTCAACACTTCAAGAACTTCAACTACCTATCTTTTGTAACGAAGCTAGTTGGAGAAAACTCTGTTTTCAAAACATCTTCTGCAAAGAAGGGCGTCCAAGTAACTGCAGCAGTGAAGTGGTGATACTTCCGGGAAGCTGAGTGAAAGGATCAGTCATCAGGAAGCAGGACTGCATCCCGGGTGACAACTAGGCTTGAAGAAGGCGTGGAGAACTTCTTAAGTGCTAGGGACTAAAGCGTTGTAATTGATCCTTACAAGCTTAGTGGAACAGTGGACTAGAGGAACGTGTTGTTCCTTGAACCACTATAAAAACTCCGGTGTCATTTACTTTACGCATTTATTTTCTGCACTTTAGTTCTTAACTGCATAACTCTCTTGAACTTGAGATCTGTGTTCAGCAGATCTTGTTCTCAGAGTTATCAGAAAGGCACCTGCCTTAGGATTTGTTTGAGGCTACCCGGAACTCTCATCCGCTGCAAAAGACCAGTTCTGATCATCAGAACTTGACCATCTCTGACAAGTCAACTCTGACTTAGAGAAAAGTTGAAAAACTTTAATCAGTCTATTCACCCCCCCTCTAGACTGATTACCAACTCAAACGGGACCAACAATTTGCTTTACTCAAAAATCATTGTAGAACCTTATGTATATTACCTAATATATATTACGTTCAAATATATATTACGTACTAATATATGTACCTCTATATATTAATACATTTCTTTCCATATACGTATGTTTAGTATACAAAGAATATATTAACAAATATGGCAAGAATTTAAAAATGATAAGTGTGAATTTTTCTTTCAAAAAATTTATCAAATCTATTATATCTCTCTAAATATATCATAATACTAAATAATGAAACCGATTTTTTCCACTCTATTTAGAAAACCGTCAACTTTAGATAAGTATATATATGACAAGTCTTGATCTTAATATTCCATTTTTAGAGGCACATTTAGATACGTGTGTATGTATGGTTGATTCATGTGCCTGCCTTTTTCACAGTTCACGTTTAACATAGTTCACAACAAATATTACCTGTCATGTGTTCACACCAATTAAATTATTTTTTTTAACGAAATATGAAGAAATTTTATATATTTTCATTTTTTTTTAGAAAATTCAATCTAAAACTAAAATTCGTACAACACAATGTTTTTAAGATATTTGCACACTAGGTTACTAATACATTATTAAATTCATTTTTACACAACAAAAATTTTAATTCGAAATTTAGCTCCATTTATTTAAATTCGAAAAAAAATGACAATTAAATTCATTTTTAACTCCATTTTTTATATATAATTAAAATAATATATTTCGACAATATATTTTACTAAAAGAATTATTAAATTCGTTTTTGAGATATGCCTACTCCATTCATTAGACCAATATTAATACTTTCTACAAAAAACAAAATCTCTATGTTTTTTTAAGGAGATGAATATATCTCCTCTCTTCGATGCATTACAAAATACTGTCTACACAGAGACATATCCCATGTCATTTTTTTATGTGATAAAGAATTTTCACACAAAGAATTGCATTTTTTTTCTTTTTTTAAGCGATATATGGTACATTAGTGAATGAAACTCATCCAATTTTATATTTTAAAGATGACTGATCCAACTCGACCCGAGTTCGACATCCTGGACTCAGAAGGACTTGAGTACCATCGTTGGGTTTCTGACATAGAAACCACTTTTGTGGCTAAAGACTATTCCGCCATGCTTGTCGACCCTGAAAGTTTAAAAGACAATGCACCGTCTGAAAAAATAAAGGCTGATGTGTTAATGTTCCTTAGACGCCATATTGATCCTAGCTTACGCTGGGAATACTTACAATTGAAAACCCCCAAAGAACTGTGGGACGCACTAAAAGGTCGTTTTGGGAACATACATGACACATTGCTCCCCGAACTGACAGTGCAGTGGAATGAAATCCGCTTAGTTGACTACAAAAAGATCAACGATTTTAATAAGGACATGTTACGCCTCAAAGCGTGCCTTCTTCTGTGGTAAACCAATCACAGAAGATGAAATGATTGATAAGACCCTCTCCACTTTCCCTACCTCAACACTTATACTAGCGAACCAGTATAGGTTGGAGCATAATAACAAAAGAATAACCGCATTTAATCAGTTAATTAATTTGCTCCAAGTTGCTGAAAGACAAAATCAAGTTCTCTTGAATAACAATGCCAGACCAGTTGGGACAAAGAAAATTCCCGAGGTCAACTATGGCAAAGCAAACACTGGAAAGCACCCCAGTGGAAGAGGAGAGGGTTGTACTCGTGGAAGGGGGCGCAACAATCGCGGCGGGCGTGGAGGCCGAGGTACGGGCCGTGGAGGATCTTCCAATGTGTGGAAGAGAGATACAAGTGTCGGGACCAGTGGTCAAACCAAAAAGGCCCATAGTGCACCGGCAAAACCTCCAGCCAAACGAGACCGAGTTGGGGAAGAGCCATGCTTCAGATGCGGAGTTTCAGGTCATTGGTATAAGAATTGCCTAGCCAGTAATAGAGTTGATGCTGCCTACAAGAAATACAGAGAATCAAAGGAACATGAATCTCAGTTTGTGACAGACGAAGGAAATGAGGTTGATGTTAACCTCACAGTGCGGATTTTGGTGTTAAAAATAACACCACCCATTCAGTCGATGCACCGGACTTTGATTAATTTTTCCCCCATCCCACTAGACATTTAAACAAACTCTATGTTTTTTTTCATTCCCTTTCATTTCCTGCTTATGGACATTACATGCTTATCGTTATTTTAATAATTGGATTCAATTTTTGAAATCCAAATATATACCCACAATTATCTAATGCATGTTTACACAGGAATGACTCGAGGAGAACTCAAATGTTTAGTCGATAGTGGGACAACCCACACTATCCTTAGACACAGGCAACTTTTTATTCAATTAGTAGCATATAAATCCTCTGTGACTACGATGATTGGATCATCGAACGTAATACAAGGGCGAGGCACCGCCAAATTTATGCTACCTAACGGTACCACATTCCACGTCACAGACGCTCTATATGCACCCAGAGCTACTCGAACTTTATTAAGTTTTAAAGATATACGGGATAATGGTTTCCACGTTGAAACTCATAGTGAGGATGGGATAGAATACCTATATATTACATCTAGTAAAAGCGGAAGAAAACGCATATTAGAAAAATTAATAAGTCAATCTAGTGGACTCTATGTCACTACTATTCGAATCTTCGAATCATATGCGGTCTCCAACAATGAAATGTTGGACATAGACTCATATGCGGTCTACTAAAAAATGACTTTGTTTTAGGAAGTATTTGACTGCTTTCTTTTAATTTAATGTTAACCCCACTCAGTGCTTTAGAGACGCTTGTTTGCCTCTTTATCTTTGCCTAGTTTTTGTATCCTATGAACTTTTGCTGTGTTGCCTTCTTGATATCAGCTTTTTATGTAAAACAAAAAGTGAGTGTTCCATAAGTGTGGCAGATTTTACATAGTTGCAGATTTACATAGTTGCAGATTTTTTATAAGTTTATTAATAAACTTCTAGTACAGATTGTATATCCTACCAGTACTAGTAGATGCAAATTTTTTATAAGGTTTATTATATCAGTTGCAGGTACATCTTGTTTCTCATATTGTTTGACCAATACTAATGCATATATTGTATATTTGGATGCAGTTAAAAATAAATAAACTTGTAGAGCAGCATGAACAAGGAGAAATCAGCATGACAGATGAAGAAATTTATGCAAAAGTTAAACCAAAAGGTAAAAATGGCCGTGATAGTGGAAATGGAGTAAGCCCATCCATTACTTCCTTGTTTGGTTCGTTTAGTGAAGGAGAGAAATTTCGCAAAGAGGCTGAAGAGGCAAAGAAAGAAGCTAATGAGGCTAGAAAGGAAGCTCACGAAGCTAATGCAAAAAATAAACTGCTCACTGAGGAGGTGAAAAGTTTCAAAAAAGAAGTAAGAATTATGAAAGGTGTTATGGGAAAGTTTTTCAACCTTATGGGAGGCGATTTTTCAAAGTTATTTTTGAATGAGGTAATTCATTAGTTATTTTTCATTATTTTCAGTTTTTGTTTAGTTACTGAAAATACTTGTCTACCGTTATTATATGTGATAGGTTGAAAAGGAGCATAAAAAAGTCCATGATGATGATAGTAGTGATGATGATGATGATGATGATGATGGCGATGGCGATGGCGATGGCGATGGCGATGGTGATGGTGATGATGATGATGATGATGGTGATGATGATGATGATGATCATGATGATGATGATGATCGTGATGATGATGATCGTGATGATAGTGATGTTGATGATGAGGAATGAACTTTCTTAAACATTTATTTTAGCTTTTAGACATATACTTTGTCCCATCTTAATGTTTTTAGTACTTGTTAAATTAATTAACTCTAGCTAGCTAGTTTTTTGCTTGAGTTGTGGAGCTGCAGATGATTTTGAACAAACTATGTATGCAGTTACTTTTTAAGTAATTAAATTAAGCTAATTTTGGCATTCTATATACAAAGCAGGCATTTAATTACTTTGTTGATGCATGTAATTAGCTATTAATTTATTCATATATTTATAAATATCCAAAGTACAACGAACAATGTATGGTATATTAATATTTTACAAGATGACAATGGTATATGGCTGCCTCTAAAAACAATTCACAACAATAGTAAAAGTTGTCTCGCAATATCTTTTATTATACAAAAGCAAAATGAAATTTGTACAGTGTTCCCGCCCAAACACTGTACAGTAACGGGTCGGGAATATGGGTTCAGTGATGGGTCATGCAGCAGGTTCTCTGATCTGCCCAATAAATTTTAATACAAGCACAATAGTCAATGCATATTTTGGGGCTCAATAAAGACCATCAATTGCTAAGCTCACGGCTCAATAAACATTAAATGTTGTGTAATTCAAAAAGAAGAGGTTGGCATGTGTGCCGAATATAATAAAGCAGATTTGATCTGAGCAATAAATGCAAGGCTCAAGGCTCCATAGACAGCATTAAATGAAAGTGTACTTAATATCTTAAAGATTTGATTGCATATTGACGTGCACTTTGTCGTGGTGTGCACTCAAAATAATAATACAATACAACAATTATACGTAGTATAATGAAGTAAGGTTCGTATCCACAGGGAAAGGAATACTTCTCTCTTTATAAACTAGTAACAAGGGGGGGTTTAGGTTGAGTATATGAACTTAAATTGTATTTAAACACGAAGATGAACGAGTTATGTGGTTTAATTAATGAAAAGAAGACTTGGCTTTGCTTTTATCCACTTAATGAAATGTTCGTCGATCCCGGTTATATCTTTAACTATCTTCCTCTCGAATACTCAATCGAGGAGTATATCCAGTTCATCGAGGGTAGTTATTAATAACGAGAAGCGTTCATTAATAAAACTTACTACCGAGTCAATATAGAACAAGCGCCGTATATTAACTTGATAGTAGCAATAAAATCAAGATGAAAACGATTGAGATTGATAACCTCAACACAAGCGGTTTATTGGTTTAATCAATATAATTAATTCCCCTTGGCTTATTAACCATGAGAAGCATGCATTAACAACTCAAGTTTACTACCGTGAAAGGACCGAATTAATAACAAGCGTATTAACCGACCGATTCTAGTAATAATTAATATATAGAACAAGACTAGTTGATACTTTAAGTAATGTTCAAAATATTAATATGAAATATGAATAGGAATTAATTAATACTCAAGGAAGAATATTAAAGAAGATGAATCCTACTATAGTTAATATCAAGATGTTAACTAATTGTCATCTTAGTAACACTCCCCAATATTAACATAGAGGAAGAAATAACTATTACTATAACTAATGTCAAGATGTTAACTAATTGTCATCTTAGTAACACTCCCCAACATTGATATAGAAATAGTATTTAAAGGGAGAATTAATATTCAAGGAAGAAGATTAAAGAAGATAACTCACAACTTACAAATTCATTAAGCTTCAAAGTAGCAAAACCAAGATGGAAGAGTTTAGCTCCTCATTTGGAGACTAAACATGATAGAAAATATAAAGAAAACACTAATCTAAACTGAGCTAAAGAGTATATGTGAATTGGTCCATTTATTGTGAAGGAAAGGAGGTGTATTTATAGGCTTTTTTGGGGTGCAGGTCGGGTACTCGATCGAGTATATACTTATACTCGATCGAGTATGTGTAAAACTTCGAATTCGATCCATACTCGATCGATATTCGGGCATAATTTATATGTATACCCGATCGAGTATGTCGGTGTACTCGATCGGGTATAACAATAGAACGTGGCCAAATCTTTCCTTGCATGTTCCTTTGTTCCCGGATCGGATCCTTGAAAATCAGTATTGGTACTCGATCGAGTATAAGGTATACTCGACCGAGTACAGGTCAGAATCAGGAACTTTACTTCTTTTTGTCTTGTACTCTTGCACCTTCCTTCACCAATGATCATTTGATTGATCTTGGACCTGTTTAAGCTCAGAATAAACCTAATCTAAACAATTTACAAGAATTTAACAAACTAACTATTACACCAAAAGTGTGTAATTTCCTAAATATTAAACAACCAAAACTAACTAAAAACGTAAATAAACACACGGAAATTACAAACGTATCAACTCCCCCACACTTAGTTCTTTACTCGTCCTCGAGTAAAGTCAAATGTTTCAAACAGTTTAAGATCATTCCATGAGTTCAAGAAAGAAAAGAGCTAAGATCACCAAGAAATAAAATATGATTTTACAAACAACATTCTCTCTTGGGTTTTATGATCTTCTATGCTCCATCTTCTTGCCTCTTCTTCTCTTTTTTCTCTTTTTCTCCTCTTTCTCCCCAAAAGATCAAGTGAGTTCCTGCACACAACAAAAATTTCTCTCATATCTCTCATTTTGCCTAGGAGCCTTTTCAGGTTTTCATCCTAGCATCTCTTTTTGTTTTTCCATCCTTACTAACTCACTCATTTTTTTATAAGCCATTTTTGCTTAGATTGCCCATTCTTGGGTTTTCAACCTAACTAGCATTTCAATTCTTTTATTTATCCTTTTTTTTTGTTTACAAAGAGTAAAAGAAATTCATGCATAGTAAAGTGTGAAAATAAAAATTACATACCATGATGAGTCTCCTCCCCCACACTTATTTTAAGCACTGTCCCTAGTGCCCGCCTTCGCCGCCATAGAAGCCGCCTCCAAAGCCTCCTCCAAAGTTCCCATCTCCCAAGTGAGTGTCCCCGCCGTCATCCCCGCCATCAAAACCTCCACCCCCGGAGCTAGATCCTCCGAAATTGCCCCATTGAGTGGGGTCATACCAAGAGGGGGGTGGTGGTGGTTGAGCCATGGTGTGGAATTGGCCTTGATGAGCCATGTAAGAATACATAGGTCCATAGAACCTACGTTGATCTTCTTCATATCTGCGGTTGTCTTCGGCCCGTTGCTCCTCTAGTCTTTGAAATCCCGCCCTTTGTTCCTCCCGATATTTACCAACTTCATTGGTAACTTTGTTGAGTCCTTCAAGCATTTGTTGGAAGTAATCGGGAGGTGGGGGGGGGCTTGGTTTGGTGCGGGTAGGTAGTGATGTGCAACCTCGGGTTCTTGGTACTCGGGTTGAGGTTCTTGGTCGGGTTGGTCTTCTAGGAGATCTTGGGCTTGTGGTTCTTGGAGATGTGGTGGAAGGGCATGAGGGAATAGGAAATGGGGCACGTCGAACTCTGGCCTGTAGATGATTTTGGGAGTGTCGGGGTTTGGCATGAGGAAGTATTGGACCGGTTGGACGTGTATGATCCAGTTGTACATGTGTTTCGGTTGATCCCCAATGTACACTGTATGAGAAAAAGAGGTGCAGCCTGATCGGCCTAACCAGCCCATGTCCATCAAACAATAATCGGGTATAGGAGAGTTATCCGTATACCCGAATTTACCGGCCAAGTGCATAATTACCCCTCCCAAAACAATTGCTCCTTTGGCTACGCTTTCTTTTTTCAGATGTGCCCACATGAGATTGCATAGATTAAAGTCTACGTGGCGACGGAATAGGGCCACGGACATCAAACAAACGTCCCCGATTCTAGTGTGATGGTTGTTGGGACGGCCAAGCAAGCAATTGGCTAGGAATTTCAAGAATAACCGGAAGACGGGGTGTTGGACATGACTAATATACATTTGGGAGGAACTAAATTTCACTTCCCCGGTCATCTTTGTCCATAGGGAGTGCCCAAAGATGGTGTTATCTGAGATGGATCTCTCGTAGGGCACCGGGATGCCAAAATGTTCAGCAAACTCGAGTTTCGTTATTGAATAGTTTCGGTTAAACAGACGAAACTCGAGTCTATCATCCCTAAAATCCGCCTCATCACTTTCAAACTTCACCGAACTCAAGAATTCGTAGATAATTCGTTCATTAGAATTGTATTTCATATTGAAAATACGGTCCATATCTAATGCATGAAAGAATTTTCTACAACTCTTATAGACTCCTAATTCACGTAGAGCATCATGGCATAGAAAACGGGAAGGTTTTACTTGCCTTTTTGTTGTTGCTAGGAGTCTAGTTCGGTGCTCGGCGTCGGCAGGAATGATGTCTTCAAAGCCCGGGATGGGTGCTATGGTGCTTGAGCTCTCTCCCCTATTCTTCCTTGGAGCCATTTGTGAAGCTTTTGAGCTTAGAAATCCAAAAATTCGAATTTGGGGTAGGGTTTTTTGGATTTTGTGGGTGTTTGGGGAAAATGGAATTTATGGGTATAGATATGGAGAGGAGAGTGAGGGGAGTGTTTTGGTGGTGAAATGGGATGATTTGGTGAAGGATTGGGTGAGATATGGTAGAGAGAAGGTCCAAAAATGGAGTTTTTTTTTTGGGGGGGGGGGGGGGGGGGTGTTCGAAGTTGGGTATTTTTTTGGAGAAGATGAAGTGAAAAATGGGTGTTTTGGGGTATAAATCGCAGGGGTACCCGATCGAGTATCCCTGTATACCCGATCGGGTACCGGAGGATGGGAGACAGAAAAGTTGTTTTTCCACCCATACTCGACCGAGTATTGATATGTACTCGATCGGGTATAGGAGGCAGGGGTTTATTGTTTTTATTTTTCCACAAATACTCGATCGAGTATGGATATGTACTCGATCGGGCCTCAGAGACAGGCTTCCGATGGAGTTGATTTTCCAGGCATACTCGACCGGGTATGTTACAATACTCGATCGAGTGTGCCTGTATCTTTGAAAATTGATCTGCACCTCGATCGAGTATGGAAACCGGGTCCCTTTTTTTACCCATACCCGACCGAGTATTGATATGCACTCGATCGGGCATGTCCCCAGATACACCTTTTTCTCATTTTTTTTCTTTCATTTTTTTTTTTGACACGCACACATAATGAAATAAGCTGGAAAGAAAACATACCTTGCTTGGGTTGCCTCCCAAGAAGCGCCTAATTTAACGTCGCGGCACGACGTTTATTTTTATTTCATTTTTGGTTTATGTGGGATCATGAACATCCCCTTTATTTTCAAAAATCTTTTTAGGCCGAGTTTCATTTTTCTTCTTCTTCGGCCTTCCCCAGTAAGGCCGGGCCTTTATTTTTGTTACCACCTCAATTTTAGGTGGTTCCAACTTATGTTCGGGAGGTTTGATGAACGGTGGATGATTTTGTGCTTCTCCAACATCAAAGATCGATTCAATTTTTTCTTCAAATGGAGGGTGATTTTTAATAGAATCATAAATGCTATATTCTATTTTCTTTCCATCAAATTCTATAGTTAAAAATCCGCTAGAAACATCGATTTTTGAGTTAGCGGTTTTTAAAAATGGCCTCCCTAATAAAATAGGGGTGTCGTGTTTATCACTCTCCATTTCGAGTACGTAAAAATCTGTTGGGAAGACTAGATCTCCTACCGACACAAGTACGTCTTCCACTAGCCCTTTTGGAGACACACTTGACCTATCGGCTAGTTGGATTATGACACTGGTTTCTTTTAAAGGCCCAAGTTTTAAAGAATTGTAAAGAGTGTAGGGGATCACATTAATTGATGCCCCTAGGTCCAACATGGCTTTAAAAGAAATGGTGTCTCCTAGCTTGCATGGTATAGTGAACATGCCCGGGTCAGTGCATTTCTGGGGAAGTTTCTTTTGAAAAACTGCCGAGACATGTTCACTAATTTCATTCTTTTCTTTCCCTTTTGAGCGGCGTGTCCTCTTGATAGTGCATAATTCTTTGAAAAATTCAGCAAATCGAGGGACACTTTTAATTAAGTTGAGGAGTGGAATGTTTACCTCGCATTTGGCGAATGTCTCGTACATGTCTTTGTCATTCTTCAGTGGCCTTGTCTCCCTCAATGCTTCGGGAAATGGGGGTGATGGTTCGTATGATGATCGTGGTGGAGCTTTCGTGGTCATCTCCCCTGGTTGATCTCCCTTTTCAACTTCGCCCAGCTCCTCTTTAGCCTTCTCTCCTTCTTGCAACTCTTTTCCGCTTCTCAACATGATTGCATTAACATGTTGTCTTGGATTTTGTTCCGTTTGAGAAGGGATTTTGGCTGCAGTCTTGGCTTCAAGTCTAATTGCCGCACTTGAGATTTGTCCCATTTGGTTCTCAAGGTTTTGGATGCTAGACTTGGTCTCGTGTTGAAATTGGACTATATTTTGTTGCATGGTCGAGACAGTTGAGGTGAGTGCTCGGATCATGTCCTCCGTGGACATACTCGAGCCTTGGCCTTGGTTTTGTGGAGGGTTGGATTGTTGGGGGTTTCCATATCTCAAGTTTGGATGATCCCTCAATCCGGGGTTGTAAGAGTTTGAGAATGGGTCGTACCTCCTTTGTTGATGCCCTTGGAAACCCAAGGCGTTGACTTGCTCTTGATTGTCCTCTTGAAGAGTTGGGCATGAGTCCGTGGGGTGTCCCTGTTGTGTACAAATGCCGCAGACTTTAACTTCTTGGGTCTTGGATTTTAAGAGGAAATCCTTAACCAAAGAAGTCAAACCGGCAACTTGACTCTCCAATGATGATGTTGATTCTACAGCGGCAACTCTACGAGATGAGGATTTGCGGCCGAATTGCCGTGAGTTCTCGGCCAACTCCGAGATAAGATTTATGGCTTGTGAAGGTGTTTTATTGACAATGCCGCCCCCACAGGCGGCGTTCACCATTCTTCTATCATCATCAACAAGACCATCATAAAAATATAAGATGAGGTCTTGTTCTGAGTATCCATGATAGGGGCAGCTGGCACATAGCTTCTTGAATCGCTCCCAAAATTCATACAAAGACTCATCATCCTTTTGCTCGATGTTGCTTATTTGCTTTTTGAGAGAAGATGAGATAGAAGCAGGATAATACCTATCAAGGAAGCATTTCTTCATTTGTGCCCATGTGTTGATACTCCCTGAAGGAAGATAGAAAAGCCAATCCTTCGCGGTGTCCTTTAAAGAGAAAGGGAAGGCCCTCAGTTTGATTTGTTCTTCAGTAACACCGTTTGGACACATGCTGGTGCATACGATGTGGAATTCCGAAAGATGTTTATTCGGGTCTTCTCCTCGTAGGCCATGAAAAGATGGCAATAGGTGTATGAGCCCAGATTTTAGCTCAAATGTATTACCTTCGTTGAGTGTAGGGAAGGTAATACATAGCGGTTGTTGATTCAAGTTTGGAGCTGTGAGCTCCCTCAATGTTCTTGTTTCGAGAGCCATAATTGTTGGCTCTTCAGGCTCGCTAGTATAAGAGCTAGCACTTGATGAATCTCCCGAGTCGGTATTTGAGAATTTATTTTTCAACCGCTCGAGAGTTTGCTCTATTTCGGGGTTTGACTGGTAGGTGATTTCGTTCAATGAACGATATTTTACCATATACTTCACAAAGCTCAGAAATAGAAGAAGAACTCTTTATATTTTATTTAATTATATATATATATTTTTTTTTTGAAATAAAAGAGAAGAAAAATAATTGCCTTTCCCCGGCAACGGCGCCAAATTTGACGTGCACTTTGTCGTGGTGTGCACTCAAAATAATAATACAATACAACAATTATACGTAGTATAATGAAGTAAGGTTCGTATCCACAGGGAAAGGAATAATTCTCTCTTTATAAACTAGTAACAAGGGGGGGGGGGGGGGTTTAGGTTGAGTATATGAACTTAAATTGTATTTAAACACGAAGATGAACGAGTTATGTGGTTTAATTAATGAGAAGAAGACTTGGCTTTGCTTTTATCCACTTAATGAAATGTTCGTCGATCCCGGTTATATCTTTAACTATCTTCCTCTCGAATACTCAATCGAGGAGTATATCCAGTTCATCGAGGGTAGTTATTAATAACGAGAAGCGTTCATTAATAAAACTTACTACCGAGTCAATATAGAACAAGCGCCGTATATTAACTTGATAGTAGCAATAAAATCAAGATGAAAACGATTGAGATTGATAACCTCAACACAAGCGGTTTATTGGTTTAATCAATATAATTAATTCCCCTTGGCTTATTAACCATGAGAAGCATGCATTAACAACCCAAGTTTACTACCGTGAAAGGACCGAATTAATAACAAGCGTATTAACCGACCGATTCTAGTAATAATTAATATATAGAACAAGACTAGTTGATACTTTAAGTAATGTTCAAAATATTAATATGAAATATGAATAGGAATTAATTAATACTCAAGGAAGAATATTAAAGAAGATGAATCCTACTATAGTTAATATCAAGATGTTAACTAATTGTCATCTTAGTAACACTCCCCAATATTAACATAGAGGAAGAAATAACTATTACTATAACTAATGTCAAGATGTTAACTAATTGTCATCTTAGTAACACTCCCCAACATTGATATAGAAATAGTATTTAAAGGGAGAATTAATATTCAAGGAAGAAGATTAAAGAAGATAACTCACAACTTACAAATTCATTAAGCTTCAAAGTAGCAAAACCAAGATGGAAGAGTTTAGCTCCTCATTTGGAGACTAAACATGATAGAAAATATAAAGAAAACACTAATCTAAACTGAGCTAAAGAGTATATGTGAATTGGTCCATTTATTGTGAAGGAAAGGAGGTGTATTTATAGGCTTTTTTGGGGTGCAGGTCGGGTACTCGATCGAGTATATACTTATACTCGATCGAGTATGTGTAAAACTTCGAATTCGATCCATACTCGATCGATATTCGGGCATAATTTATATGTATACCCGATCGAGTATGTCGGTGTACTCGATCGGGTATAACAATAGAACGTGGCCAAATCTTTCCTTGCATGTTCCTTTGTTCCCGGATCGGATCCTTGAAAATCAGTATTGGTACTCGATCGAGTATAAGGTATACTCGACCGAGTACAGGTCAGAATCAGGAACTTTACTTCTTTTTGTCTTGTACTCTTGCACCTTCCTTCACCAATGATCATTTGATTGATCTTGGACCTGTTTAAGCTCAGAATAAACCTAATCTAAACAATTTACAAGAATTTAACAAACTAACTATTACACCAAAAGTGTGTAATTTCCTAAATATTAAACAACCAAAACTAACTAAAAACGTAAATAAACACACGGAAATTACAAACGTATCAACTCCCCCACACTTAGTTCTTTACTCGTCCTCGAGTAAAGTCAAATGTTTCAAACAGTTTAAGATCATTCCATGAGTTCAAGAAAGAAAAGAGCTAAGATCACCAAGAAATAAAATATGATTTTACAAACAACATTCTCTCTTGGGTTTTATGATCTTCTATGCTCCATCTTCTTGCCTCTTCTTCTCTTTTTTCTCTTTTTCTCCTCTTTCTCCCCAAAAGATCAAGTGAGTTCCTGCACACAACAAAAATTTCTCTCATATCTCTCATTTTGCCTAGGAGCCTTTTCAGGTTTTCATCCTAGCATCTCTTTTTGTTTTTCCATCCTTACTAACTCACTCATTTTTTTATAAGCCATTTTTGCTTAGATTGCCCATTCTTGGGTTTTCAACCTAACTAGCATTTCAATTCTTTTATTTATCCTTTTTTTTTGTTTACAAAGAGTAAAAGAAATTCATGCATAGTAAAGTGTGAAAATAAAAATTACATACCATGATGAGTCTCCTCCCCCACACTTATTTTAAGCACTGTCCCTAGTGCCCGCCTTCGCCGCCATAGAAGCCGCCTCCAAAGCCTCCTCCAAAGTTCCCATCTCCCAAGTGAGTGTCCCCGCCGTCATCCCCGCCATCAAAACCTCCACCCCCGGAGCTAGATCCTCCGAAATTGCCCCATTGAGTGGGGTCATACCAAGAGGGGGGTGGTGGTGGTTGAGCCATGGTGTGGAATTGGCCTTGATGAGCCATGTAAGAATACATAGGTCCATAGAACCTACGTTGATCTTCTTCATATCTGCGGTTGTCTTCGGCCCGTTGCTCCTCTAGTCTTTGAAATCCCGCCCTTTGTTCCTCCCGATATTTACCAACTTCATTGGTAACTTTGTTGAGTCCTTCAAGCATTTGTTGGAAGTAATCGGGAGGTGGGGGGGGCTTGGTTTGGTGCGGGTAGGTAGTGATGTGCAACCTCGGGTTCTTGGTACTCGGGTTGAGGTTCTTGGTCGGGTTGGTCTTCTAGGAGATCTTGGGCTTGTGGTTCTTGGAGATGTGGTGGAAGGGCATGAGGGAATAGGAAATGGGGCACGTCGAACTCTGGCCTGTAGATGATTTTGGGAGTGTCGGGGTTTGGCATGAGGAAGTATTGGACCGGTTGGACGTGTATGATCCAGTTGTACATGTGTTTCGGTTGATCCCCAATGTACACTGTATGAGAAAAAGAGGTGCAGCCTGATCGGCCTAACCAGCCCATGTCCATCAAACAATAATCGGGTATAGGAGAGTTATCCGTATACCCGAATTTACCGGCCAAGTGCATAATTACCCCTCCCAAAACAATTGCTCCTTTGGCTACGCTTTCTTTTTTCAGATGTGCCCACATGAGATTGCATAGATTAAAGTCTACGTGGCGACGGAATAGGGCCACGGACATCAAACAAACGTCCCCGATTCTAGTGTGATGGTTGTTGGGACGGCCAAGCAAGCAATTGGCTAGGAATTTCAAGAATAACCGGAAGACGGGGTGTTGGACATGACTAATATACATTTGGGAGGAACTAAATTTCACTTCCCCGGTCATCTTTGTCCATAGGGAGTGCCCAAAGATGGTGTTATCTGAGATGGATCTCTCGTAGGGCACCGGGATGCCAAAATGTTCAGCAAACTCGAGTTTCGTTATTGAATAGTTTCGGTTAAACAGACGAAACTCGAGTCTATCATCCCTAAAATCCGCCTCATCACTTTCAAACTTCACCGAACTCAAGAATTCGTAGATAATTCGTTCATTAGAATTGTATTTCATATTGAAAATACGGTCCATATCTAATGCATGAAAGAATTTTCTACAACTCTTATAGACTCCTAATTCACGTAGAGCATCATGGCATAGAAAACGGGAAGGTTTTACTTGCCTTTTTGTTGTTGCTAGGAGTCTAGTTCGGTGCTCGGCGTCGGCAGGAATGATGTCTTCAAAGCCCGGGATGGGTGCTATGGTGCTTGAGCTCTCTCCCCTATTCTTCCTTGGAGCCATTTGTGAAGCTTTTGAGCTTAGAAATCCAAAAATTCGAATTTGGGGTAGGGTTTTTTGGATTTTGTGGGTGTTTGGGGAAAATGGAATTTATGGGTATAGATATGGAGAGGAGAGTGAGGGGAGTGTTTTGGTGGTGAAATGGGATGATTTGGTGAAGGATTGGGTGAGATATGGTAGAGAGAAGGTCCAAAAATGGAGTTTTTTTTTGGGGGGGGGGGGGTGTTCGAAGTTGGGTATTTTTTTGGAGAAGATGAAGTGAAAAATGGGTGTTTTGGGGTATAAATCGCAGGGGTACCCGATCGAGTATCCCTGTATACCCGATCGGGTACCGGAGGATGGGAGACAGAAAAGTTGTTTTTCCACCCATACTCGACCGAGTATTGATATGTACTCGATCGGGTATAGGAGGCAGGGGTTTATTGTTTTTATTTTTCCACAAATACTCGATCGAGTATGGATATGTACTCGATCGGGCCTCAGAGACAGGCTTCCGATGGAGTTGATTTTCCAGGCATACTCGACCGGGTATGTTACAATACTCGATCGAGTGTGCCTGTATCTTTGAAAATTGATCTGCACCTCGATCGAGTATGGAAACCGGGTCCCTTTTTTTACCCATACCCGACCGAGTATTGATATGCACTCGATCGGGCATGTCCCCAGATACACCTTTTTCTCATTTTTTTTCTTTCATTTTTTTTTTTTGACACGCACACATAATGAAATAAGCTGGAAAGAAAACATACCTTGCTTGGGTTGCCTCCCAAGAAGCGCCTAATTTAACGTCGCGGCACGACGTTTATTTTTATTTCATTTTTGGTTTATGTGGGATCATGAACATCCCCTTTATTTTCAAAAATCTTTTTAGGCCGAGTTTCATTTTTCTTCTTCTTCGGCCTTCCCCAGTAAGGCCGGGCCTTTATTTTTGTTACCACCTCAATTTTAGGTGGTTCCAACTTATGTTCGGGAGGTTTGATGAACGGTGGATGATTTTGTGCTTCTCCAACATCAAAGATCGATTCAATTTTTTCTTCAAATGGAGGGTGATTTTTAATAGAATCATAAATGCTATATTCTATTTTCTTTCCATCAAATTCTATAGTTAAAAATCCGCTAGAAACATCGATTTTTGAGTTAGCGGTTTTTAAAAATGGCCTCCCTAATAAAATAGGGGTGTCGTGTTTATCACTCTCCATTTCGAGTACGTAAAAATCTGCTGGGAAGACTAGATCTCCTACCGACACAAGTACGTCTTCCACTAGCCCTTTTGGAGACACACTTGACCTATCGGCTAGTTGGATTATGACACTGGTTTCTTTTAAAGGCCCAAGTTTTAAAGAATTGTAAAGAGTGTAGGGGATCACATTAATTGATGCCCCTAGGTCCAACATGGCTTTAAAAGAAATGGTGTCTCCTAGCTTGCATGGTATAGTGAACATGCCCGGGTCAGTGCATTTCTGGGGAAGTTTCTTTTGAAAAACTGCCGAGACATGTTCACTAATTTCATTCTTTTCTTTCCCTTTTGAGCGGCGTGTCCTCTTGATAGTGCATAATTCTTTGAAAAATTCAGCAAATCGAGGGACACTTTTAATTAAGTTGAGGAGTGGAATGTTTACCTCGCATTTGGCGAATGTCTCGTACATGTCTTTGTCATTCTTCAGTGGCCTTGTCTCCCTCAATGCTTCGGGAAATGGGGGTGATGGTTCGTATGATGATCGTGGTGGAGCTTTCGTGGTCATCTCCCCTGGTTGATCTCCCTTTTCAACTTCGCCCAGCTCCTCTTTAGCCTTCTCTCCTTCTTGCAACTCTTTTCCGCTTCTCAACATGATTGCATTAACATGTTGTCTTGGATTTTGTTCCGTTTGAGAAGGGATTTTGGCTGCAGTCTTGGCTTCAAGTCTAATTACCGCACTTGAGATTTGTCCCATTTGGTTCTCAAGGTTTTGGATGCTAGACTTGGTCTCGTGTTGAAATTGGACTATATTTTGTTGCATGGTCGAGACAGTTGAGGTGAGTGCTCGGATCATGTCCTCCGTGGACATACTCGAGCCTTGGCCTTGGTTTTGTGGAGGGTTGGATTGTTGGGGGTTTCCATATCTCAAGTTTGGATGATCCCTCAATCCGGGGTTGTAAGAGTTTGAGAATGGGTCGTACCTCCTTTGTTGATGCCCTTGGAAACCCAAGGCGTTGACTTGCTCTTGATTGTCCTCTTGAAGAGTTGGGCATGAGTCCGTGGGGTGTCCCTGTTGTGTACAAATGCCGCAGACTTTAACTTCTTGGGTCTTGGATTTTAAGAGGAAATCCTTAACCAAAGAAGTCAAACCGGCAACTTGACTCTCCAATGATGATGTTGATTCTACAGCGGCAACTCTACGAGATGAGGATTTGCGGCCGAATTGCCGTGAGTTCTCGGCCAACTCCGAGATAAGATTTATGGCTTGTGAAGGTGTTTTATTGACAATGCCGCCCCCACAGGCGGCGTTCACCATTCTTCTATCATCATCAACAAGACCATCATAAAAATATAAGATGAGGTCTTGTTCTGAGTATCCATGATAGGGGCAGCTGGCACATAGCTTCTTGAATCGCTCCCAAAATTCATACAAAGACTCATCATCCTTTTGCTCGATGTTGCTTATTTGCTTTTTGAGAGAAGATGAGATAGAAGCAGGATAATACCTATCAAGGAAGCATTTCTTCATTTGTGCCCATGTGTTGATACTCCCTGAAGGAAGATAGAAAAGCCAATCCTTCGCGGTGTCCTTTAAAGAGAAAGGGAAGGCCCTCAGTTTGATTTGTTCTTCAGTAACACCGTTTGGACACATGCTGGTGCATACGATGTGGAATTCCGAAAGATGTTTATTCGGGTCTTCTCCTCGTAGGCCATGAAAAGATGGCAATAGGTGTATGAGCCCAGATTTTAGCTCAAATGTATTACCTTCGTTGAGTGTAGGGAAGGTAATACATAGCGGTTGTTGATTCAAGTTTGGAGCTGTGAGCTCCCTCAATGTTCTTGTTTCGAGAGCCATAATTGTTGGCTCTTCAGGCTCGCTAGTATAAGAGCTAGCACTTGATGAATCTCCCGAGTCGGTATTTGAGAATTTATTTTTCAACCGCTCGAGAGTTTGCTCTATTTCGGGGTTTGACTGGTAGGTGATTTCGTTCAATGAACGATATTTTACCATATACTTCACAAAGCTCAGAAATAGAAGAAGAACTCTTTATATTTTATTTAATTATATATATATATTTTTTTTTTGAAATAAAAGAGAAGAAAAATAATTGCCTTTCCCCGGCAACGGCGCCAAATTTGACGTGCACTTTGTCGTGGTGTGCACTCAAAATAATAATACAATACAACAATTATACGTAGTATAATGAAGTAAGGTTCGTATCCACAGGGAAAGGAATACTTCTCTCTTTATAAACTAGTAACAAGGGGGGGGGGGTTTTAGGTTGAGTATATGAACTTAAATTGTATTTAAACACGAAGATGAACGAGTTATGTGGTTTAATTAATGAGAAGAAGACTTGGCTTTGCTTTTATCCACTTAATGAAATGTTCGTCGATCCCGGTTATATCTTTAACTATCTTCCTCTCGAATACTCAATCGAGGAGTATATCCAGTTCATCGAGGGTAGTTATTAATAACGAGAAGCGTTCATTAATAAAACTTACTACCGAGTCAATATAGAACAAGCGCCGTATATTAACTTGATAGTAGCAATAAAATCAAGATGAAAACGATTGAGATTGATAACCTCAACACAAGCGGTTTATTGGTTTAATCAATATAATTAATTCCCCTTGGCTTATTAACCATGAGAAGCATGCATTAACAACCCAAGTTTACTACCGTGAAAGGACCGAATTAATAACAAGCGTATTAACCGACCGATTCTAGTAATAATTAATATATAGAACAAGACTAGTTGATACTTTAAGTAATGTTCAAAATATTAATATGAAATATGAATAGGAATTAATTAATACTCAAGGAAGAATATTAAAGAAGATGAATCCTACTATAGTTAATATCAAGATGTTAACTAATTGTCATCTTAGTAACACTCCCCAATATTAACATAGAGGAAGAAATAACTATTACTATAACTAATGTCAAGATGTTAACTAATTGTCATCTTAGTAACACTCCCCAACATTGATATAGAAATAGTATTTAAAGGGAGAATTAATATTCAAGGAAGAAGATTAAAGAAGATAACTCACAACTTACAAATTCATTAAGCTTCAAAGTAGCAAAACCAAGATGGAAGAGTTTAGCTCCTCATTTGGAGACTAAACATGATAGAAAATATAAAGAAAACACTAATCTAAACTGAGCTAAAGAGTATATGTGAATTGGTCCATTTATTGTGAAGGAAAGGAGGTGTATTTATAGGCTTTTTTGGGGTGCAGGTCGGGTACTCGATCGAGTATATACTTATACTCGATCGAGTATGTGTAAAACTTCGAATTCGATCCATACTCGATCGATATTCGGGCATAATTTATATGTATACCCGATCGAGTATGTCGGTGTACTCGATCGGGTATAACAATAGAACGTGGCCAAATCTTTCCTTGCATGTTCCTTTGTTCCCGGATCGGATCCTTGAAAATCAGTATTGGTACTCAATCGAGTATAAGGTATACTCGACCGAGTACAGGTCAGAATCAGGAACTTTACTTCTTTTTGTCTTGTACTCTTGCACCTTCCTTCACCAATGATCATTTGATTGATCTTGGACCTGTTTAAGCTCAGAATAAACCTAATCTAAACAATTTACAAGAATTTAACAAACTAACTATTACACCAAAAGTGTGTAATTTCCGAAATATTAAACAACCAAAACTAACTAAAAACGTAAATAAACACACAGAAATTACAAACGTATCACATATGAAAAAGTATTGCATGAAGCGTACTTAAATATTTTTAGCTGTACGAATATATCAAAAAATTGTGCGGCCTACGAGAACATTTAATGTGTACCAAAACATCTTAAAATCCATTGGGGAAATACAACGGTTAAAGAATTTAAAGGGCTATAAAAACCATTCACTTAGTTGTGAATCTCCACAACACATCCACACTGCTTGGCAACTGCGCTTAGGCGAAGAAGATTAGAGATGGTTTTGTTTGACAAAGAGGTAATATGTTATCACTTTTTTATTATTATGTAAAGGCTCTTAACAATCAATTGTATTACAAAGGGTAAGGATTCATGCTTCAGTGAGGAGGCCATAACTGAACTGTACTAGAGAAAAATCATATAATGTTGTGTATGGAAAAAAAATGGAACTAGGAACGTTTTGTACAAGATGACTACCGAAGGCCCCATTCATGGGACAAGCATTACCAGCAACCATTACAGTATGTAAACAATAGGATGGTGAAAGAGTTTAAACCACCATAGATGACACGAAAACAAATAGCTACACTGTTACAAAAAATACCAAATTAAAACTCCCAATGGTGTAAGCAATAAAAGTCTACGATTCAAAGTAAACTATATATGGTGAAAGAGTTGTAACAACATGATGGTTTAAAAAATAGCTTGGTGAAAGGGTTCTCAAACCACTATATACGAATCAGAATCCAAATTAAAAAAAAATGCATTATATGTAAGATAGTATGTATAAGAGATTATGGATTGAGTTTGGAAATAATACCCAGTATAACAACAAAGTATTAATCAAACACAACCGATAACACTGTATGACATTTAGGTTCTACTCATCACATTGCACTGAGAGAGTAGTATTGCAAAGTCATATGTGGAACACAAATTACTTTACCGATCCCCATCTATTCATTAAAGTAGATAAACGAAACATAATATCCTTAAAAAAATTAATAGATGTGTACATAAATCTTATGCAACCGGATGCATAGAGAAATTATGCAAATTCTGTCATTTACTTAATCTGATTTCTATTCAATTAAATCTTCTCACAATTTTAAAAATCCCTTACATGAAATTGTATAGAACTGCAGGCACACAGAAACTTTACAAAACGAAACAACAATCTTAGATTTACCAAAATGAAAAGAGGAGATGTAAGGTCTGAGATCATTTATCTATCACTCAAACATCATAGCCACACCAGTTTTTGAGGCCGAACAACATAAATCCACTTAAATAAAAAATGCTCAATCCAATAAATCTCTTAAACGAAATCATATATAAGTGCATTTACACAGAAAAGTGGTAAAACACACAAACAGTGTAATTTATAAAAAAAAAGGAAAAATTCACAAGAATAATCCCACCTTTCACCGGTCTTCTCATAATAATCCCACCTTTAAATAATTCCAAAATAATCCCACCTTTGCACCTCATCTTCTTTCGTTGGACCCTGACCATGTTTTTTACTCTTTTTTTGAAAATCATATAAATGATCTCACCTTTCACTTTTTTATTATATCTTTATAAATGTAAGATTATTTATATAAGATTCTCAAAAAAGGTAAAAAAAACTTGGTTAGGGTCCAATGGAAGAAGATGAAGTGCAAATGTGGGATTATTTTGGGATTATTTAAAGGTGGGATTATTATGAGAAGACCGGCGAAAGGTGGGATTATTCTTGTGAATTTTTCCTTAAAAAAATGAAGGAATGAGACATAAGGCCTGAAATCTGACTCAGACTTCACCGTAGCAGTTCTCCCAATCCTGTGGAACAAATATTCGATGAGGAGCTATAATCGGCATGCCGACTGAGTGTGGCATGTGGGAGAGCAGTTGTAACTTGCAAGGGATGAAGATAGTTTAGGTTTGTGCGAGAGTAATCCATCAGACCGATGGTTTGAGAAGTCTGCCGCAGGATAAATGTTAAAGACGCAGGGTAAAGGAGCCTTATATAAGGCGGTTTAGGTTTGGGATGCTGGGCAGAAATTATTTTCGGTGTTGGGCTGAATATTGAGTAAATGGGTCGTACATAATGAGATGGTCTCATAATTGGTTGGGTATATTTATTGTTGGGCTCGGTTAACTTACACGGAGTATTATTATTACAATATATTATAATTTGTATTATAACATTTTTTTATATTAATTATAAGTATTATGTAGTAGTATTTTTTTATAATATTATAATTTGCATTATTTTCATTCTTTTTAACAGTATTTTATTATTACAATTATTATAATTATAATTATAATTATATTCTACTAATTATAAAACATAAATATGAAATACATTCTCTCTTTTTCTCATACAAAGTTTAAATAAGGTTATGGTAACCATCATACTAATATTTGTAGTATATAGTGAGTATTGTATTAATTCTTTTTATTTATTTATTTGAATTTTTTATTTTTTATTTGTAAATCTGAATTTAGATATTATAATAGTAATATTAATAATATTAGTAATATAATTACCATTATTCAGCTTCAATGTCATTATATTCTAATTTAAAAATTACATATACTAAAGTGTAAATTTCAACTAATGTTGATTACCGTATCATTTTTCTGAATAGAAAATTGGGATCCATACTATCAATGTTATTTATAATGAAGTGTTTCGAAATGTGTAAATTGCAGGTAACTTATTGTAATATTTGTTTATTTGTTTATTTCTACTTATTCCAAATCTTACTCACTACCAATGCTTGAATCTTACTAGCGGTTCTCAAATTATTTTTATTTATTTATATTAGGTCTCATCTATTTCCATACAATTTTACTTCAATTAATAATATTAACAAACGCGAAAACATAATTATTACATTATTTATGTTCCGCGCATCGCGCGGGTGAGAATCTAGTTATTTATAGCACAATGTAATATAGCCTCTAAAAACTTTTCGAGTCATTAAATACGGTTGACTCTAATAGCATTATAAGACAACATAACATGGTTGCCTCGAATGACATTTTGAGGTGAAATAATATGGTTGCCTCTAAATATGACTTTTTAGAAGCACATCCTTTGTTGCCTCTAGAGGGGTTTTTTAGAGGTAAACAACATTTAGCGACCGAATTTTTGTTGGCAACCACTAAATTGCCTCCAAAAACCTTTAGGGGCTATTTTCTTATATTTAGAGGCAATTATGTAATGCCTCTACAAGTCAATTTTATTGTAGTGTAATTTTTTTTCACATAAATTTTTAGATTATATTAAAAATACAAAGAATTTTCAAATTTGGGGCGGGCCGTGGCCCGGTTGGCCACCCCTCTAGCTCCGCCCCTGCCTAAACAAAACCTTTTGTTTGCAATAACAATTTTTTTTCTGCTTAGCCCACCCCTCCCTTCATTCCTGGATCCGCCCCTGATTCGCATTGAACCTTTAAAAAAATGAAATAGATTAAGTAACTTTAATAATAGTGTTGCTTACAATCATTCTTGATCTATGAAATCTACAATATTACATCCTACCATGTTTGTAAATATTGTCATGTTAAACCAATATTAATTTCAGCTCATGTTTTTTTAACAAAATCATTCTAAAACATATTCAATTGACACACAGTATTACATCCAAACATATTCAATTGACACAACAAATAATAGTCAAATTAAATATTCAAATTTTAGTAATCAGAACACACACACACATAACTATTACACGAGTTTATGTTTATGTCCAAAAAACACACTCTTCAAATCTTCTAAATCACCCATTTCTTCCAATTGGCCAAACCTATATCTTACATACCTCTTTGTCAGTGATTAAACCTGGCGATTAAATCAGTATCACAGAATCTACGGCTATAAGATCTGGGAAATGCCGACTGCCTAGTGACAAATAGTCAATGCCGGATGTCTGATACCAGACTATGTGTGGCCCGTCTGCATACGTCTGGCCGTAGTCTGAAACTCCGACTCGGTCTTTCTTCATGTCGTCGGGCGTCGTTATCGATGGGGACAAAGGATTCGCAAGTTGCAAACATCGTTTCAGGGGACTGTTTGCCTCTCTTCGTTTCCTGATTGCCAAGTATAGTTTGCATAAGCGAAGGAGGTGTGGCCGACTAAAGTTCAAATGTAAGCTTTCGAGATTGAGAAACACGTCGATTCATTTAAAATACGTTTGGAAATATTTCCTGAACCTAGCTTCCAACCCAATACCTCATAACCTAGCTCAGTGTTTTCATGGTGTTCGAAATATTTCTAAAATGAAAACTGGGAGTAGAGTGAATTTTTCGTGCTTCCTAGGCAGATGCGTTTTTATGGGTTAATTAGGTTATCCAAAATATGTCTCTCAATTTATGGGGCCCCAAAATTTTAAAAATATCTTACTATTATATAATAATATTATATATTAAAATACAGTTATTAAGAAAGGAAAATATAGATTCATCATTTATTTTGTTGGTACTTTTAGTTCTCTTTTATTCAAATTGCTTGAATAATGAGCTGCGTTGCTTTAAATAAAGTATTAAGTAAGTTTTTTTTTTAAAAAAATCATTACATTATTAAATGAGTATTCAATTGATCTTTCAAAAAGAATATTCGATTAATTTGAGTATAAGTATTTAGATTGTGATTTTGTTTAATTTTCTATATTAATGTGAGGCCACCATTTTACATTTGGAACATGAGCCTCCAAATTTAATTACACAACACTGTTCCTGGGCAAGAACAATAAGTGCAACCCGAAGGAGCTATGTATAACTACGTATTATATTGTTCGAGAGGCTTACCTGCCTTACGGGAGTACTGTATATAATTCAAATAAAAGCTGAATTCAAGATACATTATTTAATTGTTGGTACTGTTGTGTCAACCCTTTACAAATTGAACATTGGACAACTCATGACATGTAATACTTTCTCCTTGGTATGTACTTTGAAAGAAATTCATATCAGCAATCACTTTTTTAACAAATACTTCAACTTTTACCTTATAATTAAAATCTCTTCTATTTACAAACACTATCAACTTTTAGTATAAATCACTTTTCCAATAATCTCTTAAATAAATCACTTTTGATAAGCACACCCAAACAAGAAGCACGTCGACTAAATCCACCAAGTTAAAGGCAATCTTTTGAACTGTTCACTTCACACAGGATCTGACCCACATTTTACTTGTATCCCACATTTACCTGTATCCTTGTAGTGCTTTCTATATCATAAGATTTTTAGATGAAACAGAAATCCAAGAGAAAGCATCGGGGATATTAAGCAAAGCGTGTAACCTGGTAATTAAGAGATTCTACAATTGTGAATACGAGAGTGAGTTTATAGAAGCAATATCAATTATGTCGTGTCTGGTTGATATTAAGGAGGCTTGTAGGGACTTGGGAAGCTAGGATTGATTGGGACGGGTGAAGCATGAAGGTGATATGATGAAGCATCTCTCTTCATCACTGATTTCCAAGATGGAAGCCAGTTCTTGACTCATCTGCATTCACTTGGATTTTTCCCACCCAAAAAAGAGAAGAAAGAAAAATATATAAAAACATAAGGTAAATAAAATAAATAAGATTAAAATGAATATAAATCCAATTCTTATTGGTGAATGAAGAGGTGCAAATAGTGATTCAGATTTGGATATCTTATGACAACGCATCATTTGAAGGAAAAAGCCATCTTTATAGCTCCAGCTACACAAAAAATAAATAAACAAATATCTAAAACTTTAGCATGTACGGAGTAGTTCATTGATGAAGCATAATTGCATAACTCAGATAGCCCATACAATTTTTTGCTATAAAAGCAGGCTCTAGCATATGCATTCCTCACCCACGCCACAAAGTTCATCCATGAAAAGCTGCTAGCAATACTCATATCAAAATAAAAAATTTAGCACACGCTGCTAATGGGGGAGATCAACCACAAAAACACTACTTGGACAATTAAAGCCGGGGCTATTAGGGTGTACAATGAGCTGAGCATGTTCTTGATAATTTCCATGCATCATATTGATGGTTTCCATTTTTCATATTTTAACGGTATATTAGAAACTTATTGTTTTAATATCTTCAGGGCTCAAAGACCCAGTCACATCCAGATCAATCAAGAACACAATATGAAGGTCTGTTTGCGGAAGATCATATATTTGCGATAAAAAATTCCGTGGTTGAGAACTGGATGTGACACAAATCCTTAGCCTGGATTTCATTAAAGAAATTCAAGCTTTCAAAAACATTACAGGCTGAATTTGATTTTTGGTTTCATCGATCCTTGGATTAATAGATGTATAGATGGAGTTGTAGTGACAGGATTAAATTGGGATATTAAAGATTCAGTTTCACAAACATATGTTAACATAATAAAAATACTATGATGCATCCATAGCTTTAGTACACCGTACAAAACAGTTTTTTAAGTTTGGTTGAATAATCTTTAATCATATGGAAATTTAGTTTTGGATTGATACACAAATTGAATCGCACAATAAGGTTTAGATCAATATTATATGTATCGTAAAAACTAATCAGACTTATGGGCTAAGTGTTGATATTACACATTGTGTGGTGACCAAATCTTTTAAAAAATTATATATTATGATATAACTCGAGTTATCACAACCAACCAAACATTGATGACCTCATTTGAAAAATTATATACGGAGTTTTACGGAGTACTACGTATGATACCACTCGAGTTATCCTAACCAACCAAACATTTATCACAACCGAATCATTGTCCTATAAAACTTTGTGCAACTGATGATCTAATTCCAAAAAGATGATGATTATATTTTATGCTTAATCTATTTCTTTATTTGGGTGTAATATAATACGAAGTACAGAGTATTTGTGAGTGGTATTACCTGGATAGCTTAGCCACGCCACCAGAACTTCCTGCAAGCAACTTCAAGTAGATAGTGTTATATATTAGATCAAACCATTAAGACATACTTAATCAATTGTTAAATTAATCACCAGTTGAAATAACTTATTATCATTTAATTTAAAACAGTTTATTGAAATAAAATATTGAAAAAAAACGTGTTTAATACAAAAATGAAAGATTTAAAAAACTATTACCTACTATCCTAAAAGGAAACCATGGTGATGGATTCAAGAAGTTTCACATATATTCAATAATTAATAATTTAATATATTGCATGTTACACAAAAGGATTAGTTCATTACACTCATAAATTTATAATAGTCAAATCTAAAATTCTCTTGCCAGACCGTAAAAGACCTACTTTCGGATCTGGACAAATGCCAATCGATGTTGTATGCGATTTCAATCAGAAGTTACATGCACACAAATATATTATCCGGGTCAGTGTTGCGATTAATTGGAAATAGAATAATAGAGTTTATCAGACTAAAATATTGAAATGTTTAATAGATCGTAACATATCTCCTCTACGTACCATATTTGCCTCTGCGATTTTGGAATTGAGAAATTCATACACAAATTGGTTTATATGAGTATTATACACACACTGATGTGTGTGTGAATAATAATAAAAAGAAAAATAAAAAGAAACAAGAGTTAATATCAATGTTTCTTAGACAACAATACACATTCAGCAACCAACGACCCCGAAATCGCAAAGGATTCAAGTCTAAGAGGGACTCATGACCTGAATCCATCACACTCATAGTCTTCTGCGTACTTTATTGTTTTAGTTGCTGCTCAACCTTAGAAGCATTAGGCATGCGAGTTTTGTTTGTCCAGTGAAGATTTTTATGGACCGGTGGAACGGTGGAACGGTGGAACGGTGATTTTAGAGTGAGAGGGGATAATGCGGCCGTGTAGCGTAATAAACATTTACCTGCTCGAGGCGTCGTCAACTGGACCATGAAGCAAGAAGTTTGTCTATGTACTGTTCGCCTTATCGGACTAATCAACCAATTTTTTCGCCGAACACGTAACTTTAGCTTTCGTGCGCTGAATTGTATAGTAAGCAGAAAAAGTGAGGTTGGAGTTACTTTTTTGATTTATTGGCTGAAGTTACTGTAGATGATCATTTTAGCTATTTTTACATTTAGAGTATAAATTTTTCTTTTTATTTTATTAATAAAATATATTTTAAAAAACAATTTTTTCTTAAATCATCAGAATAAGCCAATGTAGCCACTTCAGCCAGAACTTCATAAATTTCAGCAGAATCTGCTAAATCAGCCGATTTTCGTGTTGCCAAACAGGCTCATAATTTGAAAGTTTCTGATCATAATTTTTTAAGCTGTGATCTATTCGGATTTGATTTTTTTTATTTGAGTTGTTCCGATTTGAATTCTTTTATTCTGATATGATTCAATTTGAATCATGTTGACCCTATCTGATTCGATTTGAATCTTTTTTTATCTAATCTCATCTAATGTGAATCTTCCTAATCTGATTTGAATCTTTCCGGTCTGATCTAAATCTTTCTATTCGAAATGCTTTTATTATTATTATTGCTATTATTTATCTATTCTAATATAAAAGCAAAATAATTTTAAGGGACAGTGTTCTCGCTTAGAAATGTCAACATCAATGCTTTATTATTTTAATGAGTCAAAATAAATACAAATGAATTATTATTGTGTAAAGTTCGATGAATTATTTTGGTAAGTTCGATGAGTCGATTCTATACAGTACAAATAGTAATGAAAAGATCAATAATTGACACTCTACCGCACCAGTCTAAAATTGAATATTGAACATAAGTTGCATGAAAAAAGTAACTAATATAGTCACTTCATTTAGGAGGTCACGTTTCTTGATCTTTATTTTAGTCATAATTATGCAATTATTTAAAAAAATGCAAAAATACCCAAATTTGTCATCTACAATAGTAGTAATTAGCTATTGTTAAGAATGACATTTTCTCATAAATTTGTTGTTCGTATTTAAGTATAGTTTAAGAATGACATAACACACTTTCACACATTTGCACCCCCTCGATTTGCCAATTTACCCGGGGCAATTCGTGTAAAAAATGCAATTCGTATAAATGCATAGTCACCATATTACTCGAGATGTTTATACTTAAACTTATTTCAGTCTCAGACCAAACCAAACTAAAACAAACCATAGCAGACCATACTTGGATACTAGAAATAGTAGAAGCACATATTTGAACATTTTCCCACAAATTTAGATTCAAGTATAATTCAAGAATGACATAACACACTTTCACATATTGCGCTCCCTTATTTGACCTATTTAGAGAGACAATTCATCTAAAAATGCAATTCGTGTAAATTTATAGTCACCTTATTACTTAGTCATTTTAAATAATTTACCTTCAATTAATTTATATAAACCTTTGTAAGTGAAAAAATGGCAAAATCATTTGCGCATCGCAAAGTGAATTACTAGCAAAACATTTTACTAAAAGAAATGATTTTGACATAAGTTAGTACGAGCAAAAAAATGTGGATTCCTAAGCGTTCCTATTAACGACTTCAAATGTTAGCATTCATTGTGGCGCATTTGTTTTGTTGTTGAAAATGCCTTTTTTAGTCATATTCAATTTTGTGTGGTTGGGTTAATAATGACCAATCAACATTATAGTGCGTGATACATACTATAAAAACTTTATATAGTATATAGTATAACTTTTTTAGTCATAAATTAAAATTACAAGTTTATTTTTATTTCAAAATAAATTTGATTAAAACTAACTACATCTGTGGAATTTCACCAATCGTGCATCGCACGAGCGTTCAACGCATTTCCCTAAGGTGGGACTCTTTCAATATATAGTACATGTATTGTGTAGTTATGTACATTTTTTAGGCAAGAAATCACCAACCTTGCGAGGCACGACCAGTCGATGAGATACGGATGTACTATGACTGTAGATACATTTCTGCGTGTGAGGCTGCTTGGCGCATATTTGGGTTTGAAATACAATAAAAGACCCCGACAGTTGAACATTTGAGCTTCAATTTTCCGGAAGAACAAAGTGTTGTCTTTCGCGATGATCAGCCTCAGGATTCACTGGTGTGAGTGCTGGACAAAAAGTATTAATTTCCTAGATTGTCCTTGACGCCATCCGATGCCAGTTTGCCTTTTAAATTTCATAGGCCACAATATCCTGTTATGACTTCATATGCTATGACTATAAATAAAAGTCCAGGTCCATCTTTGTCCCGTGTTGGGTTGTTGTTGAAAAACCCGGTATTTACCCACGGACGGTTGTATGTTGCAGTATCAAGGGTTACCAATCGTAAAATTCTAATTGTTGATGAAGACGGAGGAACCACTGACAAGACTCATAATGTTGTTGATTAGTGTTTTCTCGCACTTAAAAATGGTTGTAGAAAAGTGGTGTAAAGTACGAATATCGTCTCCACAGGGACGGACAAAAGGGAAATAAAGATTAACTAAACTTTAGCGATTAAAAAGAAATAAATAAAATAAAAGTGCAATTGTGCGAGATTGGTTGATTGATTAAACTAAAACTAATGCTAATAAGCGAATAAAAAGATTTGGTTTTTCTTAATTAACGACTAAGGGAACAGGAATTGATTCCGGGGTTAACCAGATTTCTGGCAGAACAGGCCTAATCACATGAATTTAATTTAATTGAGCCTAGCTAATCATTACTAAGTTCTTACCGCTCTCGCGGCGTAGAGTACAATAATTTAGGGGACCAGGCTGATCTCTCATGCGACAGGATCCTAAATTATTGCCAAGACGAGCGAGCTTACGGCCCCTTAATCGCTACTAATCTCTTAGCGAACGATTAAGTGTGTGTGAATGTGTCCTAGAACAAATTAGATCTCTCTTAATTCATTCTACATGCAATTGTAATTCTAGCTGCAGTCTAGGTTACAAGAGATCAATTAAATTATTCAAACACAAATTAAACGGCATTCATGCAATTAAACCGAAAAGAATCTAGCCATCAATCATGATTAACCCCTTCATCAACCCCAAATCCCTAATTAAACTACTCACAATTCATAATTGAAGAATCAACAGAATTGGGATAAATAGAAATAATTGTCATTAATTAAAGAATTGAACTTACAAAGAATCCCAGGTTCTTGGATTAAACAACGTAAAAAACGCAGATAAACTCGTCCCTAGGCCTCTCTCCAAAGTTCGTAACCCCCAAAAGTGGGTATGGAGGCCTTATTTATAGAAAAAGGGGGAAAAAAACCGAATTTGGGCCGAAATAGGAAACTTCCGCGCGTGTCACGGGGCTACGCACGATCGTGCGTCCCTGCCTACGCACGATCGTGCGTAGCAGGCAGAAGCTTCAACGCGAATTCATAATGGACGCACGATCGTGCGTCCCAGACGCACGACCGTGCGTCTGACTTTTTTCGCTCCGTTTTCTCGTTTTCTTGCTCCAAACGTGTCCAGACTCATCCGAGGTCGATCCCAATGCTCTTTCTTCTTCAAAATTTCGCCGTGAATCACCTGGTGACCTCCAAATCTCTCAATTCTTCCTTGAATGCTCTCTATCTCCTCCCGACTGTCTCTTTAGCCCCGATTGCCGGACTCTAACTTCTTCAAATCAACTCCAAATGCAACGAAACTTGATCCAATGCCTGCTAAACACAACTTGAGCCAAAATTGAGACTTGCAACGCCTTAAAGCCAAGAAAATCATCAAAATCCGACCCGGACACGCATCAAATGCGTGTCTAAATACGGACTTATCAGACTCCCCCACACTTAAGCTTTTGCTTGTCCTCAAGCAAATCGAACAACGGGACTTACGATAGTCACCACACGGAATTTAAAATAGTTAGCATACACATGTAGTTAAAGGGATATTCACAGGACAGACAGTTTAAATCAAGAAAATCCTTCCCTAAACTACGCCTTTGTACTCAAGCTAAACTATTTGACAAAATTATTCACAACATCCTCAAAGTAATGACATCATTCACTAATAAGCTAGCTACTGATCAGAAGGACTTGTGAATTTGATGGTGAAGGGATAATAATGAAAGTAGTCCCTTTATTTTGAGAGGTAGGAATATTCTAACAAAGACTTAATGTATTTCGGAACTTCAGGGCTATTCTTAGGATCAAGAAACTCGGTAGGCCACATTTTAGGAACAATCATTTAAACCTATGCAAGGAGTAGACATGGTGTACAACTAAGCTAAACCGTCTCGGCACATTTGTGCTTTGACGTATACTTGAAGTACGCGGAGGACTAAAGCTAATTTTTCAATAGCCTCCAAGTTCATTCATTAAGTTTAGTTTTCCTTGTCATGTTGGCACGAGAACGCCATTTCTTTCGAAAGATACCCAAGTCTCATCTTACGCTTTTTGACCGGGGCTCCCATTCCCTTTTTCGCAAAGTAAGAGGTCTAGCTATATTAATTTTTCACCTTTCGGATTCTTACTAGACATTACCTCATTCTAATCTCGGCCTCACCAAGGAAAAATAGCAATTAAGGTTCATTTATTTCAAAGTGAATCCATGCCTACAATGCAATCCTCGAAAGTATCAAATCCCTAAAAAGTGACTGCTCTTACCCCATTTGGGCATAGGAACAGTGCCAATAATGGCTCCTACACAAATTCCCTAAACTTAGCAAATTAATCTCTTAGTTCCCTAAACATAAAAACTAAGTCAGAAATATTCACGGGTAAGGAACACAGGCCATTTGGCTATGGAGCTCAATTAATCGGCTAACAATAAACGGTCAGGCTCAAAATGGCTTCTCTTAAAGGATTCTTTCAGGTGGGGTGGATGATTAATGGAGAATTCAATAGGTGACTAATGCCTTCATCCTTTCAACAACTAGATTACCATGCAAGCAATTTAAGCCTAAACACTTCAAAGATGTTCTAAAAGCATAGTCAAAACGCTAGCCAGCTCACAAAGACACAGTTTAAGGAAAATTTTCAAAAATTTTGCATGAATTTCCTATGAATATACAACTAACACCTGCGCATGCTAATTCTAACAAATCTCATGTAACAACTACTGCCCGAATGCCCAATTCACTCCCCCACACTTAAACTTTGGCATCGTCCTCGATGACCAAAAATGCATTATGTATTAGGGGTAAAGAGGAAAGGGTCACGCGTGCTCAACATTAACTCAAGTCATTATCACAAGAATAAGAACCAAAGCAACTTCCCTATGGCGATGGTTGGTGTAGAACTCAACTGTGTGAAATGAACTCGGCAATTTCATCCACGGGACTAGTAAGCTGCAATCATCAAAACACAAACAAAATCCAAGCAATACGGAAAAAGAGTAAAGAGTAATGTGAGTGAGTGAGTGAGTGTGAAAGTATAGATACAGTCATCCAACAAAAATCAGAGAACAGAGGCTAACGGCGAACAATCTACTAAATCACTACTGCTCCGGAGGTGGCGGTGGCTGCTGTGCATCAAAGAACGAACTCCAGCTGGACTCTAAGGATGTGACACGAGTGTCCAACTCCGCGTACTGTACGCGCAGGTTGGAAAACCCGGTCGTAATGTCCTCGTGGATGGTCCGCTGGAGCTCTCTGTGGTAAGTCTGCCTCTCTGCCCGGACCTCCTGAAAGAATGCCTGCTGGTCCTCCCTCATCTGGCGATAAAGCTCCTGTTGTCTCTGTCGCTCTGCCTGAACATCGGCAAAGAAACGCTGCTGACTCTCAAAAAGTGACCTGTGATGGCGCTGCTGACTCTCCCTCCACTCGACATGATATGTCCTCTGCTCCTCATGCCAACTCGAAAAAGCATCCTGAAAAGCAGGTGGCATGACAGGAATAGAATGAGCAGCATCATGGTCCATAGCTGCTCCTCCCCCCTCGGTGCGGTGCTCCTCATCATGATCATCAACGTGGCCAGCTGCGCCGCCCTCCTGAATATGGATCCCCGCCTGATGCGGTACTCTCTGCTCTCCCTCAACTGGCTGCTCTGCTAGGCGCCTCCTTCTGGCCACTCCGGTGTTCAGCTCTGGAAGCTTAGTCAAAGGCGCATAATAAGAACTCTCATCCATGTTTACAAAGTGGTCGCCATAACCCATCCCACGCAGAAGGCGGGTGATGTAGGGTCCAGAAAAGATGGCCTTGATCTTGTAGGTAGACTGACGGTGGAAGAGGCCGGCGATGATAGCACCCATGTGTGGTAGCTTGTTGTGGATCATGCAGTAAAGGCACAAAAGATCTGTAGTAGAGACCTTGCCTGCTACCTCGGCCCTCCCAGTGATGGTGGATGAAAGGAGGGAATGGATAACTCTGTATGCCCGTGGATACAACAAGGTGCTAGGGGTGTCCCGGGGGTCATAAGTGCCGCCGTCTCTAGAAATGCTCTCCCAAAACCTCTGGCGGTCTACATCTCGTGGAAAATCAGTCAAGCCTGCTTCATTATCTGCTCTATCCTCAATCCGGGTAAAACCTAAGTGCCACTGGATGTTGTAAATGGATATGGCATGGTCCTCATTGAAGGCCCGGAACTTGATTAGGGGTCGGTGGTTATCGGAGAAACTGATAGATCGAGGCACCTTAATTGTGGCCAACACTTCGCAAGTTACTTCTTTGTATGTGGTCTCTCGGATGCCAAAGAAAAGGTGTTGCCACCATCCCCGACGGAGTAGCGTCATCACCTCATCATGAAGCCCAGCGGCTGTCAAGGTGGGCTCATCAGGATAATGAAACGTGCCCACCTCCTTTTTCAGCAAATCGAGGTATGTGATCATTTGTTCGTCCTTCGGGAATTGAGGCTGATATCGGGCACCTGTGGCCCGACTAGAGCTGGTTCCAACATTCTTGGTTCGCTTCTTTGGTGGCATCTGTCAAGACAATTCAACAACAACAACAACCATTCCAACGGGGCTTCCAAGTATTAGAATAAAACTCCAAATCAAAAGTAATAACCCCGTCAGTAATCAGTCATTCAAGATCATCAACATAACTATCAACAAATCCAAGTTTAACCCGAATAGTTGAAACTTTTGAACTTTTATCAAAGAAAATTCCTTTGAATTAAAATCAAATGTTTCAACGACACACGGTATAAACAAGGTCACAAGCAAGAATCCTTATCAAAACAAGTGTTAAGAATGGAGTTCCTCCCAAAAGAATTAAAGAGATATTAGATTAGGGGAAGAACTCTCAATTCTCAAATTGGACAAAGTTTGGCCTAAAATTTTGGGGATTTGTGCTCAATTTCACTCAACAACAAGTATTCAATATCATAATCAACAATGCATTCCTTAATTTAAGCAAGGAGCACAAAAACCCCAAATTTATCTCACATTCATCAATTTTCAACCCTAAATTGGCTAAATGTGCCCAAAAATTAGGGATTTCAATCAAAAGAGGCAATTTCATCAATCATAGAATATCAAAATCATCATCACAAGCTTCAATTTAATCATGGTGATACAAATCCCTAATTTTAGAGCATAAAAATTTAGATTACTCGAAAAGCTTGGAGAAATCTCCATTAATGGAGAAAGGAGAAGAGAAGAGAAGGAGAACCTTGGGGAAGAGAGAGAAGGGCGGCGGGTGGTTGGTGGCGCGGCGGTCGCGGCGGACGCGGCGGTCGCGGTGGGTCGGAGGTTGGCGGTCGCGGCTGGCGGTCGCGGCTGGTGTTCGGTCGAGGGTGGGTTCTCGGTTCCGTTCGTCAGTCGCGCAAGGGGGTAAGGGTGCGGTTGATGTTATGTTTTGATAAAAGGGGGTTATTTGTGGAAATTAGGTACGCACGATCGTGCGTAGGGGGCGACGCACGATCGTGCGTCGATGGCAGTAGCCTCCCCCGCGGTTTCAAGTGTTACGCACGATCGTGCGTAGGGGGGGACGCACGATCGTGCGTCGATGGCAGTAGCCTCCCCCGCGTTTCTTTCTTTGACGCACGGCGTGCGTGCCTGGACGCACGACCGTGCGTCCGCATGAACAGTAAAAATAAATTTTTTTTTTGTGTGGTTTTTTGTGGGTTATTTGAAAAGCAACAAAACTTAAACTAATGAAGCAAAAATTAAGCTCGGGTTGCCTCCCGAGAAGCGCTATTTTTAACGTCGTTTGCCCGACGCAACTTCGCACTCATCTCTCCAAACTTGTGACAAAGGTCACCTCACGCTCGCGTTCTAGCGGTCCTCCGTAGTATTTCTTCAGGTGATGGCCGTTAACTTTAAAACGGCCTTTCTCAGGATGATCAATCTCAACAGTGCCATACGGAAAAACTTCGCTCACTACAAAAGGACCAGACCATCTAGACTTCAATTTTCCTTTAAAAATTTTCATTCGGGGATTGAATAGCAGAACTTGATCCCCTTTACAAAACTCTTTTCCCTGTTTAATATGCTGATCGTGATAGGCTTTGGTACGCTCCTTACTAATCTTCGAGTTCTCATAGGCCATAAGCCTCCACTCGTCCAACTTGTTGAGCTTCCAAAGCCGTTCACGACCCGCCAAAGACAAATCCTTATTCAACATTTTCAAGGCCCAGTATGCCTTATGCTCTATCTCTACCGGAAGGTGGCATGCCTTCCCATAAACCAAGTGAAACGGAGTAGTGCCAATGGGTGTCTTATATGCCGTACGCAGTGCCCACAGCGCATCATCTAGCTTATCAGACCAATCCTTCCTATGGGTCTCAACAGTCTTCTCAAGGATGGTCTTAATGTCCCTATTCGAGTTCTCAACTTGGCCACTCGTTTGAGGGTGATAAGGGACGCCCCCTTTATGAGTGACCCCGTACTTTGCCAGAAGGCGAGTCATCGGGTCATTCCTAAAGTGGGTACCCCTGTCACTTATCAACACTCGTGGCACTCCAAACCTACAAAATAACTTCTTCAGAAAACGAATCACAACTCGAGCATCATTTGTGGGCAGAGCTTCAGCCTCAACCCACTTAGAGACATAATCCACAGCAACCAGAATGAATTTATTACCTTTAGAACCCGGGAACGGTCCCATGAAGTCAATGCCCCAAACATCAAATACCTCACACGCCAATATAAAATTCTGGGGCATTTCATCCCTCTTGGTAACCGGCCCGGTACGTTGACACCTGTCACATTCCTGCACAAACGTTAGAGCATCTTTAAACAACGTGGGCCAGAAGAAACCACATTCCAACACCTTACGAGCTGTCCGGTTAAAAGAATAGTGTCCCCCAGTCGGTCCGGAGTGACAATGTTTGAGAATCTCAACTCCTTCGCTAAGAGGAACACATCTTCTAACAACCTGATCAGCACAAATACGAAACAAATATGGTTCCTCCCAGAAATAATATTTCAAATCAGCAAAAAATTTCCTTCGTTGATGAGGTGTATAATCAGAAGGAACAACACCTCCAACAAGATAGTTGGCGATGTCAGAAAACCAAGGCACCTCATCAACGATCCTCAACAGTCTCTCATCAGGAAAAGTACCCTCAATATCTCTCTCACTTAGGGAATCAAGAAAGGGGTTTTCTAACCTACTCAAGTGATCAGCCGCTAAATTCTCAGCCCCTTTCTTATCCCTAATCTCAATATCAAACTCCTGGAGTAGTAATATCCACCGAATCAATCTAGGCTTAGCATCCACTTTTTGCATCAAATATTTAAGAGCAGAATGATCGGTGAATATCACTACCTTAGACAAAATCAAATAAGGATGAAACTTGTCAAGAGCAAACACAACAGCAAGCAATTCTTTCTCAGTGGTAGTGTAGTTTTCTTGGGCACTATCGAGAGTCTTAGAAGCATAAGAAATAGGCTGAAAATGTTTCTCTCGACGCTGCCCAAGAACGGCTCCTACTGCAAAATCACTAGCATCACACATAATCTCAAAAGGCAAAGACCAGTCAGGAGCTACTACCACCGGTGCCTTGACCAGTTTCTCCTTCAAACACTCAAAAGTCTCTAAACACTCCTTTGACAAGTCAAACGGTGTGTCCTTCTCAAGGAGCTTAGTCATGGGTCGGGCTATCTTAGAAAAGTCCTGGATGAACCTACGGTAGAAACCTGCGTGGCCTAGAAAACTCCTAATGGCACGGACCGAAGTAGGGGGAGGTAATTTAGAAATCACATCAACTTTAGCCGGATCAACCTCAATCCCCCTACTTGAAATCTTATGCCCTAGGACCACTCCCTCACTAACCATGAAGTGGCACTTCTCCCAGTTAAGTACCAAATTCACCTCTCGACACCTAACCAGGACTTTCTTCAAGTTCTCTAAGCACTCATCAAAAGTATCACCATAAACAGAAAAGTCATCCATGAAAACCTCCATAAACTTCCCAATGAAATCCCCAAAAATAGCAAGCATGCATCTCATAAAGGTAGCAGGGGCATTACATAATCCAAACGCCATCCTCCGATAAGCAAAGGTACCGAATGGACATGTAAAAGTGGTCTTATCCTGGTCCTCGGGGGCTATGGGGATCTGGAAGTATCCCGACATCCCGTCAAGAAAACAGTAAAACTTATGCCCTGCTAGCCTCTCTAAAATCTGATCAATGAAGGGGAGGGGGAAGTGGTCCTTCCGGGTGGCGGCATTCAACCTTCGGTAATCAATGCAAACCCGCCATCCGGTGACCGTACGTGTAGCAATCAACTCATCTTTCTCATTCCTAACCACAGTCATCCCCCCTTTCTTGGGAACCACCTGAGTCGGGCTGACCCAAGGGCTGTCTGAAATTGGATAAATAATCCCTACATCTAACAGACGGATGACTTCCTCCCTGACCACCTCCTGCATATTAGGATTCAGTCTCCTTTGTGGCTGCACTACCGGTTTAGCATTATCTTCCATCAAAATTTTATGAGTGCAGAAAACAGGACTGATTCCTTTCATGTCAGAAAGTTTCCGGGCTAGAGCTTCCCTTTGTTCACAAAGTAAGTCAAGACATGCAGATTTTTGGGATGGCTCAAGCCCGGATGCAAGAATAACAGGGAGGTCAGAACTATTATCTAGAAACGCATACTCAAGGTGGGAGGGAAGAGGCTTTAGATTTAATGGAGAAGGAGTAACAATAGAAGAATCAGTCTGACAGTCTTCCTTCTCCACCTTATCTAAGTCATCTTCCTTCCCCTTCACATCACTAGCATCACTTGAGTCCTCCTCCCCATCAAGCATAAGACAATCAAAACTAGGGAGGAGCTTAAGATCCTCTGCTGACATACTATCATCCAAAAGAAGATCAAAGAAAGCTTCATCAGAAAGCATGTTGGGAATGCAATCCTCCACCAAAGAATCAACCACATCCATGTAAAAACACTCACCACTATCTTGACAGGGCCTCTTCATTATTTTGGACATGTCAAAGGTGGCAGACTCATCCCCAACGCGGAGGACAAGCTTACCGTCTCCAACATCAATAAGTGCACGGGCAGTTGCCAAGAATGGTCTGCCCAAAATCAATGGTACCTCCCGATCCTGATCCATGTCCAAAATAACAAAGTCTACCGGAAAAATAAATTTGTCCACTTTAACCAACACGTCTTCAATAATCCCTTGGGGATATTTGACTGAACGATCAGCCAACTGAATGCACATACGTGTAGGTTTAAGTGGACCGAGTGCAAGCTTTTCATATAAAGCAAGAGGCATCAGATTAATGCTTGCACCCAAATCAGCCAGGGCCCTATCAAAAGTAAGATCTCCTATAAAGCAGGGAATAGTAAAAGAACCTGGATCCTTAAGCTTCTTCGGCAGATCTGTCCGTATCACAGCTGAGCACTCCTCATTAAGCGTCACAGTAGACGCTTCTTCCAGCCTCCTCTTGTTCGTGAGCAAATCCTTCATAAACTTCGCGTACTTCGGCATCTGAGCTAGTGCATCCACGAATGGTAAGTTAATCTGCACTTGTTTCATGAGATGCAGAAACTTACCAAACTGGTCACTATCGTTCTTCCTAGTCAATCGCGCCGGATAGGGGAGAGGTGGGGTGTAATTCTTGACCGGAACGGGCTGTTTTGGTGCAGTCACCACCTCTCTTCCCTCATCTTTCTCCTTTTCTTCCTCCCGGACAGCCGGTTCAATTTGAACTTCATCGGGCTTCTTTGTTATGGCAGCAGGTTCCAGCTCTTTTCCACTCCTCAAGGTGACTGCCTGAACATGTTCTCTGGGATTTGGTTCAGTATTACTAGGGAGGGATCCCTGAGGCCTCTCAGATAAAGCCTTTGAGATCTGCCCCATGTGAGTCTCCATGCTCTGCATCCTTGCCTCAAACATTTGCATCCTTGAGTCTGCATTCAGCTGATTTTGTGCTAATTTGTTGAGCACTTCTTCTAAGCTAGAAAATTTTTGCTCAGTCTCCCTTCTAAAGCTTCCTTGCGCCGGCTGAGGAGCTTGTTGCTGGCCTTGAGGTATATGGGGCTGATTAAAGTTTCTAGTCTGCTGCTGATTTCCTTGCCCGTATTGCCCTTGCTGCTGATGTCCGTAGGGCTGATTGTAGTAGCCCTGTCGCTGATAATACATCGCATCCACTTGCTCTACTCCAGGGGCTACCGAGTGTGCCATCATCGTGCATTCTTGCGGCGAATGGAGTCCCCCACACATAGTACAAGAGGGACTAATAGGAACGGGGGCTACCATATTCACACTGGGCACCGAGAGAGCAAGTTCCGTCTTCTTTTGATTGTCTTCCACTGTAGTAGCTAGCTTCTGAATCAAACTGGTCAAAGCATCTACCCTTGCAGAAAGGGCCGAATTCTCACTGATCTCGTACAATCCCGGGGCCTTCTGGTGAGGTGTGTCCCGAGAACTGTACCATGAAGCATTATTAGTCACAATCTTCTCCACTAATTCTTCCGCAACCTCAGATGGCAACTGAGGAAAAGCTCCACCTCCCGAAGCATCAAGCATCATCTTTCCTTCATTGTTGAGTCCACTATAGAAACAAGATAAAACCTCACAATCAGTCATCTTGCCTTGAGGGCAAGCTCTTCTCAGCACCTTGAATCTCTTCCACGCCTCAGCTAGTGTCTCCAAAGAACCTTGCTTGAATTCCTGTAGCTGCTTCTTCAACTTTATGGCCTTTGATGTTGGGAAGTATTCTTTGATCAAGGCCTTGTGCAGCTGGTCCCAAGTCTGAATGTGGTGATGTGGATTGCTATCCAACCACCTCTGCGCGTCATCCCTCAAAGAAAAAGGAAATAATAGCATCCGTACCTGATCATCATCTAGCCCAGGGATCTTGAAAGTCTGGCACATCCTCAGAAATTTGGTAATGTGTGCCACTGGATCTTCCGTAGGGCTCCCTCCGAACTGATTATTTAGGACCATATTGATCACCGCCGGCTTGATCTCGTATCGGGGTGCAGTAATCCCCGGTACCTGAATGCTGTCGTACTCTGTGATCTCGGGGGCTAGGAAGTCTGCAATGCTCTCTCCTTGATAGAGTGGATTGTCATGTGGAACATAGTTGTGGTAAGGAGGAGCTTGATATCTCGGCTGATGAACTGGTTGTGGTCTTATGGGTTGTGGACGGATGATATTTGGCTGAGGTTGGGTTTGATGGAATTGTTGATATTGGGGTTGGAAGGGCTGATTTTGTGGCTGAGTAGGGGGTGGATTTTGTGTGACTGGCGGTTGGTTCTGTCTGGGCTGAAAAACCGGATTATTTTGCCCTAGACCTTGCATCCCAAAGGTCTGGTTTTGAAAGGTGGGTTCGGGAGCAATAGAAGTGTTTTGAAAGAGCTGATAGAGTGGTGGAAGATTCAGTTGTGGAGTGGACTGATTTTGGTGGAAGAATGGGGTACGGAGATTTTGATACCCCGGATAAGCTCTTGGTGAATTTTCTTGTGAAGACTGGGGAGAGGTATTAACATAAAAATCCAGATTACCAGAAGTGGTTTGGACCTCAGACGTCCCAGCTATTCCAGATGCGGATGGTTGATCCATGGCTGCTTTCTGTTCTCTTAAGGCCTTGCGGTTCTGCTTAGCTAGCTTCTCGATCTCAGGATTAAGAGGGACTAGTGATTCTCCCTTCTTAGAGCGTGTATGCATAAACAGATCTGACCTGCAAGGTTAGTAGACAAAAATCCTACGAAAAACTAAAAACAGGTCGCTAAAATTAATTAACCCTTAAATCCGACACCGTCCCCGGCAACGGCGCCAAAAACTGATTAGTGTTTTCTCGCACTTAAAAATGGTTGTAGAAAAGTGGTGTAAAGTACGAGTATCGTCTCCACAGGGACGGACAAAAGGGAAATAAAGATTAACTAAACTTTAGCGATTAAAAAGAAATAAATAAAATAAAAGTGCAATTGTGCGAGATTGGTTGATTGATTAAACTAAAACTAATGCTAATAAGCGAATAAAAAGATTTGGTTTTCCTTAATTAACGACTAAGGGAACAGGAATTGATTCCGGGGTTAACCAGATTTCTGGCAGAACAGGCCTAATCACATGAATTTAATTTAATTGAGCCTAGTTAATCATTACTAAGTTCTTACCGCTCTCGCGGCGTAGAGTACAATAATTTAGGGGACCAGGCTGATATCTCATGCGACAGGATCCTAAATTATTGCTAAGACGAGCGAGCTTACGGCCCCTTAATCGCTACTAATCTCTTAGCGAACGATTAAGTGTGTGTGAATGTGTCCTAGAACAAATTAGATCTCTCTTAATTCATTCTACATGCAATTGTAATTCTAGCTGCAGTCTAGGTTACAAGAGATCAATTAAATTATTCAAACACAAATTAAACGGCATTCATGCAATTAAACCGAAAAGAATCTAGCCATCAATCATGATTAACCCCTTCATCAACCCCAAATCCCTAATTAAACTACTCACAATTCATAATTGAAGAATCAACAGAATTGGGATAAATAGAAATAATTGTCATTAATTAAAGAATTGAACTTACAAAGAATCCCAGGTTCTTGGATTAAACAACGTAAAAAACGCAGATAAACTCGTCCCTAGGCCTCTCTCCAAAGTTCGTAACCCCCAAAAGTGGGTATGGAGGCCTTATTTATAGAAAAAGGGGGAAAAAAAACCGAATTTGGGCCGAAATAGGAAACTTCCGCGCGTGTCACGGGGCTACGCACGATCGTGCGTCCCTGCCTACGCACGATCGTGCGTAGCAGGCAGAAGCTTCAACGCGAATTCATAATGGACGCACGATCGTGCGTCCCAGACGCACGACCGTGCGTCTGACTTTTTTCGCTCCGTTTTCTCGTTTTCTTGCTCCAAACGTGTCCAGACTCATCCGAGGTCGATCCCAATGCTCTTTCTTCTTCAAAATTTCGCCGTGAATCACCTGGTGACCTCCAAATCTCTCAATTCTTCCTTGAATGCTCTCTATCTCCTCCCGACTGTCTCTTTAGCCCCGATTGCCGGACTCTAACTTCTTCAAATCAACTCCAAATGCAACGAAACTTGATCCAATGCCTGCTAAACACAACTTGAGCCAAAATTGAGACTTGCAACGCCTTAAAGCCAAGAAAATCATCAAAATCCGACCCGGACACGCATCAAATGCGTGTCTAAATACGGACTTATCAGTTGTATTCAAAGAAGTGTTCAACAATGTTTACGTTTACATTAAATGCATATTTACAATGTTATAGTTTCAACGTATTTGTTGGATGTTTTTGATCTTTAAATTAATTCTTAGTATTCTCATTTTGACCATAATATTATAAGTGTGTTTCGTTTAATGCTTTGATGTATATAGTATATTACATGAAGATAGATGATGTCATCAATTGATACTGTGATTTGAATTACTAAATACACATAATTTTGAAAGAAAAATTCTCAAACCGTGCATCGCACGGGTGAGTTTACTAGTAGTAAGAATAGTAACAGTAGTAGTAGTCACAAAGCTTTGGATACTTGCGACAAAGCTCACCATATAATCACAAATCTTGGATCGCTTTTAATTTCGGAAAATAGTATCGGTAACCCGAAGTGGTCGGATGGGTGGTTCTCGTGATTCTCGCATAAGTCGTCAGACAAGACAGAACGGAGAAGTAGAAGGGGGCTTCTCGTTTGAGTATGAGTCTGAAGAGGAGGTGAAAGTCTCAGACCTAGACTCTGGCTATACATGTCGAAGTTGCAGAGCTTTTATCAAGTACGGCAAATAGGTCACAAGGTTCCTAGACTGTGGGCATGTTTGGGAGTTTAAATGCCACCAAAGGGAGTATAGGAGAATCGGTGGAAAGGGGAAGAGTCATTCTGCTCCTGCATTCACAAGATGAATATAGATGGTACACCTCACCAATTGTGGTAGATCGAGGAATCCCGATGATTGTGAAGTGTACCATCACAATGGAATTCCTCGATCTAACAATCTCTCACAGTTGGTGAGGTTTACCATCTATGTTCATCTGCTGAATGCAGGAGCAAAATGACTCTTTTCCTATCCACCGGTTCTCTTTTACTCCCTTTGGAGGCATTTAAACTCTCAAACATGTCCATAGTTTAGGCACTTTGTGACCCTTTCGCCGTACTCGATAAAAACTTCGCAACTTTGATATGTAAAACTGGAGTACGTCTAGGTCTGAGACTTCCTGCTCCACAGACTTGTACTCAAACGAGAAACACCCCTTCTTCTTTCTCGTTCTGCCCTGACGACTCATGTGAAGGCCACTAGGAGCACCCATTCGATCCCTTCGGGTTATCGATACTCTCTCCTGAGATGAAAGCAGTCCAATTGTGTTTATATGGTGAGTCTTGTCGCTAGCATCTGGATATTTGTCTATCTAAAAAATCATCATTGTTTCTATGAGAGGAACTCATTTTTAACGTGTAGCTAGATAGTTAGTCTCTAACACTGATATGAAGTAGTGACCGCTTGTGCTTCACCAGAAGGCGGACCCACTAAGGGTCCCAAGGGTCCCGGGTCCCCATGAACTTCCAAAAAAATACATATATATCATACATATTTCATATAAAATTAATTAATCAAATGTATATATATAACCAGAGCTACTATCAAACGAAAAGTCTTGATCAGCCGGACGGGAGGACGTGTGAGGTTGATGCCCTTTGCTCTTGTGGAGATAGTGTTCGGTATTTCGATTCCCCCATCTCCCTTTTGTTTTTTAAGCTTCCATAATTCATTTTTTACTTTTATTGTTTTTCGATGTTTTATTGTTTACCCTATTTGTAGGCATAAAACTAAAGATACGTCCATGGAGTTTTGATTATATTTAATATAAAAAGTCAAACATGCTCCTCACTTATTTGATTATTTACTATAATTAAGTAGTTAAGTACTTTACTTTGTTTTAAATTTTTATTTACATTATACTTGTATCATAGTTTCATTTTCCTGTTTTCTTTAAAATAGTACCCGTAGTACAAAAAATATCAGGTTTTAATTAAATTACTATGTTAGAACCAGTTATGTGTACTATATTTTCAATAAAATGATTTTATTTAACACCTCGAATATTAATCCTTTCTTGAGTTTCTTCCCATAATGCAGCATATACACGTGAGTTTGAATGTTAAGTTAAATTATGAAATAAAAAATGCTCAATATATGACTAGAACGTACAAAGTTTAAAAATAGGATTAAGTATGTTTTATTTTCCAAGTAAGACTTATTTAATTATATTAAAAGAATAAGTTGATTAAAACTTTGCAAAATAGGAGTGAATGAGTCCTATTTTGAAAATAAAACATTGATGATCATATTTATGAATCATGTTTTAGTCCTATTTAGAGAATTTTCTCATTATTAAATTTGTGTATTTATGAATGTTTTTCTCTAAATATTTTACGATTTAGGATGAAAAGATATTCCGATAGTGTACAAGTTCTGTTTTTGGAATGAAACATTGGTGGTTCTATTTATGAATTCTATCATGGCTGCTTCGCTTTCATTCTTCAGTTGTTACCCAAGGTTTTACACTTTTACTAAATGTTCGTATAGTACTTACGTAAATGATCAGGTAATAGGCCAATTGATGTGTCATGTACACAATCGCATACATGCTTATGTATTGAAAATGGAGTAATTTCTCTAATTTAAAACCATGTGATGGCCTTACTGACCGGGGTAAGCAAAACCGAGGGAGAGTCAAAAGAATCAACGTTTGAACCAAGTAAGAAATTTGGTGGGGTAACAGTATGTTAGAAAATCAGAATAGAACCCATTTCCACATATTGAAAGGTGGTATTTATACATAGTGTATAAGGAAATACTTGGTGAACATGTAAAAGTAAATAATCCACTAGTTTATTGACACATGTAAGTAGGGGTGGTAACATAGTACAATAATAATATATCTTTCACAACTACCATACCCATCCACATGCTTATGTTCAAGTTGATTGGAAGAGGTAGGGATGGACTCGGTTCGGGCCTTGAACCGGCCGGGCCTCGGTTCAAGGTTTGGGAGGCCCAGAACCGGTCCGGGTAACCCCGGGTCCGATTCGGGCCGGGCCACCCGCCCGGTTCACAGGCCGGGCCCGGTTCGGGCCGGTCCTTTTAATTTTTTTTTAAATTATATATTATATTATTATAATAATTGTTATTAAAAACAAAATTCAAGTGCATTTATTTGAAATAGGAAGTACATTTGAGAATTGAGGAAAAATAACAATATGAAATACATTTTCGAATAAATATCAATTGGGATTTCCGCCACCGTTGGTTGTTGTTTTACCTTTGTTACATGACTTCATATGTTTTATTGGCATCCCGACTCTGTGTGAACGCCCCAAGCAACACTCTTTCTTGCACCACTTGCAAGTTGCCCACCACAGTCCGGTCTTCGGGTCCTTCCACTTATCAAAGTTGTTTTGCATAACAGAAGAATTACTTTCCATCTTTAAAATGGTAGATGTATAAGTAGAAATGTAGGATAATAAGAGAAGATGAAGATGGAGAAGAGTTGGAGAAGAGGTGTAGAAAATGGTAGAAAATAGATGTATTTATAGATTTTTTTGAACCCCACCCCCACCTTACCACCCCCGGGACCCCCCTACCCCCCACCCTAAGCCCCAACGGCTATATAGCCGTTTGGGAGCAATCTCCCACTTCAAAATGTTTTAATTTTTTTTTTGAAAATTATACATATTGTGTATAATTTACTTAGAAAAGTGATTTGATTTAGAAAAGTGTAAGGAAAGTGATATGATTTAGAAAATTATACATATTGTGTAAGGAAAATGTTTTTAATTTTTTAATTAAGTAAAACTATTTTTACTTAGAAAAGTGATTTGATTTATAATTTACAAATGTTACAAAATAGGTGTATAAGTTGTAACTTGTAAGTTTGTAACAAATTAATTAATTTACATATTAATATTACATATTTTAATTTAAAAACAGCCTTTAGATTTTACAAAAATAATTTCAAGTTGTAAGTTATAAGTTTGTAAAATTGTAACCAATTAATTAATTTGAGAAATGCTACATATGAAGTACAAGTTTACAAATGAATTTTATTGAATTGAATTATTGAATTGATGTACACAATAATATAAAATAATTCAAGTATATTTATTTCAAATAAGAAGTACAATTGAGAATTAGGATGCATTTAAAATATGTAATACATTTTGAAATAAAAAATCAATCGGAATCTCCGCCTTCGGTGGTTGTTTCCTCCATAAAGTGGCGGGTGGGAGCGATGGTCATTTCTTGAGTTCTTCGTTTGGCCTTCAACGTAACCAATCATGGAAGCAAACTAGCGTCTCAAGAGAGCTCGGGCTCAACCTCGTTCTATAATCGGTTAGGACGTTGCCGGCCGCACTAAATTCTTGTGCAAAGCGTGGATCGTTTTGGGACAATAGGTTTTGTAGATGCTCGTCGGACATCATCATATCATCTCTCCGTTGGTAATCCGTTTCAAAATCATCTCGACTTTGAAAAGAAGACTCGGCCCGCGCTTTACCTTTGCCTTTGCGTGAAGTAGGACGAGTCGACGCAATCTCCCTCTTGCGGTTGCATTGGAGATTACCCACATCTACAGAATGTCTACCACGTTCCATCTTTAAAATTGAACAAATATTAAATGATATCAAATATTTTATATGAGTACAATAGTAATAATAAAATGTGACTAAGAAAACTATAGCAAATTTGAACTAAAATATGAGTATAAAAATTGAACTACTTCTAATTAATACTTTAATGAGAAATGTATCAATTAACTAAATATTAACTAGTTTGACTAATATAAATATGAGAAATGTAAAAATTAACTAGTTTTTTTTTACTTTAATGAGCAATGTACAAATTAACTAATATTAATATGAGAAATGTAACAATTAGGTAGTTTAACTAATATCAATATGACAAATTTAACAATTAACTACTTTAGCTAGTTTTTAAAATGACAAATGTAAAAATTTACTAGTTATTTTTACCTTGAGAAATGTATACTTTAACTAATACTAATATGACACATGTAAAAATGTACTACTTTTTTTACTTTAATGAGAAATGTAGCAAGTAACTAATATTAATATGAAAAATGTACCAATTAAGTAGTTTAACTAATATTATTATGACAAATGTAAAACTTAACTAGTTTTTTTTACTTTAATGAGCAATGTATGAAATAACTAATTTTAATATGACAAATGAAACAATTAAGTACTTTAACTAATTGAAATATGACAAATGTAAAAATATACTACTTTAACTATTTTTTTCTTTAAAGAGAAATGTAGAGAAATGTAGAGAAATGTAACAATTAACTAATTTAATAGATAAATGAGAAGTCTAACAATTAACTACTTAATAGATAAATGAGAAGTCTAACAATTAACTACTATTATAAGTAATATATAATATAATGTTTATAGTATATAATATATAAGTATATTACTATAAGATGAGTAATACACTTATACTTAATCCTTTAATATATATATATATATATAAGTATATATTAACTAAATGTAATATGTAAATATAAGTAAATAACAATAGTATGTATACAAACTAAATATCAAATAAATATGAATGTGTATAAGTATATATAGTATATATAATGTGTAAATATATTGTAAGTAATATATAATATAATGTTTATAGTATATAATATATAAGTATATTACTATAAGATGAGTAATACACTTATACTTAATACTTTAATATATATATATATATATATATATATATATATATATATATATATATATATATATATATATATATATATTGGGAAATCAAGATTTTATTAAAAATGAGAGAAAGAGGAAAAGAACGGGGGGACTAGGCCGAAAACCCGTTTCTACAAAGTTAAGTGCGTAAGTAAGGAATACCGGAGGAATCACTAAGGATTGCGTTTTTTACTTCTAAAGGTAAATCCTGCAATTTTGTAAACACTCTAAATTTAGATGCCAGGGAGGGGGAGTGTGCCAAATTGTGGGCCAAAGAGGAACCACTTGTTGCTTGTTTTCTGGTTGCTTGGCTTTGCTAGTTTCTGCTGCAAGACCATCTTTATACAGGGCATTCTCGTTGAAAGTGACATCTCTACTTCTGATAACCTTCTTGCTGTGGTTGTCCCAGAACCTGTAGCCCATGTCATCTATCCCGTACCCAATAAAGATACACTTCTTTGCCTTTGCCTCGAGCTTGTCACTATCTGCATCTCTAACTTTGACATAAGAAATACAACCAAAAACTTTCAAGTGAGTAAGGGATACCTCTCGACCTTTCCATTCCTCTTCTGGAATTTTGAAACCTATGGGAGATGAGGGTCCTCTGTTGATCAAGTATGCTGCTGTGTTCACCGCATCGGCCCAGAACATTTTTGGAAGTCCTGCATGCAATCTCATGCTCCTGGCCCTCTCATTCAGTGTTCTGTTCATCCTCTCTGCAACACCATTTTGCTGTGGTGTTTCTGGAACCGTCTTCAGCATTCTGATCCCCTGTTCAGCACAATACTCTACAAACTCTCTGCTACTGTACTCACCCCCATTGAATCCGGTGTTTCACAGCAGAACGAAACACATCAAGATGAGGTATCATTTCATTCGAGAATTGATTGAAGATGGTACTATAAATTTGAAGAAGATCCTTGGTACGAAGAATCCAGCAGACATGCTTACCAAGGCGGTGACAACGGAGAAGTTGAAGCTATGCATGGCTTCAACGGGCCTTCCAGATACTTGATGAGAAGGCGTGGACGAGAGAGAGAGAGAGAGAGAGAGAGAGAGAGAAATCAGGGGTTTTACAGAAGATACATGTTCTTGGATGGCAGAAAATTGTTGACCAAGCCTCCAAATGGGAGATTGTTGAAGATGGAGTCTTGTTCAGAGTTTCAGAACTGATACCCGACCGGGTCAGATGAAGGACCTGACCGGGTATGTTGAAGCAGAGACCTGGGGACTCTCTGGAATGTGAGACCCGACCGGGTCAGGTGAAGGACCCGACCGGGTCAGATCAGATGATCAGTGAGCCTCTGTTTTGGAAACTCGACCTGGTTTCTACCCGGGTTTGTATTCTGTGAAGGAGACCCGACCGGGTCAAATAAGAGACCCGACCGGGTCAGTCGACGGGTTTTTTAATTACAGGCTTAATTTTGGGCCTGCGGCTCTAATCTCAGTTTAGATTTTCTTAAACCTATTTAAACGACTCTTATGTACTTGTAAACTTCTGGGGACGCTGATAATAATACATACTCTCTCTCGTTCGCCGTGGACTAGCACAATCAAATCGATTGTGTGAACCACGTAAATTCTTGTGTTCTTGCTCTTAATTTATCGTTTATCTTTGCCTAATCGTAACATTAACTACAACAGATGCTTTTAGTTTTTTATGTCTTCTTCTGAATTAAATTTTAAGATGGTAGATTTGAGTAAGTTTCATCCGAATGAGTTGGTTGCATGGAAATTATTTTATACTTCCCAACTAAGTTACTACGCATAAAGTTTTTTATACGTAGTTTAGAACAAGAGTTATTTGCAATTGTGGCTTTAACTGTTTATATGAGTTACTACCTCCGTCCCTTTTATATTGGGACGGAAGAGTGTGGCACGAGTTTTAAGAAAAGTAGGTTTGTGTATTTGATATTAATTAATTGATAAAGTAAGAATAAAGTAAGAATGATTTTGAACCAGACAAACTTTATCAAATATGGTATGAGACAATTTAAGTGGAACTTCCCGAAAAGGTAAAACGGGACAATAAGGGACCTTACTTGGATTGTGTTAAAGATGCAATGGAAATGGAGTGTGTTTTTTGTTTATCTTAGGAGAAGTGTCAGTTTTAATTCGTGAATAATTACTGGTTGATGAACAAGTTCTATGAGTGCCTTCTTCCCACTTGCCCAAACAAACTAACTTAATGGTTTTAATGGATCCCGTGATTCTTAATTTTTTTATATTTGATTACATCTTAATAGAGTTCATCTTAATATTTGCAATCCGGTGGTGGCAGCGCCAACCGGCGATTGCTAGATCCTAAGCAAAAAAATTCTAGTGACCGGTATCCGATGGTAGGTGGCACGTGGTAGCAAAGTCGCCGGAGTGGCAGTTTGCTTGCAAGAGTATTTTTTTTCAAGCACACATAATTACTCATATTTAGATAATTAAAAATAGATAAGTTATACGATACCCTAAGTACCTTACTTTATATCTAACAACATTATATTCGTGAGTGAGGGTTGATACCCTTGATTTATGTTAATACATTTTAACACAAAAAATTGTACATTATGTTTAGAAAGTTATACCTAAATTTTGAAGTGACTTTAAGACCCCCCCTAAATCCTAAATTATCTAACTTCCGTTACTTTTATTGTGAAGGGATGCTTGATTTGTAATGAGATGCAAGACTATACTTTTAATATGAGAAATCGTGACATTTATGGGGGGTCGTCAGTTTTTTGAGGGATCAGTTATATTAATTAACAAGTACTTTTATCATAATAATTTTGTGACATTTAAATAAGTGATGTGTGAATTCCAAAATTTCTTATATTAATATGTACTTACTTTTAAAAAAATTCCAAGTTTGACATTTTTATAGTAAATTGAATCAATTTTTTTACAATGAAGCAAATATGTATTTACATGATAATATAAATGATGAGTGTTTTCTCGCACTTAAAAAGGATGTAGTAAAGTGGTTGAAAGTACGAGTATCGTCTCCACAGGGACGGACAAAAGGGAAATAAAGATTAACTAAACTTTAGCGATTAAAAAGAAATAAATAAAATAAAATGCAATTGTGCGAGATTGGTTGATTGATTAAACTAAAACTAATACTAATGAGCGAATAAAAAGATTTGGTTTTCCTTAATTAACGACAAAGGGAACAGGAATTGATTCCGGGGTTAACCAGATTTCTGGCAGAACAGGCCTAATCACATGAATTTAATTTAATTGAGCCTAGCTAATCATTACTAAGTTCTTACCGCTCTCGCGGCGTAGAGTACAATAATTTAGGGGACCAGGCTGATCTCTCATGCGACAGGATCCTAAATTATTGCCAAAACGAGCGAGCTTACGGCCCCTTAATCGCTACTAATCTCTTAGCGAACGATTAAGTGTGTGTGAATGTGTCCTAGAACAAATTAGATCTCTCTTAATTCATTCTACATGCAATTGTAATTCTAGCTGCAGTCTAGGTTACAAGAGATATCAATTAAATTATTCAAACACAAATTAAACGGCATTCATGCAATTAAACCGACAAGAATCTAGCCATCAATCATGATTAACCCCTTCATCAACCCCAAATCCCTAATTAAACTACTCACAATTCATAATTGAAGAATCAACAGAATTGGGATGAATAGAAATAATTGTCATTAATTAAAGAATTGAACTTACAAAGAATCCCAGGTTCTTGGATTAAACAACGTAAAAACGCAGGTAAAACTCGTCCCTAGGCCTCTCTCCAAAGTTCGTAACCCCAAAAGTGGGTATGGAGGCCTTATTTATAGAAAACAGGAGAATTTGAGCTGAATTAGGACAAAACGGGGCCAGACACGGTGCCAAGCACGATCGTGCCTGCGACCGTGTCTGCGGAAGAGACGCGTAAAAATTATGCAGACACGATCGTGCCTGCACCGGACACGATCGTGTCTGGCTGCCAGTAGCTTCACGTTGATTCAGATGGCAGGCACGATCGTGCCTGACCTAGGCACGGCCGTGTCTGCCCTTTTCTTCACCATTTTTCTTCGTTTCTCGTTCCGAATGCTCCCGAATGCCTATAACGTCGATCCAAATGCTCTTTCTTCACCAGAATTTCGTCGTGAATCTCCCGGTGGCCTCCAAATCTTCCAAATCTCTCTCGAATGCCTTCAAATCCTTCCCGAATGCCTCTCAAGCGCCGATTGCCGGACTCTAACTTCTTCAAATCAACTCCAAATGCTATGAAACTCGATCCAACGCCTGTTAAACACAACTTGAGCCAAAATTGAGACTTGCATCACCTTAAAGCCAGGAAAATCATCAAAATCCGACCCGAACACGCATCAAATGCGTGTCTAAATACGGACTTATCAATAAACATGTTTACTATAATGAATATTGATGAGTGCCCTTGATACCAACTGTGAGTTCCAAGTGAGGTAAAAGTCTAGAGGGGGTAAATAGACTTTTAAATCTTTTCGTTTTCTTCCCCTTATTTTCTAACTCGATATGTTCCAACATCTTTTGAGAGATATTGAAACATGCAACGGAAGTCTGGACCTCAAGAGGATGACACTATATAGAGACAAAGGTTATGACCCTTTTAATTGTGAGAGAGATGCGTTAAACATTGTACAAATGTGTTTTCCCGAAACAGAACACTTTTGGGAACAAGCTGCCGAAACCTGAAGGAGATGGCTGCCAGAAATCTTTGGGAGCTGACTGCCAAACCTTAGGAGCAGGCTGCCGAAATGTGTTTCTGTTTGTTTAGTTAAAGTATAGCACATAACTTTACTCTAACAACTTGACTGACTTTAGAACTAGTCTAACACAAGTGTATGAAGGATTTAGACCAATGGAGATAGGTCACTTTGAAGAACAGATAACAAGGAGATGACTCATAGTCAACTGGGAAAGTTCACTGACTTTAAATGAGCACACTGTTTTTCTTGTGCAGATGTGCAGGTGAGTGAGAACTGAAATAAGTGTTAAGTGCAGAATGTAAAGGTGACACACGATGTATCTTTGTTCAGGGGTGGTGTAATCCCCCTACATCCAGTCTCAACCTATTTCAGATGGATTTTCACTAAATGTATATCCCATTACATTTAGTACCCAATCTACCCTTGGCCCAGGCGTAGATTGTGAGGTTTTTCACAAGGAACTTAAACACCGTTCCAAGCTACTCATGTCCTCCCAAGGTTTTTCACTAATGGCATTGACTCGCCAAGAGCTACTCATGTCCTTGCCCTTTCTCACCTTCTGAATTTGATCACCAAGCCCTCCAGAATGTCTAACACTAGTCTAGATTACATGGATGTAATATCTAAACTACCAACTAGTCTAAGCTCTATTGATTTGTATGAATCATAACTAGTCTAAGAGCATTAGACGAGTGGGGTGGCGGCCTAAGTGGACAAGGGGAATCAGCTGGGTGGATTTGAGCGTGTAAAGTATGATTCCCTTCTAACCACTTGACTCCTTTATTTTTCCAATAAATGACCACACTTTTCCACTTGGTAATCCCGCACTCCTTCTGTATTTATAGACTTGATCACTTCAACTTCACCGTTGGCTGAGAAAATGAATCTTGACCGTTGCTTGATCTACTTGCTTTGTTCCACTTGACTGAGGCAGCATGGTTTCTTCTTGTCACGTAATGACACGGATCAACTATCTTCAGCTTAACCTGTTTACACATTTCAATGCAAGATAAAAGATATTTCATCTTTTATTTTCCTACGTAGAAACTAGTATAAATCTGTGTGATATTTCAATGCTTCCTTACAACGATCGAACACTTGCTTTTGTAAAATAAATTTATAAGAAATTCATAATGTGATAAGAAATCTCTTATAAATTTACTTCTTAACAATTTGTTCTTTTGTCTGCAAGTTAGTCTTTTGTATAAGTGTTTTGTGCTAAGAGAAGAGAGAATTGGATTTCGGATGAGTTAGCTAAAAAAAAAACCCCAGTTTTCAGCTGGCTGCCCAGAAAATCAGCTGACTGCTGATTTCTGGAGTTTTCCAGTTAGCTCCTTCCTTACCATTAAACCAGTTAACTCTTTTCGTACCTTTTCTTCTTTTTTATCTTTTTCTTTCTTTTGTTTATGATACGTTTAACTTCTCTTTTTAGTACTCTTTACTTTTTATGAGTACTTTATTCACTAAATATGGAGCAAATTACAATTACACAAAGTAGAATATTAGTAGACTAGTCTAATACAGGAATAATAAAAAGGGGTGACATCATCAAAACTATTACATTATATATCAAAATCTAGGGAACCTAACAAATATTTCTCCTCAAATATATCTAAAACGCAAATATAATGTTGTTAGATTCTTTGTACAGGTAATGCTCAACTGTTTTATGCTCTACTCATATACTCCGTATGAAGTATCACGTAAATTAAGGTGATCACTAATACTATTTTTGGAATATTTATGAATTAAGTTTTTTTTTACTTTGTAATTCATCAAACAACTACTGGCTCATTATCCACATAAATAAAGGTGGCCAATAATACTACTTTTATTTTATTTCATTTTAAAAAAATAGTGTGAATACAACTATTTCATACAACTCTCTAATAATTTCACATATAAGATGACTTCTCATAAATTAGTAAAATTGCAATTTATAGAAAAATATTATTTAACATTGGGCATGTTATCTAAAAAAAACATTGGGCATGAGTTATCGCGCCTTGCGCGATCAATCGCTAGTAGTTGTATATATACATTGATCAATTGAAATATCGCAAGTGATTGATTTAAACAATGATGAAATAATGCTATGTAAGTCCTATATTTACATTTATATCATGTTTTAGTCCAATTTTTAGAATTTACTCTAATACCAGTCCATATACCGTGCAACCGGTGCAAGGTGAGCACCGTACTCCCAAAGATAAAATTCGCGTGAATAGTACTTAGGCATTTGTCTCCACTTTTTTCGTGATGTAAATCCTTTGTTTTGGTATGTAACTCGCACTATTATTAAATGTAAATACAGTGTATTCAAATGTAACTCATTGTGATATAAACCGCATTATGAAAAATGTAAATCATGTGTAAGCAGGATGTAACTTGCTCCAAGGCGTACATCTGAAGAACGAATTAGCTGATCCTAATGACTCAATCACTTTTTGTAAATAGTGAATACGTTTTTTTAATATTAGGGTTATAAAATTGATATAGTTAAAAACTCTTTGTTTGATCACTAGCAGAGTTTATTTAATGGTGTAACTTGCGTACATTAAGATGTAACTAATGCATAAACAGATGTAACTCGCGTTTAAGAAGATGTAACTTCATATACTTTCAAATGTAATTTCAGGAATTTTCTATAAACACAACTCACACATGTTGAAATACGAGTTTTTTTTCGAATTAATGTTAATTAATTAATTAATTACGAAAATAATGTTGGGTTAAAAGTATTTACCGATCTACTGCCGGATTTAACCATGGTCAGGGAAAGTCGTCAAACCGGATGACGACTTATAAGTCGCCCAACCGTTGGGCGACTTTCCCCTTGCATTGAACGAACACCAGCAGCTACTGCCAGCCACGCACGATCGTGCGTCCCAGGGTAGGCATGATCGTGCATACTTCCGAAACATGAATTTCAGCACCTTTTTAGTCCCAGTTCAGCCAAAACTCATCTGTTTGCTATAAATAAGGTCTCCCTTCTCCTGTTTAAGTGTTACGAACATTACGGAGTCTTGGCTATATTATAATGACAGTAATACCAGGATTAATGCCTTACTCCGTATTTCATAGTTTCAGTCAGATTTCACTTGTTTTCTATAAATAAGGCCTCTTTTCTCCTATTTAGGGGTTACGAACCAGATACAAGACATTACAAAACATACCACACACCTGCTCACAAATACATACATAACACCTGCTCTTAACAACATACAAAACACCGCATAAATACCTTTACAAATCCGATACAAAACAGTATATTCATAACTGGTAAAACACAGTACAATCATCCAATACTCGTAACACAATAGTCATCTAATATTCATAACCGAACACATCAACACATCATAAGAGAGTTTACAAGTAAAAATACGTAAAATAAAGTCAATTGTTCCTACAACATCTAGTGTACAAGAACAACTCCAATACAAAAGACAAACTACAAGTTCTCATGATCTTCTTGATCGTCTTGGTCATGGAGATGTTGTTGTTGCTGCCTACGTCTACGCCGCTGTCGCGGTTGAAGAACCACTCTCTCATGCTGAGTCTGGGATGATGAAGCTACCGCTGCACTAGATGTCGATGGCATATCCTGAGATGGGGGCATATGTATAAGATGCCCGTAGTCGACTCGCCCCAACACGTCCGAACACAAAGAGGAAATGCTTGTTAAAGCCTGTCCGTACATGTCCACGTCATGCGTATCACTGACTGTGGCAGTAGCCCTCAGATGTATACGCTGCAAAGCTCGTATCTGAAATATAAAACACAATTATAATTAGTTAGAAAAAAAATACAAGTGTTAAATAAAGAAAATGACTTGCATTAGTAATTAGTAATATACTCACTATCAAATGCAAAGCCAAGGAGCTAGGCTGATAATGGTGAGTAGGAAGTCTGATCGAAGGAGACACAAATAGGGTTGTAAACGAACCGAATCGAGTCGAATAATGAGATTTTGTATTTGTATTTGTTTAATTTTTTCAAATACGAATTCAAATTCAAATTTGAAACGAATATTAATTTCGACGGCACACGTGCTCACCATATGTGAGTATGCTCTCGTCCAGCGGGGGGCAACTCTGCACACATCTCAGCTGTATACAGCATCCAGGTGATCTGTTTCATAAAGATACACAATTACTATTTATGCTATACATATTATAGTTAATGTTATATTATGCACACCATACCTGATTCTCAGACATCCGATCAAATGCATCCCTGTACACACCAAGCCCAGAAGCCGATGATGTGCGACATAGATCAGCAAATAGTCATCTAACCATTCATGTAGCATATATTAAAATGAATATTATTAATATATTTATATTCAACATACAATAACATAAATACAAACGATTTAAAACATACCGACGTCCCAGAGGGTCCTCGCCCCGTACATGATGTGGTCCCAGGAGACGTGGAGGCTCATCAGGCAGTGGGTGTCCATCAATGCCATGGGATGCCACTAGAATGGGACGCCCAATGTGGATGTACTCCCATGACCAAATCTGGAGAAGTAGCAAAAATCCTCCAAGCTCTGTGCACCCACTCTGGCAGCCGCGACACAACTGTCTGTACAGATAAGCCAGTGTGGCACTACCCCAACTGAAGTGTGCTGCTACATCAAACCTCTCTAGCATAGGCAAGTGCAGAACCTGAATCTCAAACCTATGTGTTCTGTGTTCTGTCTGTGTGGCTGGCGTTACCCGATAGCATACGAAGGGAGGTTTTGCGTTCTGTCTGTGTGGCTGGCGTTACCCGATGTTTTTACTTAAGAGTAAGTCGCCAAACCGTTGGGCGACTTATAAGTCGTCAAACGGTTTGGCGACTTACCCCGACCAGGGTTAAGCCCAACAATATATCCGTAAATACTGACGTGCACTTTGTCGTGAGTGCACTCAAAATAAATTCAATACTAGCACTTATACGTAGTATAGGTGAAGTAGAGTTCGTATCCACAGGGAAAGGAATAACTTTCTTTTTATATAAATAGTAAGTAAAGGGGGGGTTTTGATTGTTGAGTGATTTAATTAAATTAAACACGAAGATGAACGAGTTATATGGGATTTAATTCAAAGATAAAAGTGACTTGGCATTGCTACTTTCCACTTGTTAATATATTTTAGTCGATCATTGTTATATCTATAACTTATCTCCTCTCGAATACTCAATCGAGGAGTATATCCAATTCATCGAGGATAGTTATTAACAACAACCGTTCATTAATAACCCTTACTATTAGTCAAGTATAGAACAACGCCATATACCGACTTGATAGTAGCATTTAATCTTTTAACTCCTTGATGAAATCAATTGAGATTGATAACCTCAACACAACGGTTTCGGTTTAACCAACAAAATTAATCCCTCTTAAGTTTATTAACCACGACCGTGCATTAATAAACCGAAGTTACTTACTTGTGAAACTATCAACGATTAACCATCGGTTCGTTGATCGTTTCTAGTAATAATTAATATATGAAACAAAACTAGTTGATCCCTTAAGTAATGTTCAAAAATATTAATATGAAATATGAATAGGAATTAATTAATACTCAAGGAAGAATATTAAGGAAAATGAATCCTACTATAGTTAATATCAAGATGTTAACTAATTGTCATCTTAGTAACACTCCCCAATATTAACATAGAGGAAGGAATAGCTATTACTAAGACCAATGTCAAGATGTTAACTAATTGTCATCTTAGCAACACTCCCCAACATTGATATAGAAATAGTATTTAAGAGAAGCATTAATATTCAAGGAAAGAAGTTAAGAAAATAACTCACAACTTTAATAATCAACAAGCTTCAAGAGCAATACCAAGAAATGGAAGTTTAGCTCCTCATTTGGAGACTAAACATGCTAAAAGAAATATAGAGAAATTCTATTCTAAACTGAGCTTAAGAGTATGGAAAAATTGGTGGTTATTGTGAAGGAAAGGGGGTGTATTTATAGGCTTTTTGGGAGTGCAGCTCGGGTACTCGATCGAGTATATACAGATACTCGATCGAGTATGTGTAGAAATACCAGATTCGAGGTATACTCGATCGATTTTGGCTTAAAAATCAAAGGCGTACTCGATCGAGTATATGTTCATACTCGGTCGAGTATGTGTAGAAAGTGATATTCGAGCCATACTCGACCGATTTCGGGTTTAAACTCAAAGGCATACTCGATCGGGTATGTCGGTCTACCCGATCGAGTATAGACACTGAATCGTGGCCAAAATCTTCCCAGCATGTTCCTTTGTCTTCGGATCCGATCCGATTTGAAGTTTCAACCTTATACCCGATCGAGTATAGGTAATACTCGACCGAGTATAGACCAAAATCAGGATTTTCCCTTTTGTCTTGTGATTTTGCACCTTCCTTCCACTTTTGGGGTTCACCAACTGTCCTTTGAGTGATGGTAGACCTGTTTGAGCTCAGAATGACCCTAATCTAAACAAATTACAAGAATTCAACAAACTAAATTATTACACCAAAAGTGTGTAATTTCCGAAATACTAAACAACCAAAACTAGCTAAAAACGTAAACATACACACGGAAATTACAAATGTATCAACTCCCCCACACTTAGTTCTTTACTCGACCTCGAGTAAAACAGAAACATCCAAACGGTTTAAGAGTTTTCCAAAAGTTCAAGAAAGAAGGAAACTAAGACCACCAAGGGGAAAAATGAGTTTTTACAACAACATTCTTTCTTGGGTTTAATGATCTTCTATGCTCCATCTTCTTGCCTTTTTTTCTTCTTTTTCTGCTCTTCTTCCTCTTTTTCTCCAAAGAGATTAAATGAGTGCATGCAAAAACAAATATTTCTCTCATATCTCTCATTTTGCCTAGGAGCCTTTTCAGGTTTTCATCCTAGCATCTCTTTTAATTTTCCATTCTCCCAACTCACTCATCATTTTTTACAAGCCTTTTTTTGCTTAGATTGCCCATTTTGTTGGGTTTTCAACCTAACTAGCATTTCTTTTCTTCAATTTTTTTTTTTAAAGAAGTTCATGCATAGTAAAAGGTAGAAAATAAGATTACATACCCATGATGAGTCTCCTCCCCCACACTTAGTTCAAGCACTGTCCCTAGTGCCCAATTTCGGCTTTTGTTGTTTGTGGAGTAAGGTGATTTTGATTTTTGGTGGGTTGTGGGTGTTTTGGTGGAGAAATGATGGAGATATGGTAGAGGGGAGGTAGAAAAAATGGAGTTTTGGGGAGAAGGGGTCGAGGTTGGTATGGGTGTTTGGAGAAGATGAAGTGTTTTGGGGTGTGTTTTGGGGTTAAGTCGCAGATGTACCCGATCGGGTACTCAACACAGGGGTTTGAGTATGAAGTTTTCCAGTAATACCCGATCGAATATGGCTTAATACTCGATCGGGCCTTCAAGACAGGGTCTGGTAGGTTGATTTTCCAGACATACTCGACCGAGTATATGTCCATACTCGATCGAGTGCTGGAAACAGGCTCCTTTTGGATTTGCCTTTCTGGACATACTCGACCGAGTATTAACTGATACTCGATCGAGTATGCCTCCAATGTTTAAAATACTGGCCATTTCGCTCGAGTATGGAACTCGGGTTCTCCCTATTTTTACCCATACCCGACCGAGTATGGAAGATTACGCGATCGGGTATGTCCCCAGATACACTTTTTTTTTTTACACACGCACACATACTGAAATAAACTGAAAAGAAAACATACCTTGCTTGGGTTGCCTCCCAAGAAGCGCCTAATTTAACGTCGCGGCACGACGCCATCATTGTGTTCAATCGTTCAAGCTTGGATCGTGATAACTCATCTTCTTCAAATTTTCACCCGGGTGACTCTTATAGAAATACATTATTTTTCGACCCTCTATTTTGACAATCTTTCCGGGATCAAATATCCGGATTTTTATCGCTTCATGTTGTGAGAGTGAGGGTCCATGATTTTCACTAAGCATGGTCAATGGATGGGGTTTTGATCCAGGTGGTATAAGAGGGAGTATGAAATGTATGTGTAACTCCACCGTTATTCCTTGCTTATTTGTGAACAAAGAGAAGTCTAAAGGATACTCACAATTGCTGAAGATTTCATAGATATCTTTGTTCTTCTCCACCTTTTGTGTTTCATTTAGAGCCTCAAGAAATGGTGGCATGATCTCAGGAATGGCAGGTGATTGAGTTGAGTTTTGAGGTTCCTCCTCCGGTTGAGCTTTCTCCGTAAGCTCCTCTTCTTCCTCCTCCTCGCCCATGTGGTTCACAATGTTTGGCATTTGTTTCAACTGATTGTCCAAGTTCTGTTCGTTGGACACTGTTTCTTGCGGGCATTGTGACAAATTTTGTTGCATATTTGTCACATTGATAGTGAGAGCTCGGATCATGTCTTCAGTGGACATGCTGGAATAAGAACTTGAGTATGAGTTATATGTGTTGGAGAATGAATCATACCTCTCTTGGAAACCAACATCATTCCTTTGTTCAAAGTATTCTTTTTGAAGTTCTGGGCAAAAATCCGTAAGATGCCTGTGTGACATGCAAATGTTGCATGTATGGACATCTTGAGATTTTGAACATGAAATAAACTCCTTTATTAGAAAAGTCAAATCGGAAATTTGACTCTCTAGGGATGATATGTTGGTATCCATATACTCAAGAAAGCTCAGAAAATGGACAAGTAAGATTTTTATTTATATTTTTTTTTTTGTTTTTGATTTTTATGAGATAAAATAAAAAGAAAAATAATTGCCTTTCCCCGGCAACGGCGCCAAATTTGACGTGCACTTTGTCGTGAGTGCACTCAAAATAAATTCAATACTAGCACTTATACGTAGTATAGGTGAAGTAGAGTTCGTATCCACAGGGAAAGGAATAACTTTCTTTTTATATAAATAGTAAGTAAAGGGGGGGTTTTGATTGTTGAGTGATTTAATTAAATTAAACACGAAGATGAACGAGTTATATGGGATTTAATTCAAAGATAAAAGTGACTTGGCATTGCTACTTTCCACTTGTTAATATATTTTAGTCGATCATTGTTATATCTATAACTTATCTCCTCTCGAATACTCAATCGAGGAGTATATCCAATTCATCGAGGATAGTTATTAACAACAACCGTTCATTAATAACCCTTACTATTAGTCAAGTATAGAACAACGCCATATACCGACTTGATAGTAGCATTTAATCTTTTAACTCCTTGATGAAATCAATTGAGATTGATAACCTCAACACAACGGTTTCGGTTTAACCAACAAAATTAATCCCTCTTAACTTTATTAACCACGACCGTGCATTAATAAACCGAAGTTACTTACTTGTGAAACTATCAACGATTAACCATCGGTTCGTTGATCGTTTCTAGTAATAATTAATATATGAAACAAAATTAGTTGATCCCTTAAGTAATGTTCAAAAATATTAATATGAAATATGAATAGGAATTAATTAATACTCAAGGAAGAATATTAAGGAAAATGAATCCTACTATAGTTAATATCAAGATGTTAACTAATTGTCATCTTAGTAACACTCCCCAATATTAACATAGAGGAAGGAATAGCTATTACTAAGACCAATTACAAGATGTTAACTAATTGTCATCTTAGCAACACTCCCCAACATTGATATAGAAATAGTATTTAAGAGAAGCATTAATATTCAAGGAAAGAAGTTAAGAAAATAACTCACAACTTTAATAATCAACAAGCTTCAAGAGCAATACCAAGAAATGGAAGTTTAGCTCCTCATTTGGAGACTAAACATGCTAAAAGAAATATAGAGAAATTCTATTCTAAACTGAGCTTAAGAGTATGGAAAAATTGGTGGTTATTGTGAAGGAAAGGGGGTGTATTTATAGGCTTTTTGGGAGTGCAGCTCGGGTACTCGATCGAGTATATACAGATACTCGATCGAGTATGTGTAGAAATACCAGATTCGAGGTATACTCGATCGATTTTGGCATAAAAATCAAAGGCGTACTCGATCGAGTATATGTTCATACTCGGTCGAGTATGTGTAGAAAGTGATATTCGAGCCATACTCGACCGATTTCGGGTTTAAACTCAAAGGCATACTCGATCGGGTATGTCGGTCTACCCGATCGAGTATAGACACTGAATCGTGGCCAAAATCTTCCCAGCATGTTCCTTTGTCTTCGGATCCGATCCGATTTGAAGTTTCAACCTTATACCCGATCGAGTATAGGTAATACTCGACCGAGTATAGACCAAAATCAGGATTTTCCCTTTTGTCTTGTGATTTTGCACCTTCCTTCCACTTTTGGGGTTCACCAACTGTCCTTTGAGTGATGGTAGACCTGTTTGAGCTCAGAATGACCCTAATCTAAACAAATTACAAGAATTCAACAAACTAAACTATTACACCAAAAGTGTGTAATTTCCGAAATACTAAACAACCAAAACTAGCTAAAAACGTAAACATACACACGGAAATTACAAATGTATCAAATACTTTTAACACAACCCTATTTTCGTAGAAACTTAATTAATTAGCATTAATACGGAAAAAAACTCTTGAAATACATAGTATAAATCACACAAGTGTATAAAATAAAAAATTATTTATTTTGAAGAAAAAATAATTTATTTTTTTATTGTAATTTAAGTTGAAGCAAAAAAAGAATAAAAAAGTACTACGTATATGAATAAGGACTAAGATAGAAAAAAAAAACATAATTAATTTCTTTTGAAAGGATGAAAACTTAATCTCAAAATTGTAATATGTATATCATTGATTCATTGTTCCTAAATTAAAATAATTATTTGGAAATATGTTTGCTTTTGATAATGAAAAAACTAGGGCTGGTTCGGTATGGCATACCAAAATTTCAACACCATACCGCATACCGTACCGAAAATCCGGTTTTGATAAAAGTGATACCGTTACTGTTGAGTTTAATCCAACACGATATAGTAAATATATGTATGAACATGATAAGTCCATTTTTGTACTTATTTTTCTTATCAAATTTAAGCAATTTTTGATTGAAAATAGAAAGAAAAGGCATGTTTTAGATATTTTGGTTCAAGTTTCATGAAATCAGGTGAAAACCACATTCATCGTATGTTTGTCGGAATTTCGGGTCGATTGAGCACAAAATGAGCCAATTTGAGCAACAAATGATATCATACCGAAAGAAGGAGACATTATTTCAAAGTGGTCCAGAAGACAATATTGAAGAGCACAAAATAAGGAACAAGCCGGACAAATAATCTCACAGGCGGCCGGGCAGGCGGCCAAAATGAAGGCCTTCGCGGCCGCCTACGGTATTTTTGGAAAGTCAAACTTTGACTTTGACCGGATTCGGAAAAGACCGTAGGCCGCCGACACTGGACGGAAGGCGGCCACCTACGGTGACCGCCTGCGACAGAAGACGACGAAGCAACCGCCGGCCGGTGGGATTTGACGGCAGGCGGCCAGACAGGAACGGCAGGCGGCCGCCTGCTGGACCGCCTGCGGCGGCCGGGATCCGCCGGGATCCGCCGCGATCCGATTTGACCATGAAAAGACGGCAGGCGGCCAATGTGTGACGGAAGGAGGCCGCCCTCTGTGGCCGCCTACGGCTGACGGGACCGGCCACGATCCGCTGCCGGCGATTAGACGGAAGGCGGCCGGAGAGAGGCGGAAGGCGGCCGCCTGGATGGCCACCTACGGAGAAAAATTTCCTATAAATTGCCCGATTTTTGCTGAACTCAAACACACCAATTTCAAGCCCAAATCAGATCAAAAAGGGCGTCTTCTTCCTCCTCAAGCTCGGATTTCCACCATTGTTGCACCTTCAACTTCAATCTTTCATATCTTTCTCATTTTAGCTCCAAATTGTGAGTTCTTTATATGTATTTTCATCCTTTAAATGTGTAGAATCTGAATATGTACTTTGTTTGTTCTATCTGTGCTTCAAAAATTCCCAGAAAATTATTACATTATTTCGCATTTTCTTCTTAATTTTGAATAAAATAGTTATTGTTGTTGAATTCGTTCCAATTAATTATATAGTTGTTTACTAGCCTCAAGGTAGTTATTTATCAAAACAAAGTTAATTTTTACGAAGCAGAGGTAATTTTTAATTAATTCCGGCATTTAGTTGTTATTATTGCATAAATTAAATTAAATACTCAAAAGGTAAAAAACATTAGTTTCTGTCCTAATTCCAGTTTAATTCACATTAATATCACTCTCAGTAGTCAATATAAAATTTATAACGAATTTAGAATAATTTTAGTTGCTTTTTGCATTTTCTAGTTAAAATTGGGAAAATTATCAATTAGTTGTTAAAATTGGATTTTAGGTTCAAAAATTCGTGAAAAAATCCAGAAAGTTATACTTTACTTTCTACAAGTTTATTGTTCCATAATATAATTTTTGCTATCATCCATGTTTAATTCCTTGTTAATGTTGAATATATTCATTATATTGTTAATTGTTAAAATGATCTTTATTAGCTAAATTTGTTTTGGGCATGAATTGACTAAAGGAATATGGATTGACTTGTTGACCAAAAAAATAGGGATTAAAATTAATAATTTGGACTAGTTGTTTGAAATGAAGAAATAGTAATTAATAATTGTTAGCCATATTCATTAATTAAATTCTTGGAAAATTATCTCTAACTTGTCTATGAGATTAGAAAATAATTTAAGCCAACCATATTTGAGCACATTAATAAGGCCTAGAAATAGGATAATTTAATGAAAGGGATTTGCATCTTGTCTATGAGAGATAAATTCAATTGCTAAAATAAAGAGTTTAACTAGTTAATGAATTTGGCTATTTTTATTAATTAAAATATTGGAAAATTATTTCTACCTTGTCTATGGGTTTAGAATATAATTTAAGCCAACCATTTTTAAACACATTAATGATACCTAGAAATAGGATAAATTAATGAAGATAGTTTCTATTCTTGTCTATGAGGAAAGAAATTATTAGTCCAACTTTAGTCTTAATTTCCCTAATTAAGAGGTCCAAGAACATATCCATTTCTAATTACTCAATTCATTGCCCTTATTTGCATCCTTGAATAATCAGTCTTTATACATTAATCTTTAAATTGCACCTTGCTCCTAGTTATAATTTAGCATAATAAAGAACCAAAAACACTTTCCTATATTGAAAAGGCTTCCAACGATTAGCGATAGCCCGTGACTAAAATTAAATTAAGAAACTTCTCCGCCATTCCTCGAGAGACACGACACTCGGGGAAAAACCGAAAGGTTAGACTCCGTTTTACTACAACGCCGCGAAAGCGGTTATCAAATGGCGCCGTTGCCGGGGAATGGCACGGTGATTTCTTGATTTTGATTTTAGCATGGGCGAATTCAAGTTAGGGAGACTTTCTTTTTCTTTTTTGTTTTGTTCTCACGTGTTTGCTTGAGATTTCCTCATGGATTACTCAAGTGAACACTTTAATTCTCAACCACCATATCACTATCCATACTATGAACAACAATCTTTTCAAAATAATCAAAATGAAGGATACTATGGACAAGGTTATGAGGATAACAATCAATGGTGCGAAAATCCACCTTTGGGGTATGGAGATTACCAATTTCAAGATAATTATTTCCACCCAGGGCAAGACTTTGAAGGCTGTGATGATTTCTCCTATCAAGGTAATTATCATGATGATTCTAATTATCATGAAAATTACCAAGAAAGGCTAGAAAATCATTACACCAGCACAAACGAGTACTCCTACGAGGGTAACTCTGGAATTTCACCTTATCCTCAACACGAACTTGAAGAGTTAAAATCGTCCTTACTCGATTTTGTGGAAGACTTAAGAAAGACAAGGATTGAACTAGCATCTCATGATGAGAGTATCAAGGAATTGTTTGAAAAAATCATTTATGACAATGACCACAAAGTTCAACAGGAGACATACGAGGAAGGTGCTAAATCTGAGGAGGAGGTTGCGGTAACCATGGGCGAGATGGTTGAAACTCTTCTCACCCCTATTTCTTTTGAGCCTCTCATTGCTATTGAGAGAGAGCCTATCCTCGTAGAACTTAATTCTCAAGAGCCCCATATGAAAGTGCCCAATGAGGTTGATGAAGAAACCATAGATGATGAGATACTTTGTGACAAGGAACCTACCCTACCATCTATGGTTGACCTCTCATTTAAGGAGTGCCACAAAGATAGCCTTGGTGAAGATTTTGATCCTACACAAGCTCAAGCACCTGTTGAAATAGTTGATGAAACTTGTGATGTGAAGGAAACAATGTCTGATGATGCCTTCTTTGATTCTCTACTTGAGAATGTTGAGCATAGTTGTGCGAGGCAAAGACTTGTTTGCCTAGATGATATTTGTGGGGGTCGTGAGTTAGGAAGTTGGGATGCAGTCTTAGAGAGTGACACAGAGTCTAAACTTTGTGATTTTCATGTTGAGGGCATAAATGAAGAAGAGAAAACCCATCAAGAGGAGTATGCAATCTCTATTCAAGCTGCTTCTACCTTGAAGGCTCATTATGAGCGGTTGGAGACACCAGAGGCACCTGATCCTGAAATACTTGTTGATTATACTAATGAGAGTGATGCAGGATATGTGCTAATTCCTTGTTCGAACGATGTGTTCTTTGAAGATTATATCACATTTTGGTGGTCACAAGAGTTCAAGGGTCTACGCCATCTGACGGCATACCTGGAGGATAAGGTGGAGGCACTAATGATGAGTGCTCCACAACTGACATGCATAGCTGAGAGTTCTCTCTCAAACGTCAAGCTAGTGACGTTAAAGAAGCGCTTCTTGGGAGGCAACCCATGTTTTTCATAACATTGTTTGTTTGTTTTGTGTGTTTGCAGGGTGTGCTTCAATGTTGATGAAATAAGAGTTTGGCTTAGGCCTTACGGGAGGACACGGGTGATGCTTAGTTTTCTTCCTTAACATTTTATTGTGTTTGTTTGTTTATTCAGGTTGGACATTGTGCTGCTCTTTTGACTTAAATGCTCTTACAAACTAACTATGAATGATGTAAAGATTTTTTATTCCTGTTTCATTATTCCTCTTCACAAAATCTTTTCAAAACTCAAGTGTGAGGAAAGAACCAAAAAAAAAAATGTGTCTTTATTTCAAGGTTTTGTGCCTTAAAAGAAGACCTCGAGGGCGAGGTCTAGCTCAAGTGTGAGGAGGTTGCGTTTTACACTCAAAAGTTAAAACCTTGTTTTAGAACAATCTTTTTACTATTTTGATATGAAACATTAATTTCTCAATTTGTTATCAATCACAAAATAGTTTAGATAATCACCCTTATTATAAGAATTCACTTTTATTATTATTTTTAGAAAACTTAAATTTGTTATGGGTTTTTGGTTGCGAATGTAAAGGGCCGAATTTGTTTTAATTGGACATTCATTTTTTTTTCATAAAAAAAAAAATGTTACTATTAATAAACCTCTTCAAAACTCATTGTTATAGGACAATTCCATCTCCGAAAAGGGGCTCTGTTTCATTCGTTAATCACAGTCTGTGAGAATGAAATATGCATTTACCATGGGATAACACCGCCAACAAGAGTGAAAAAGAGCAAAAAAAAAAATGGTGAACAAGATGAATGTCCAAATTAGAATAATGAAAACCTTGGGATAAGGAATTGATCGGTGGTTTAACATAATCAATAGTTTTCTTTAGTAATAATAATAGTAAATTCATATATCTTGGGTGATTTTTCTAAAATAAAAAAAAATTGAGAATAAAAGAGAGGTTTTTGTTTCTACTTCTTTAATAGCAATTCGATTGTGATATAGTCATGTTTTCCCTTTTTGAGTGTGTTTCCAACTAATTCGTCGCTTGAGGACAAGCAACGCTTAAGTGTGAGGAGATTGATAAGTCCATTTTTGTACTTATTTTTCTTATCAAATTTAAGCAATTTTTGATTGAAAATAGAAAGAAAAGGCATGTTTTAGATATTTTGGTTCAAGTTTCATGAAATCAGGTGAAAACCACATTCATCGTATGTTTGTCGGAATTTCGGGTCGATTGAGCACAAAATGAGCCAATTTGAGCAACAAATGATATCATACCGAAAGAAGGAGACATTATTTCAAAGTGGTCCAGAAGACAATATTGAAGAGCACAAAATAAGGAACAAGCCGGACAAATAATCTCACAGGCGGCCGGGCAGGCGGCCAAAATGAAGGCCTTCGCGGCCGCCTACGGTATTTTTGGAAAGTCAAACTTTGACTTTGACCGGATTCGGAAAAGACCGTAGGCCGCCGACACTGGACGGAAGGCGGCCACCTACGGTGACCGCCTGCGGCAGAAGACGACGAAGCAACCGCCGGCCGGTGGGATTTGACGGCAGGCGGCCAGACAGGAACGGCAGGCGGCCGCCTGCTGGACCGCCTGCGGCGGCCGGGATCCGCCGCGATCCGCCGCGATCCGATTTGACCATGAAAAGACGGCAGGCGGCCAATGTGTGACGGAAGGAGGCCGCCCTCTGTGGCCGCCTACGGCTGACGGGACCGGCCACGATCCGCTGCCGGCGATTAGACGGAAGGCGGCCGGAGAGAGGCGGAAGGCGGCCGCCTGGATGGCCGCCTACGGAGAAAAATTTCCTATAAATTGCCCGATTTTTGCTGAACTCAAACACACCAATTTCAAGCCCAAATCAGATCAAAAAGGGCGTCTTCTTCCTCCTCAAGCTCGGATTTCCACCATTGTTGCACCTTCAACTTCAATCTTTCATATCTTTCTCATTTTAGCTCCAAATTGTGAGTTCTTTATATGTATTTTCATCCTTTAAATGTGTAGAATCTGAATATGTACTTTGTTTGTTCTATCTGTGCTTCAAAAATTCCCAGAAAATTATTACATTATTTCGCATTTTCTTCTTAATTTTGAATAAAATAGTTATTGTTGTTGAATTCGTTCCAATTAATTATATAGTTGTTTACTAGCCTCAAGGTAGTTATTTATCAAAACAAAGTTAATTTTTACGAAGCAGAGGTAATTTTTAATTAATTCCGGCATTTAGTTGTTATTATTGCATAAATTAAATTAAATACTCAAAAGGTAAAAAAAAATTAGTTTCTGTCCTAATTCCAGTTTAATTCACATTAATATCACTCCCAGTAGTCAATATAAAATTTATAACGAATTTAGAATAATTTTAGTTGCTTTTTGCATTTTCTAGTTAAAATTGGGAAAATTATCAATTAGTTGTTAAAATTGGATTTTAGGTTCAAAAATTCGTGAAAAATTCCAGAAAGTTATACTTTACTTTCTACAAGTTTATTGTTCCATAATATAATTTTTGCTATCATCCATGTTTAATTCCTTGTTAATGTTGAATATATTCATTATATTGTTAATTGTTAAAATGATCTTTATTAGCTAAATTTGTTTTGGGCATGAATTGACTAAAGGAATATGGATTGACTTGTTGACCAAAAAAATAGGGATTAAAATTAATAATTTGGACTAGTTGTTTGAAATGATGAAATAGTAATTAATAATTGTTAGCCATATTCATTAATTAAATTCTTGGAAAATTATCTCTAACTTGTCTATGAGATTAGAAAATAATTTAAGCCAACCATATTCGAGCACATTAATAAGGCCTAGAAATAGGATAATTTAATGAAAGGGATTTGCATCTTGTCTATGAGAGATAAATTCAATTGCTTAAATAATGAGTTTAACTAGTTAATGAATTTGGCTATTTTTATTAATTAAAATACTGGAGAATTATTTCTACCTTGTCTATGAGGTTAGAATTTAATTCAAGCCAACCATTTTTAACACATTAATGACACCTAGAAATAGGATAAATTAATGAAAATAGTTTCTATTCTTGTCTATGAGGAAAGAAATTATTAGTCCAATTTTAGTTTTAATTTCCCTAATTACTAGGTCCAAGAATATATCCATTTCTAATTACTCAATTCATTGCCCTTATTTGCATCAATCCATTTAAGTTTAATATTATATTTTTTTCCTTTAGTTTATTTTTTAGCCATCATTAGTATTTGCACAATTTAATTTACTTTCTTTTCCAAAAAGTAGTTTAGAAAATCAATCAAAAGTTTTAATTTGGAAAGCTTCCAATAATTTGCGATAACCTGTGACTGGACTTAAAATCAAGAAGCTCCTCCGCCATTCCTCGAGAGACACGATACTCGGGGGAAAACCGAAAGGTTAGACTCCGTTTTACTACAACGCCGCGAAAGCGGTTATCAGAACACTCAGTTTTTACGTGGAAACCCGAAAGGGAGAAAACCACGGGACTTTTTAGGCTAATGTCCAAGCCCTCTCTTTCTCATTAGGACTCTCCTCACAATTACATTGTACAAGCTCCCATTAATGGAGTATTGAGCTAAGTCTAAAAGAAGGAGGAAGATGAAGCTAAAAAAGGATCCCCTAAACATGGAGGGAAGCCTCATATTTATAGGGGAAAGGGGAAGGGTGCCCTCCACCCTAATGGGCCAAACGGGCCAATGCCGGGCCTAATGGCCAAAGTGGGCCAGAATGGGCCGAAATGGACCTAGCTGCTCGGGCTCCGTACTGGATAATGTCTTGCGCTCCTGAACAGTAATAGGCCGGGATAATATATCCCAACAGTTACCATACAGATTGAAACATGTGCCAGTATGCCGGTCAGTAAGTAAAGGTTTAATTCACAACTTTTTTTTTCTTACAAAAGCTTGGTCAGTAATTAAAGGTTTAAAGCTCTGCCAAAGAGAAAATATCAACACACAAAACTGAGGTCACTAATTCCTAGGAGAAAGTAATTCTTAGAACTTTTTTCTAATTCTTATTAAAAATAAATTTAAACAAAAACAGAATAATTCAAAGTTCCGGTTGTAGCATGCTTGATCACAGACCAGATTGAGAAGCTTCAGCAGTGAAATGATTGATGGTCGTCCGCAGCTCCGTGCTTCGTCAATGGCGCAGCTACAGCTCCAAGTCTTCCGTCGTTATACACAGACTTGGGAGAAGAGAAGTTGGCATGAGCGTACGAATCTTGACTTCTTGGGAGAATCTTCTACCATGCTTCATGTCTCCAGCTGCGACTCAAACTCGGGCTAGAACAGAGATGAGACGGAGGCATAGCTTAGAAATCCATCGTCATTGCTCCAATATGCGATTAGGTTTAGAGATCCAGTGGCAGGGACGGAGCTAAGTGTTGACTTATGGTGTCAAATGACACCACTCAAATTATATTTTTATTGTATATATATGTATATATAAATTGAAAGTGTTAAAAATGACACCACTCAAACTATATATTTATTGTATATATGTATATATAGATTGAAAGTGTTAAAAATGACATCACTAATTGTTTTTATAAAGTGTCAATATATACGAAGTATAATATACTCTCCTATCTCAAAATTTTTTTGATGTATGATTTAAAGAATAATGTTGATAATATATAATAAAAAATAGAAACAATAATATAATACTCCTAATTTAAAATTCACATTTTGTTTACTCTCACTTAGGATAAGAGTAGCGATCTTGTCAGACCGCCCAAGGCCATTCGGGGCTCTTTCCAGTGAATTTTTTGATAAATATTTTTTATCATGTTCTTCATCAAGTCTGTTTTTTGCCAACCAAATTTCACCTTAAGGGTCAATCGGGAAGACAATTAACTAAATATTTATAAAAATTGTGTTGTTTATATAAATAAAGCACAGTTTTTGTAAAAAAATTATTTAACTGATTTCACGGTTGAAATTTTTAGTTGAGGTAGGCCTAAACTAAACATAATGAAGAACATGCTCAAAATATCTGATAAAAAATTCCATCGGGAAGGGCTCAAATGACATCGGCTTGACGGAGATTCCCATTAGGCCGACCTAATATGATCTGCTCTCCTTAGTGTAATTTTCGTTGATATATTATTTTGACACCACTAACATTAGATCCTGGCTTCGTCCCTGTCCAGTGGCAGTAAGTTAAAGATCAGTTTTTTTTAGTTTGGGTCTTAATGTTTTAGTTATTTCTTTTAATGTCTTTGGGTTGGGTTTGGGCCTTAGTGTTTTAGTTATTTCATTTTTGCGATTGCTTCTACTTTAAAAAAGTGGTTTTTTAAAGTGATTTTGGAGAAAGTGCTTAATAGTAAAAGTTGGTATGTTTGAGAAAAAAGTGATTTTGAAAAATTAAAAATTGGTAGTGTTTGGTAAAATAAGTGCTTTTGTGTAATAGGAAAAGTGGAAAGCAGTTTAAAGCATCCTTCCACCTGCTTCCAGCTTTTAGCTTTTAAGTGATTAATTTAAGCAGAAGTTGTCATTTGAAAACACCTCTTTCAGCTTTTTTTAAGCAAAAAGCTCAAAAGCACTTTTATTAAGCAATGGAAAACACTCCTTTAATGTCTTTGGGTTGAGTTTGGGCCTTAATAATTTACAAGTTTTATTTCGGTATTTCGGTATATAGCGAACCATACCGAAAATTAACGGTGTTTCGGTATATACCGAAGTGATCCGGTATGGTATCATACCGTACCGAAAAATTCGGTATACCGAAATTTTCGGTAAAATCGGTATTTTTCGGTATGATATGGGCGGTATATTGAAATTACGGTATATTTTCCCACCCGGCCACCCCTAGAAAAAACTAAAGTAAACATAAGAATGCAAAAAATGATGTGGAACGATGAGTGGAGTGTGCAACTATAGATGAGAAAATTATGTCGGTTGCACGGTAGTGGTGGACTCGGGTCGGGCCACCCGACTTGTGAACCGGCCCGGCACGCTACTGTGCGGGCCCGGGACCAGTCCGGTTCACCGGTCCGGGTACCGGGCTTTGACCCGGCCCGAGGGGGGATGGGTCTGGGCACGGTGCTGCCAAAATGAGACCCAGCCGGGCCCGGGCCCGGTTCGGGCAAAAATCATTATTTTTTGGTTTTTTCATTTTTTTTATTCCAACGGGTTGGGCTGAGTGTTTTGGGGGGTTGGGGGGTCGAGGGTTAATTAGAAAAAGAAAAAAAATACATAAAGAAGTCCGAGGCCCGGCCCGGCCCGGCCCGGCCCGGCCCGAGTCCAGGACTGTTGCACGGTATAATTTTCCCTCTAATACAAACCTTCACACCGTACACAATTTATCTCCTTCATCCTCTTGATGACTTACATTTCCGAGTGCAGTATTTCTCCGATCTGCGCTGTTACGTTTACTTACTGCCTGCCTTCTCATTTAATAATATCTCTTTCTATCTTGACATATTTAGCCATCGCCATAAACCTCTAGAAACTGCCATCCATCTTCATCACCGACCTCACACTCTGGCTATAAAGCTGTCCGTGCTGCGGTTAAAGATAAACTTACTACACATTCATATTCATCACCCTGTTTTATTTAAAAGCTACTCTAATTTCCTAGTGTATCTGCCGAAAACATTTTCTCTTTGCAATTGAACTGGATTGGAATTTATTCATTGTGTTTGAATTGGATTTTATTTGATTCATTGTGTTCGAATCTTCGACCTCTGACTGATTCCAGTGCTGCCTTGGTTTCACTCTGTCGTCGGAGATGAAACCAAAATTGGCGAAGCCGATGACACCGTTTTTGCTGAAGGATTATCTGGGGGATGAAATGAGCTCCTGCTCCTCAAATGGCTTCAGGTCGTATCCTCGCCGTGAATGCTCCACGACGGTTAGGTTTCTGCTCGAGGCAGACCTCAGAGATGCGCCGGCTCGGGATCCGGTTTCAGAGGCGCCGCCCGCCAGAGGACGCGCTGCGGCGAATAAGGCGCCGAAGGCTAGAGTGTTTTCAGCTTTGCAGAGAGCTTCGAAGAAGGTGATTAAGGCGGTTAGAATCCTCCAAATCGCCTCTTCTCCGGCGGCTGTTAAGTCTGAGAAACAGAGCGAGCCGAAGAAGGAGATACCGACGGCGAATTTTCCGCGGAAGCTTCTGAAACGAAACTTGAACATCAAATTAACTGATCGCAGCGAAATGGAACGGTGGAAAGTTTACGACCAATTGATGGAAAATATGTGCAAACCGTCCGATTCTAACAGCTCGACGAGCAACAGCTGGTGCGATAGTGATTTCATGGCTTCCGGCAGTTTGCTGCAATCTTCGAGCTGCGATTCTGAGGTGAGCTCGAGAGTGGCGCACAACGACGTCGTTGCTGCGAAAACATCGCTGGCGGAGAAAGCAGTTAGCAATGAGAGTGTCGGCGTAACTAACGCATATCCTCCAACCAAACAGGTCAGCACTTTAAGTAATTTTATTACTAGTATTATCATACTCCGTAATTCATAAACCTTAGATTTTACAGAACATATTGGAACTTCGGTATAGGAAAAATCACCAACTTTTTAAAAAAATAACGAATTCGCAGTAACTTAATCCTTCAATTTTCTAAAATACGCTGAGTGAGAGCTATCTTCTACCGGAGTACTACGTACTCGTATTTAACAATTGAAAGACTCGAGTGAAAATATTGCATCTGGCTGATGGTTGGGAAAAAAGTGACAACACTTTATTTACTTTTCTTATTTTTTTTTTGCGTTGTCAAATTACTGATTAAATTTTATATTCAACAACTTTAGTATGTTACTTTCTGTATATGAATACTTCGCTTTGTATTTAAAGTTTTTTGTAATTTGACTTTTGATTAGCCTCTTTCTATCTGTCACGAACAATTAAGTGTTCTTTGTGCTTGTGCGTCCTTGTGAAAAGTGTTTTTTAAAAATATCGGAAAGTGGTTTAAAAAATGTTCTAGCTTTATTGTGTACAACATTTTCAAAAAAGGAAAATGAAAGACTAATGGAAATGAGAAAATTATACCACATAGGATCAAAACTTTGTTCATTTCTCAAAATATGACTTAGTATGTTTTCTTTTGGACGGTTTTCAGTCCCAGACCAGATCAGACCAGACCAGACTTAAACAGACCAGACCAGACTTAAACAGACCAGACCAGATTAGACCTGAATTTCTTAGTTAGAAAATACACAGAGACCAGACGTTTACCAAACCAGGCCAGACTTAAACAGACCAGACCAGACCAACAAATTTCAGTCTAAAAGAAAACATCCTTAATCCTATGTTGTATGGAAACGCGAAAATCATGAGGAAACGGGAAACGTCAACTTTAGCTCAAAAAACGCTTATTTTGAGAGTTTCCAAAGAGTTTCCGGGAGTTTCCGAAACGGGAAACATACTCTTTCCCGAGAGTTTCCGTGCTAAATACTCTTTCTCCGTTTCTTTTTAATCGCAACATGTTGAATTTTACACTATTCACAGGCTCTACTTTGACTAAATTTTACGCTATTATTTTATGAAAATTATTTTTTAAAAAAGATATTGTTCAATTCATCTCAATACAAAGTTTCAAAATCCGATTTTTAACTTTTTTTTTACTAATAGAGATTAAGATATAATTACGGTCAAAGACGTGCGTTGGCAAATGTGAAATGTTGACCGTTGCAACTAAAAAAGAACGGAGGATTAAGGATGTTAAATAACATGTATTCACACCAACGGGCATGTATTAACACCATTGGAAGTTCTTTGTTCTTATTCCATTTCATATGTGTCTAGTCTTATATGGGAAAAGATTGATGCATAATCCTATATAAGTATTTTACCAATGGAAATATTAAAAATCGAAGTGCTATTAGTAACTTGAAGCAAACCCTAGTTTTTGGAATACTCCGTATAGTTTACATATGAAAGTGTCACTTTACCTTTCCATTACATTAGATTGAAATAGGGAGTATGAGATTGACCCTCCTTTTGTTGGGTAGCCTTTCTTTTTCGTTACAACAACAATCAAGTTTTAGTCCCAAAAGATATTAGGGTCAGCTAACATGAATCGATACATGATATCACCACCAAAAGGATATACTCCTACCTTTCTTTTTCGTCGTGTACCAAAAATCAAAGATTAATGAAATATGAGTATATTAATAGTAGGGGTGAACAAAAAAACCGAAAAACCGAAACCGACCGACAAACCGACCGAAACCGAACCGACCAAAACCGAAACCGACTCAAACCGAAACCGACTCAAACCGAAACCGACTCAAACCGAACAAACATTGGCGGTTCGGTTTACGGTTTCACCTTTGGGGTTAAAAAACCGACCGAACTGAAACCGACCGACAAAAACCGACAAAAACGTGCTAAAACTAACCGAAACCGACACGAACCGACCGATATTAACCGAACCGAAACCGAACCGAAACCGACTCAAGTAGTGCGGTTCGGTTTCAGCTTTTCCGAAAAAAACCCGACCAAACCGAACCGACCAAACCGAAAACCGACTAAACCGAACCGACGAACACCCCTAATTAATAGGTCATAGGTGCTCATAACTTGCGGATAATACTTGCTGTTAATTACTTTGAACTTCATCATTTAGTTTTGAGAGTGATAGCTAGTAAACAGAAAGGTAAGATTTAAAAAAAAAACGCAAGATCCTTAATAAACGAATAGAGCAGTAAGGATGTTTTCTTTTTTGGACTTTTTTCAGTCCCAGAGCAGATCAGACTTCCGCAGTTATAAAATACACAGAGACCAGACGTTTACCAGACCAGCAAATTTGAGTACAAAAGAAAACATCTCAAATAGAAAGGTAAGATTGTTTAAAAAAACGCAAGATCCTTAATAAATGAAGTATTGGGGTGTAAAAGGAAAACTAAGCAATCGTCGAAATAAAAAAAACTAAAATGTTTGCAAAAGTAGGGATTGTAGAAGAAAATTGTCACAATGAATAGAAATTCTCACATAGTAGTATTTCTCGAGATATTACGAATTCCTGCCGTGTGGGGCTGTGGGCGTAACAAAAGTTTGAGATATTGTGTCATATAATCACATTGTAATTGATTTGTGCATTCAACTAACTCTCATTTTTAATCATTCGATATAGTAACTAATATAATACTCGGAATTAATTATATTGTGTCATATAATCAACTAAATGAACACTGGCATGTATCACACGGAATATATGATCGTGAGTAAGAGTTTGAACGTACTTCGAAATATTTTTCACACGGATCATTTTTATTACATTACATTCTTGATATTTTGAACTCACATATATCAACACGAAGTGATCGAACAAGTTTTGATTGTACACCACCTTTTTTCGCAGCAACACGATAGAAAATCTGAAAAATACACACTAGAAAATCCGAAAAAATATTTAACAAGTACTACTTTGTAAACTTCGACAATAATTGCAACGACTTTTTAATACTCTTCGAAAAAAAGTTATAAAGTATGGAGTAATAAATGTGGTTGAATTTAATATTTAATGAGATGTGCGTGTCTCTTGGACATTCCGACATACGTAGTAGTTAGAAAGTCATCTTTATCTTTAAAAGTAATTAAGTATGGGGGAATACTGGAATAGTTTCTGTAATACAATTTGAACCATTTTGATTTCAACATCTACATTCAAATTATATGGAGAAGTTCCTCTTAAGCATAGTACTTCATTTAAAAAGTTTGAACTACATGTGTATAGGTATGCTTAATTATACCGATCATTAATTATATATATACGGAGTAAAATATTTATATATTACAGACTCGTAGTCTCGTAGAGTTCATCAAAGATATGCTATAGTGCTAATATTGATTTTCCGATCCTTTAAAGAGGGAATATATCTTAAATTTAAAAACGATCTAATGTTCTCGACATGATTAATTCAAATCAACTTATGTACATCAAATCCGATCTCAAATTTTAGTACAATAGAAAAGGCTATAAGTTCATTCAGAAAAACGGTACATCATAATTTAACATGTACAATTTGTTCGAAAATAGAAGTGCACAAAAATAAATTCAAGTCGTAACGTAACTATTACTCCGTAGGCATATGTACGAATTGAAAGTCCAATCAGTGTTCAATTCAGAATGTAACATAGGAGTTTAGATAGCACTATAGCACAACCGGTATGTAGAGAGAAGGTAGAGCTACTAAGCTAGAGAAAGAAAAGCAATCGTATTAATAATTTTCCAACTGTTACATTTGTTCAAGGGGCAACTATTTATACTAGTCATAAATGTCTTTTCAAGGGGCAATTATTTATACTAGTCAACTATTTATACTAGTCATAAGTGTATTAAATGCACACACGTTTAAGCTAGTGTATGACGGGGAGCACTGTAGTGAGCTAGATGTGATCACGTGTCGGAGCATTAAATGCGATGCTTGAGTTTTGGATCTTGCCGACCCGGAAGGCTTCTGGACGAAATCGAGGGCTTCGTCCTCGGGGACCAAAGGCTCTTTCTCGAGGTCTCCTCCGGAAACGGGGATGTTCTGAATCGAGTATGTGGGATGGCTTTTATGGGCTTGTACTTAAGTGGTATTCGGTTGCTTGTTTGGGCCTTTTGTGGTGGCAGGAGAGTGTGTGGATCGGGGATTCTGGGGCATATACTCCATTAGGAGTATATCTTACTGAAGTGTCAATTTGATTATAGAATATGCGTAGTAAAAGTTAAAAAAAAAAAAACTTCATCCAGATTCAGACGAGCTAATTAAGATTCGTCGGAAACATGAAATTGTGACATTTTTCTTGACACACTTGTTGTACAAAAAGTAATTATGTCATAATGTGCTCATCACTCATAAATGCTACGCTATCATGTGTCCCGATTGCTACAAATTACCTGATTGCTACAAATTACTCTCTTTGTTCTCCTTATATTGTCTCGTTTTACATTTTTGGGAAGTCTCACTAATATTGTGTCATACCATATTTATTCCAAATCATTCTTACCTTATCAATTAATATCAAGCACATAAACCCATTTTTCTTAATAATTGTGTTACCCTCCTCCGTACCAATATAAAAGGGACGGAGGTAGTACAATGTTTACTGTATTTTTGAATGGGTCGAGCTAGGTCGGAGGGGTTAATGACTAAGGGAACTAGCTAATAAAATTAATTAATAATACAAATACGTCCTTCAACTAAAAATCACTCGCCATATCCTTCGACCATGTGAATAACAAAAGGTAGTTGAAACTTGAAAACCATCTCTTTGAAATGTGTCACTTGCTTCAATCTTTTACAAAAAGTGCTCTTAAAATATGTGATTTGCTTCAGTCTTTTTCGGATCCTTCCATCTCCGTCCTTAAGTCCTTTCCTAGCAGTATTTTAACTGTGTAATTGCTTTAATTGCGTGCTTAATGAAGATAAAACACGCTTTGTGAAGGAACCACATCCACTTGTGATAGATCTAATCACGCGACTTTTAAATTTTCAGTGTTGTAGTTTCTAATATAGTTTTAGAATTTGAATTATTGAATCTATGTTTCTGACGACATAAGGGCATCCACATCCATGGATTATTTTTGGGATCATTTTGATGATGTCGAGGATTTTTTGGGGATCATGGATGAGGAGTTGAGATTATTTTATGAGATTATTTAATAAAATAATCTGGTATCAAATTCTAAAGCTGGATTATTTTGAGATTATTTCCGATTTCTAGGCATATACTCATAATTATGGTGATGACTAGCTTTGTAGTTTGTGCATGCTCATGCTCCTATCCAAGGTAAATTGAGATCATGAATGAGGAGAAATTTATTGATTTGGAGATTATTTGAGATTATCTTATGTAGAGGTGATATGACAATAATAAGCCATCAAAAACCGTAAAGTTGAAGATCATCAATGTGGATGCTCTAAAAAGGAAAATGGATTTTTCAAATCTACCACTTTCGCATGTACGGAATCAATAGAGCTGACTTTATATATTTTCGTCAAACAAATACGCATCCTTTGAGAAAAACAAAATTATGGATGTAATAAAAGTTTTAGAATTTGAAATTACCTTTATATTGTAACATGTCTTTATTTAGCTCTTTATTTTACAAAGCAAACAGACTGGAGATAGAGTTTATATTCAAATATGTAGTACTCCGTATATAGTACTCCTTCAGTCACGCATCTCAAGATTATGGACCCGTTTGGATAACAGAGGAAGCATCAATCCGTTGCTTCTTTTTAACATGAAAACGCCGCTAAAAGCAGCGGGTTGATGCGGATCTGCCGAAAACCGAACAACACCATAGGAGTACTAATGTCTTTTTAAAGTTTACAATGAAAACGTAATGAGAAAGTAAATTCCTCGCGGATAAAGTATAGATTATTTCTAATTATTAAAACGTATGTACTCAAACGCTAGGAGTTCTACTAAATTGCAAAAAAAAATGGATCGCGAAAGTTATTATAAAAAGTTAACCAAAGATTAAAATAGAGTTAGTTAAATTGATTTTGTCAATAGTGTAGGAGATATATCTTGAAATGGAACAAGGAAGTGCTGTTTCTTCCAAAAAAACAACACGATATATCTACTCCAATTAAAATTGTGTTTTTTTATGATCTCCAATTAAAATAGTTTATTCCTTTTTAGGATTGATTAAGCTCTTTTTCCAAGAAAAAATATCAATGATCATATTTGAAAAAATGGGTTACGTAATACGTATCTATAAGTATCATACTCAACTAATGGAAACTAATAATCCAGCCTTTTAGCGGTCTTGTTACAATAGTCTCACCTTTTGATTATTCATGAATAATTCAACCTTTTCACCTCATCTTCATTCACTGGTCCCTGACCGGTTGATGACCTGCTATTCCAAGTTATTTTCGTATCTTTGCAAAATATTATCTTTGTGAAAGGTGAGATTTATAATATAATGGTTTGCAAAGATAAGAAAATAACTTGGAATGGTAGGTCATCAACCGGTCAGAGACCAGTGAATGAAGATGAGGTGCAAAGGTTGAATTATTCATGAATAATCAAAAGGTGGGACTATTATAAGAAGACCGCTAAAAGGTTGAATTATTAGTTTTCATTTTTCTTTTATTCAATGACAGTATATACGGAGTATGTTGTTGACTTGTTGGGAAAAGTTCACTATTTCTTTAGATAGATTTTCTTTATAATAAAACTACTGACAAATTGAAATTTGAAACTAGCCATGCATGCTTCAAATCTATTTTTGCGGAATTAATTGGGATTGTGAGTTTGTAACTTCCTCCAAAAAAAATGAGATTGTAATTATTAAATTGACTAAAGGGTCAAATAGGCCCTTGAACTCACTTAAAGTGTTCAATTAGCCTCTTATATAGGAGGTTCTGCCCGGCCGTCGCTAATTGGGGCGGTTCCCGGTGGAATTGTTTGATGAAATTTTTTGAGCATCTTCTTCATTAAGCCTAGTTTACCCATACCAAATTTCAGCTAAAAATTCAATCGGGAAGGCAGTCAAATGATTTTTCGAAATGTACTGCGTTGTTTAACTTCGCAATTATCTTCAAAAAATCATTTGACTGCCTTCCCGGTTGGCTTTTTAGCTGAAATTTGGTATGAGTAAACTAGACTCAATGAAGAAGATGCTCAAAAAATTTCATCAAAAAAATCCACCGGGAACCGCTCCAATTGGCGACAGCCGGACAGAACCTCCTATATAAGGGACTAATTGAACACTTTAAGTCAGTTTAAGGGTCTATTTGACCCTTTAGCCTATTAAATTTAACCTTCTCAACGGCTCAAACTGGCATTAATAATTCAGAACTCCGAATGCACGTCACTATGTCAGTATGTACTAATTTAACAAACTTGTTGAATTTGGCATATGTTCTAAGTTTTAATAATTGTTAATGGTTACTAAAACAGCTCTGGTCAATAACAACTTGTAACGTGGAAAAGGAACAGTCAAGTCCGATCTCTACACTGGATTGTCCATTTGAAGACGATGACGATGTCTCTTTCCAAGATAAACTTAATATCGGACCAGGTAATTGCATTGTTATTGTTGCCAACAAAAGATTAAAAGTAAGGTTAATTATTCCATCTACCCCACAAAATTATTTATTTCTTCTTTGTATTCCCTCCGTTCTTTATTATTGGTCCCTCTTGGCTTTGGCACGGGTTTTAAGAGGAAAGTAGTAGGGTAAGTATAGAGTGTGTAGGGTAAATGTTAAAGTAGGAAAGAAGGTATATTAAAAAGAGTAAAATAATGAGAAAGTAGGAAAGAGAGTGTATTAAGAAGAGTAAAGTGATGATAAAGTAGGAAAGAGAAAGTAGTTTGTAAAAAAGTAAGTGGAGTAAAAGTAATAAAAGTGAGGGTATTTTCTCAAAAACTTTCCTTAAATGGAAAGGAGGACAAATAAAAAAACGTCCAAAAAAGGAAAGAAGGACTAATAATAAAGAACGCAGGGAGTATAAATTTGAACCACAATTTTGATTTTATTATTTTACATGCAAGTCAAATTTTGTGGGGTGGGTGGAGTAATAATTAGGACAATACCCGCATGAAGAAAGTTAGGAAAAGTATAGTGACATAATAAAATATTCCTCATTGACCCAAGTAAGGAAGAAGAAAACAGTGGGACCGAGGATGTGACAAATAGATGGATTCAAGTGTTACATGGTTGTGAAATTGCATGGTTGTGGTTGACAGGTTGAGTTAAAAACTGAAAAGAAAGGTATATCTCACAAAGATATTAGAAGAAAATTTCCGGACATTTCAAAAGGAAAATAGAAAGAAAATTATGGGAGAAAAGAGAATAATATTTAAATCAAATACATACTCCGATGTTTACAATTTAGTCACCTTTAGAAATATTTAATTTAAAGATAGTCATATTTTTGTAGTTACTAGGGATTAAGAAATTGTTCAAAATAAGAGTCATAGTATTGTTATAGTTTAGTACTTTGGTTACAGTTTTAGTCATATTGTCCTAATTCTTATATGTAAAAACGCTACTTATCTTGTAGAAACCCTGAGGAAGCTGATGAAGAAGATCAAAAGGTTTGAGAGCCTCACTCAAATTGAGGTGCCACTGAAAGCCGAATCACCTCTACGCAATTCCTTATCATTCACACCGTACAACTTCAGGGATATAGGCTGCGAAGATCATAGCCAAGTAGAACTAAAAGCGGCATTATTACTTCAACAGTTGAACCACAACAGAAGGCTATCATCATGTAGCCTCAAACTTAATGTGACTGAAAGATTCTTACTACTCGATTTCTTCCGGGATGGAATCATTGAAGACAGATTGCCGGTTTCGCAGCTAATAAAGGAAGCGGGGGATTGGATTAATGGGGAATCTCATAGATATTTGCATGAATGGGAAGTGGAAAAGAATAGGAAGCGGTACATTGAGGATATGGAGAATGAATGGGAGTTGAAGAGGATAGTGGATGAGGAGAATGGGGGCTTAGCTATGGAGTTGGAAAGATATGTCTTAAGTTCTTTGGTGAATGAGCTAGTTGTTGATCTAGCTTGTTTGAGCAAACAAAGGATAATTAAGGATGGTTTGTCTTCTTATCATCGGTCATGATTGGATAGTTGCAATTCAATTTTGTAAAACACCAAATTTCATCTCGCAACCAAGGGTATGAGCAAATGCTCCCTTAATTTTGGTGTTATTGTAAAAAAAAAAATGAAAATTAGTTTTATTCCATCGGGGCAGGCTGAACTCACTCATCATGGTTAGGTTTTGAAAAAATCGATTAAAATGGCGACTACATTTTACCTGTGTTTATATCTTAAATGATTAAATCGGGTAATGACAAACTTTTAGCCGAGGTTAAGACAAACATTGTTTGTCCGAAGGATAAGCGAGCACAAGTTCCTGATACTAGTTTTGTTTTGTAAAGGCTACAGGCTGTGTGTCTGTGTACTTGTGTTAGTCATTCAGTGGCCGGCTTGACTGGGGAAACCTTGAAGTAAAGAGGTTTGACGAGTTGCATTCTCTTTAACTCTTTTCCTGGGAAAGCATCATTCTCCACTCCGTTTTAGATTAGATTACACTAGATATCCATATACCCAGCAGACTTCAATTCTTTTTTTCTGTTCCTAACACTTTTTACTTACAAACTTCTGCCATGTAATTTGTTTCTAATCAAAAGTTTTTCACTGTGAGGCTGTGATAATATGAAGACCTCCTGCTGTTTAGCATATGTAAACTACATTCACATCGAGTGAATCTGTGTCATTTTCTTAAACGTAGCAAAACAGGTTCTATATTTTGCAAGGGTTGTGAAGGTAGCGGGAAAGAAAACTACTTGTATTTTTATTTTTGAATTACGTGTATAATAAATATTGCTCAAAAAACATTGTGGGCAGCTGTCATAACTTGTTATGAACAACTTGTGTATCCATTGCTGGCGAGTTCAAAGGCCAAAATGTAAAAAAAAAAAAAAAAAAAAAAAAAAAAAAAAAAAAGGGCGGGGGCATATAACCTCTTTACTTGACATATTAGAACAAGGTATTATATACTCGTACTTTTAGTGTGAAAATTTCAGGCAACTAGATCTGCTTCCTCGCTATCGGGTAAGACAACATCAAGTCTCATAATCGGCTTATAAAATTGAGGGACTTCCGCACCAGCCTGCATGCAGAGCTCAACCACAGCAGGTGCCTTCCCGTAGAACCTCCTCAATGCGCTCCTCATTGGACGTCCTTTCGGCTCCCTCACGTGCCACAAGTGATTTGGTGGGAAAACCTCATCCACTGTCGCATCTTGCCAACCGTGTTTCCCATCCCTCCATTGGTGCTTGAAGGCGCCACATAGCTTCACATTGTGACCCCAAGGGCCGACGTGGACTTCGGAGCAATATCCGCACGCTTTCACGGAATACTTTCTCATCAACTTCCTCACCCCTCGTTTGACATTGTCGTACGCTTTGATGGTCTCATGTGCAATCATCAGGGCTTCAGATTCACTGGGAGGCCCAAACCTTTCAAAAGCTCGATGAGTGTCAAAGTCCGCAACTGGCAAGCTCATATCGCGGGGTCCAGGCTCATCGACATATCCGCCTACGTCAATTAATTTCCTACCGATCATGCGGATGGGGGTAGTCCTGCGACGTGAAGGGTAATCTGGTAAATTAACACCTGCTTGGATGCAAAGCTCAACGATCGCTGGGATTCTGTCGAAGTTAAACCGAGTGTCGTGCTTAATGCGCTTTCCATAAGGGTCATACATGTGGTATGATTCAATAGGAATAAGAATATCATTAATGGAACCTTTCACCCATGAATGGAAGCCTCTCCGGTTGGAACTGGTTGAGCCCTGACAATCTTGAATCTCATGGCCTCTTTCAGCAATGTGAACTCCTGAGCATTCACTGCATGAGTACATTTAGATATTGAGTTTCAGCAATGTTGTTAAAGGCACTAGACTGAGACCTTACACTCAGAGGCAGCTTGACAGCCACTTTTTCAGCTTATAGTTTTAACCAAACACTAGAGTATGTTTGGTTGGAGAGTTTTGTAGGAGAAATATTAAGGACTTAAATCTATTTCTTAATAAATACGGAATAGAATGTTGCAAAAAACTAATAAAGGCTGACTCAAATATTACAGTATTACACATTCACACACTGTTTTTATTCCTTTTTATACAATCTCAAACTTATATTAAGATATAAACGTCGTCCCCCCCTTTCAAAACTTTATGAACCCCAAATAGACCCTAAGTTATATAACTGTTCTAGCAGGACTAGTCAAACTCAATGAAAATAAGAGTTGCGATATCTTTTAAGTTGTTGAAACTGATCATTACTTTATTTATTTTTTGACTGAAGTATTTTTACTTTAATTCAGAATTCAGCAACACATAAAACTCCATCCATATCAAGCATATCTTCAACAATCTCACCAAATCTGCCTATATGTAATGGGATGCTAGAAATTAGGACCTATTCACTTGGGAACTGGAAAGTAGGAATATTTCAGTCCTAGACCAAACCAAATAAATTCAGACTTAAACAACCAATGATACTTATTCACTTGGACTTCTTTCAGACTTAAACAACCAATGATACTTAAACCTAAGAAAACAAAATGATAGCTAACGCCTAGGATGGATCAATCGGGGCAAGATAAGAGTTTTGGTTGCAAGATAATATATACCATATATATTCATTGTAGAGCACTCAAGCCAAAGAAGGCCATGACAGCCTCACAGCTCACACACACCATACCTACAAGCATGGACAGGGACTACATGAAGGAGTTGAGCCACTCCTTTGATCAAAATCTTCCAAGCTTCTAGAACTTCATGAGCAACTGGAACTAAATCGTCCACGAGCAGCCCATTTTTGGGTGGATGAAGTGGCTTCTCAATTCCCAACTGTGCAAGTTTCTTATCAGCCTTAGCAGCCTCCATGATTTTCTTCAAAGGTATGGGATATGGCTTCTTCTTATTCCTTGGCTGAATCGGGGGGAAATCTACATTCTGGGGAACTCCAAGTTTCTTTGGCCTTCCATATTGAGGGGGTGTCCTATCAAGACAAATGAAAATCCCCTTTCTTCTTGACTTAATAGCAGTGTGATATATAGAGCCAAACTGCACATAAAGAAACAAAAAACTTTAGACATAAACTATGAAGATTATGCAGCGTAAAAGCATAAAGACTCAAGTAGAGACGCCTGTGATATTACAGCATAGCAATAGGATCACCCAAAAAAACAAACAAAAATATAATACAAGCGTTATTTGTTAACTGATATGCGCCATACAGATTAACTAATTCATAAAGTAAAGGAAAAACGAGTACCTGGGGTTTGAGAATTTCTACTTTGTCAGAGCAAGAATCTAAGAAAGAAAACAGAAATTAAATAAAATCAACAAAAGTGAATATCAAAGAAGATAAATTAATAAAATCCTAGAATGGCTCAAAAAGGCAAGTGAATTTTTATCAAAACAGAGAAGGGGAAGATTGTTAAAGGCGAAAGATAAAACGGAGGAATATACCGGTGAGAGCAGTTTGAGTCCAGGGAGTGAAAGTCAAAACAGTGAATTGTTGAAGCATTTGCACGTTGACGTCGATTCAAGCAGTGAAACAAATGGTAGATAGCCAAACTGTAGGAGAGTGTGCAGATGTTTCTGAACCTGAAACTGAGAAAGCACCCATTCAAAGTTCAATAGATGAACCACTGGGCTGGTTGCAAACAATTTCTGTAATGTAGAAGGGGGAGACGAAAGATGAGAGCTCCACTCCACACCGATGTGCTTAGCTCGCATTACTCAGATCTGTATGGGACTACAGCCAATATCGGTCCAACACTCCAACGTGAGTGAAGGACCTCGACTGAAATCCAAATGACCCATTTTAAGTTCCTTCTTTACTACTCCTTATTTGTTTGTTGTTGTTGTTGTTGTATTATTTGTATAATTGTATATACTTATATGTGGCATTTATTTATTAGATGTTAATATTTTTAAACTTTTAGCAGAATTAAAGAATTCGATATATTAATCAGATATTAGTAAATGTCTCTAAACTCATCGAACTAATGTACCCCAAGATTATTGAAGTAGAGTACACTTCTTGAGCAGGCCCACATGCTCATTACAAAGCATATTGGCGTGATAAATGGTTAATTTTTACTCATCTAAAATGTTGAGAGAATAGTGATCATTTATCACGCCAATGTGCTCTTGAACAAGTTTGCATGCTTCATGTGTATATTAGTCTAGGGGCGGAGGTGGAGGGGTGGCCAATCGGGCCACGGCGCAGCCCAAATTTTAAAATTGCTTATATTTTTTATGTAAAAATTTATGTGTAAAAATTCTTTGTACCGGTTCATCCCAACTCTTACTTGTGGCAATGCCCCTATATATTACGTAGTACTATATTGTATTGAAGTGGATGGTCAAAAGGACATGAGAATGAAGAGTTATAGCTCATAAGAATGTTTATTATCAATAAAGATTCTATAATCTGACTGTACTTTACGAATGCTCCATCTAGTCGAGCATTCTATGGTGTAAAGTCAATGCTCTGTTTATTCTTTTTTACCCTTCATTTATTCCTTTTTGAAAAATTTATATCATTTATCAACCTTCCATAAATTCCTATATTTGAAACTTTCACCCTATTTTTCTCTTCCTATTTTCAACTTCTTATACTTGTTCAGTTGTTCTTCTTTTTCTTCTCCTATTTTCTACTTTTTCCACTTTTTCTCCATTTCTTTAATACTGTTTCTACTTAAATATTTAACCTCTACTACTTTCTTAATCTTCATGAAAAAGCCAAGGTGACAAGTAATAAAAAAATGGAGGCAATATTCAAATAAACATTGTATATTACAATGATAAACATAATAAGAAATTATTACTACCTCAATACTACCATATGTAAAATGAGGAATTAGAAAAAGGAGTATAAATATCAAGAAGTGAAATTGAATTTAAACCATTAAATGCATGTATAGTTTCTCACAATACATAACAAATAAAAGCATAAACTAATTACATAAGATGGTATTTCAGTATTTCACTAATATTAAAGACTATTAATATATTACGTAGTAATATTATCAGATGTAAAATAAGGGATTAGCAGCTGGGCCGGTCTTGTCTTTTTCAAGGCCTAGGGGCGGATAATTTATATTGGGCTTAATCTTTAAAAAATTGTAAAAATATTTTCCTCCTAAACTAACATGATCATTTTGAACCATTTCAATTTGAATAACTAAATCATTCTTCTCCTCCGAGTTCTCAACTTGAGGAGGTAATCAGAATTTCACTTCTTCACTCGAACAAATTTTGTCCATTGAACCTCTTTTACTTAGGGCTTCTTTATCTAGTCTTCTCCTCTTTTTTTCTATCTCACATCCAAAAAAAACCATTTTCTTACACCTTAAAATTAATTAAATTTATAAATTTAATTATAAATGAAAATTTTACCGGACAAATTATAAATGCAAAATTACTGAAATTCAACAACTCAACAACTATAAACTAATACGTAGTAGCTTTCAAAAAAACTGTGAACTAATCAACTAACTGCGATACCAACCACGGCAGAACAGATTAACACATAAAAATCAACATTTATGAATATGAACTAATCGTTTAATAAAACTCAACAGTCAACATCCAACAAATCAACTAATTATTTTCAAATATTCTTTTACAAACATTAAGCAACTATGGATTCATGAATCATGAACCAATCAATAAAAGAATACAAGAGTTAATGAGGTCGGAGGAGACCGAGGAATACCTGAAAGTGAAAAGGGAAAGAGCCGAATCGCTGAATGACTGAAGTGCAGTATGCACTATGCAGTAGGCCGGAAGGCGGAAGGACACCACTTGCACGGCCACGCCAGAATATAGTCTCGTCTCCAGAAGGCAGAGGAGCGAGGACTGCTGGACTGAAAAGCCGATACGGGGCAGGGCGGCAGGCTTCCAAGCGTCGGCGGCCGGGCAGTCGGCGAGTGGCGATTTAGCAGCTGGCACTTGAGAGAAGGGAGTTGGCGTTCGTCGATCGGCTGGTCCTTTCAGTTCTTTGTTTGGCTAAAAAGTAGGGGTGGCCGGGCCCGGGTCGGGACCGAGTCCTGGTCGGGTCTTGGGCGGGTCAATTTTTTGGGCATGAGGCCTGGTCTCGGCTTGGGTCGGGTCTTGTATTTTTTTGGGTTCTCCTTATTTGTTTCTAGTGCAAATTACCCGCACAGTCCACTTTTATTAGACCTGTACAAAGCCGGGCCGGCCCGCCCGCACAAATTAGCGGGCTTGGGCATATATATTTACCCACCGGCCCGTCCCGGGTCCGGCCCGCAACAACATATGGGCGGGCTTGGGTTAGGGTGTAGGCCCGTTCGGGCCGATAAGCCCGGACCGCTATATTTAGTATATATACATATATTTTTTATATATACTAATTTATGTATTTATGTACATGTACACATGTATATTTTTATATTTACTAATTTATTTGTATACATATTTATAGTTTATCATGTTTAAATTTAAGTTTTTAGTTCTTAACAAATAGTCCAACCAATATAATATCTATTTTTGTACTTAAAGATAATACGTTGTGCTTGAATTTTAAATTTTAGATATACTTTCTCATTATTATTTTTGTGTAAATATTTTTTTGTGTATGTGATGAAAGGCACGTATACATTATAAGCGTATTAGCAATTTTTTAAATGTTGTAATATTATTTATAAAGTATTAAATAAATTATATAATTTTGAAAAATTTAAAGTTTTCCCGGGCCCGGCGGCCCGGTGGACTACCCGGCCCGCTCTTACGGGCGGGTATGGACATGGGGTTAGGCCCGTTTTTTGCAGGTCGGGTCAGGCCTGCCCACACACGATGGGCAGAGAACTTATGAAAAACCCGGCCCGAGCCCGGCCCGAACCCGCTTTTGTGCAGGTCTAACATTTATACATTGTATTTCATTTATGTCCGTATCACTTTCTCTTTTCATAAATATCTGTTACGGACCTAGCCCATACTAGGCCCGTAGCAACGCGATAAGCCCATGTGTAGAACTCACTCCTAAAAGACCAGCCGATTAGGAGGAGGGAACACATTGCTTATAAGGATGTTTTTACTTGGACTGTAATTTGCTGGTCTGGTCTGGTCTGGTCTGATCTGGTCTGGTCTGGTCTGAACTGGTCTGGTCTGGTCTGGTAAGGTCTGGTTTCTTTGTATTTTTATAACTATCCAAGTCTGGTCTGGTCTGGTCTGGTCTGAACTGGTCTGGTCTGGTCTGGTCTGAACTGGTCTGGTCTGGTCTGGACTGGTCTGGTCTGGTCTGGTCTGGTCTGGGGCAAATTACAGTCCAAGTAAAAACATCCTAAGCCACCGGCCAAGCCCATACTTGACCGGTGTGGGATCTTAACAATACCCCACGCTTCGAAGAGCCAACGTCCTCGTTGGTCACGGCTATGTTGGTCGCGGTTGGCACCCCCCAGGGCCCAAGCCACCACTCCATAGGCCACCACTCCGAGTGTCGGGATTAGGAAGATGGGGACGGCTCTGATACCAATGTTACTGTCCAGGAAATCTCATAAAAGAATGAAGAAGAGAATTCGAGAACTAGTAAACCAAGCTACTATAGAGAGATTAAGGGGGAGGAAAGTAGTAGAAGAATGAATGGATTTCTCATTAGTCTCCAGTCTGTACAAGTCTTGGCCTAATATAGGCATTTTGACCGACTAACAGTTTTATTCAGTTAACTATTCTGTTAATTAACTAACTAACTGAATACAACTATATCAATATCTTTTCTGTTTTCAATTGTGGATTTTTATTTCAATTTTAGACCCCCTCCTCCGACCTACGTCTAAACATACATACGGAGAACATTTAAACCTCTGGCCTCCATCCTTTCGGATTCCCTGACTTCCGTCTTGCTTCTAATCTCGCCTATACATCTGCATCTTGTAATCTGGAGTATTTGAGTTCATTGGAGTTATTATCCACTTCACGATATCTCCGAAACTGTTATCGCTAGAATGGATGACAAAACATTTGGAGAAAGAGGGGTCGTATCTCAACTTCGACAAGTTGCGATCGAAGCTTTGAGTTCACAAGTTGCGACATAGTTTCTCGGATCGATCGATCCCTTACCGCAACGATAATTCGGAACTAGATCAGAGAGCCGATTTACATGATTTGAATTATATATATATATATATATATCTCAAGATTACCCTGTATATACGAAGTTTTATTTGCATCGTCATTTGAAACAACTAGTATTAGGGTTTTCTGGAAGTTTTTTGCTTCCTACTTTATGATATTTCAGCATTAGTTATTCAATAATAATTTAGTTTCTTAGGAAGTACTTTGTGCCTTCATTGTGCAATAACTATTAACTCTATGATAACTGATATGCTAGATTAGTGTAGATAAGAATGATTTGTTGTGTATTTGAGTATTTTTTGGATTCTAGAAAATGTGATGGATTGGTAAAGTAGTATTAGTCAATTGACGGCACTTTAAACATTTTTTTTTTCAACAACTGAAACTAAACTTTGACTTTATCTTTATTTAAGAGGCAAAAAATGGCTTCTTGTTTGGAGCTATTTTTTTCAGGTTTGGAACTAACTATTAAGAACTCTTTTTCTGCTATGAACAGAACCTTGTTATAATTGTATCATTACTCTCATAATCTCATGGCAACATCCAATGATGTAATACAAGTGCTTAGTGACTATATTTGTTATGTCTTGAGATAATCCGCTATTTCCATTTTGCTAAGTGAATAACATTTGGCATTGCCTTTTTCCCGCTTTTCCAGGTTGATGATGTTCTCGAATCAAAGTTAGATAGGAAGTTTCACTTGTTATGGATAAAGGTACTTTAGATTCCATTGGATTGCATCTTGGCAGGCCTATCAGGTTGTTAGTATTTTATTATCTCATGTCTCAAAGTCTCCATGGGAATTGATGTGTGTTAAAAATAACCGAAATTTAAGAAACATGTCATTTGCACCAGTTTGAATAGTAAAGTTGTAGGGTGCATTGGTCTTATTTTCTAGATCAGTTGATCTTATTTTTCTAGATCAATTGGTAGATCTCTACTTTTATTGGTATCCACATATCCTGTTGTGATGTTAAGTGTCTTATCATTTTCTTTTTCAAGATCATGTATTGGCAATCAATCTTAAAACTTGTAACTCCTGGTGGGTTACTGATAAGCTCTTATTCTTTTCATAAGCCTTCTCCATAACAACTGCCAATTATTCAATTGTTCACTTGCATAAAATCTCACATGGTGTGATTATTGCAGGTAATCATATCATGTACCAGTACGAAAAATAATGTGACAGTACGAAAGATGAATGGGTAGAAGAAGGGTCTGCATTGAATCTAAGACGAAACATTGACAGTCAAGAATTGGAGGAGAATCAAGAGCGGCAAGAACTCCCAGAGATACCTCTCCATTCAGTTACCTTTATCATGTTCGATCTAATCCAACTTTCATGTTAGGAGGATCTGTAGGATCTTGGGTTGCCACAATTGCATTCCTAAAAGAACTTTCATTCATTATTTTTGTGTATTCTACATAGAAAAGAATACTCGGCTGCTAAATGCCCCATTTTATATAAACTGTAAATAGTAGTATCGTTGTTTAATTGTGCCAATTATCTTGCTCACTTAGAATTTTGTTCTACAACAAAGACTAGTTAGCTAGGTCCCATCCCCCAGTGGTAGATTGCATCGAGGGAAGCCAAATTACATACTAGTAATAGATATATGTAGTATATTGTTTTTTGTTTCTTTTTGTTGTATTGAATGTGTTGCTTTTTGTTGCATCGTGTTGTTTTTTGTTGCATCATGTTGTTTTTTGTTGCATCATGTTACTTCTTGTTGCATTTTGTTACCTATTCTTGTTTTATTGTTGATCTTGATTTTTTTGTTTAATTTATCTTTGCTACTTGTTTGAAGTAAAAAATAATATATAGATTTATATTAAATCATATATTTGAATTTATGAATATAAACCAAGCACATGAAACAATAAGAAACAATAAAAAACAAAAAAATCTGAGTTATCAACAAAAGGAAACAAAAAGAAACATCATGCAACAAAAACAAACAAGAAAATTACATAATAAAGTATTTTAAATGTTGTAACTATATAAAAAAAGGAATAATAAGATTCACATTTTTTAAAAATTTCAATTGTTTCAATGTTTCAATTTATTTTGTTTTACGAATTTTTTATTGTGGGGTTTTATATTTTTCATGATTTTTACTTTAATTAAATTTTATGATTTATATTTTTATAAAGAATTTTCTATTATATTTTATTTTATTGAATTTATATGTTTATATGTGCTTTTTACGTAGAATATTTAACGCTTTTTATGGGGTTTTTTACAAGCATATTACTAAAACCAAACTTATTTACATAAATATAATTATTCGTTACTACAATGTAGTGTTGTGTTAACTTAAGTTCAAAACTTGAACATGAATCACTATGATTTCATTGCTACTCTAGAACTAGTCATATTTCAGCAAATCATACTCCCTCCGTCCTGAAAAGGTTTGCCAACTTTGACTTTCACGTGGATTCATAAAGTAACAACTGTGTGGTTGAAATTTGTGCAGAGGAGAGAGACTTAACTTTAGCCACATATTTCTTACTTTAAATGGAAATGACAAATCTTTTTGGGACATCCAATAAAGGAAATTTGACAAATCTTTTCGGGACGGAGGGAGTATTTGTTTTAGTCATATTTATGTATAGGTTTTGCTTACTTTTTTCTGTTTTAGTTTAAAGATTTAGATTTTTCTCTTTATTGTTAAAATTTAATTACATTTTCTGATTATGAGATTTTTTATTCTTTAATTTGAGTATTTTTATTATGTTAGTCTTTTATTACGAAGTATTCTTTTATTATTTTTTATTATTCTTTTTAAAGGTTTGTTTTGTATTCAGTTTAGAAATCAAAATTAAAAATGAAGTAACGGTGCACTTTACTAAGAATTATGACTTTCCTTGAGGCCTTAAGCTAATCCACTTATGCCGCTTAAAAGGACTGCAGACCAAACACGTGTTTACTATTCACACGGTCCATTTGTGAAAACGAAAGACAACTGGTCCGTTTTTGAAAGAAAATTTAAACAGTAAAAAATGTGATATTTTTTAAACTTTTAAGTCTCCTTGCGAAAGTTTCGGTTGTTTCTACCCCCACCCCCAAACACCCCGAAACCACCCAGCCCAACACGCCTACCACCTGACCCATTCGAAAAAATTAAAAAAAAAACATTTTGGGCCAAGACCGGTCCCGGACCGGCCGGGCAGGTTCCAAGAGGCTCTAGCCCGTTACCCGCCCCAAAACCCCTCCCGGGTCAGGCCAAAGGCCCGATCCCGGACCTGTTCAAGTGGTTCGGGCCGGTTCAAAATAGTGCCGGTCCGGTCCGAGGAGTGAATATCAAACACATTGCAATTTATTGGGACTCATTCTAATGTCATTCAAAAGTTTGTCAAAAATGTCACTCAAAAGAAAAAAAACATCGTTTGAAGTATAAGAAGGATTACATCATGCATCCTTAACAATGTCCAAGTAACAAAACACATTTGGCAAAGATTATTCTTTTTATAAACATTCAAACATCACTCTACATGAGGCAGTTCATAAGTGTATATAATTGGACCCTTATTACACATGTTCGAGGACTAGTGATTTAAAATCCACCACTGAAGAACCTGCATTTATGAAAATAGTGCAAGTTGGGTTACATCAAGGTTGATAATACAAAACATATATCTACCAAGTTCTTCTATAATGAGCATTAACATGGCTTCCTAATGATTGAAGTAAATCAAACAAGCTTATAAACCTGTTGATTAATGCGAAATATCTTATAAATCTGTTGATTAATGTAAACATCAGGAGGAAATATATACTTCAGAGGTCGTCTTACACCTAGACACCATTACATTATGCTCTTCCTTAAATCAATGTTTATTTTTCCACTGAGTTTTAGTACTTGACAAGTTTTTTATGAGATAAGAATACATATTGATTGAAGTAGGGATCTAAGAATGAAGAATCAAAGACTTAATGAATGAAATCTAACACAACTTTCATATTGTTATCCACCCTTCATCAAGGATATTTTTTCTTACATGGTTTTTGTTACTTGACTAAATTGTTACCATACAATTTGGTGTTCATCGTTCTATCTACAACTCACGCAAGGTAAAGTATAGAAGGAAGTTACATGTAGTGTGTTGTCATTATAAAAAAAAATATATGCATTATGATCATGTCTTGTAAAACTCTAATTCTCCCTATCGAAAGGGGGCTTACCTAATGGAAATGATAAGCACTTCCTTACAACATATCCATATTTATTAGTTTAGGTTATTGTTCTAAAACTCGCTAGGCGCTAGTCGGGCGGTTGAGGGGCGCCTAGTCGGCCGACTAGGCCGAATTTTTGTCCGACTAGACCGATTTTTTGGTCGACTAGGCCGATTAGTCCTCTACAGTGAAGACCGACTAGGCCGACTAGGACGATTAATCGGTCCGACTAGGCCGGTTTTTAGAATAGTGGTTTAGGTTAATCAAATTTTTATCTATTTATATATGAATTATTTGCACACACTAAATAGCTTTCCCAAATTAGCATTATTGTATTGTGTAATTCAACCATATTTGTATAGTGCATTAATAAGCGAGCTATCGTTAATAAGGAAATTTTTATGAAGACTTAAATGTAAAAACTATTCTATAAGTCTAATTCTAATATCTTGTCCAATAGTAAGATATGATCATTTGTAACAAACAAATAAGAACAAGTAGATAACACACTATATAAAGTTGTAGCCTTAAATAATCACATGATCATGGAACTAAAAATAGAAGAAATATTATTGGCACATATAATACTATATATAAATGAGTTTCATGGGATGGAAATGTCATTAGCTATATTCTAGTCGGATATACGACTACATTGTGTGTTCAATCACAAAAACCCTTATATGTACGCTCATGCATAATCCTAATATCTTATTTTATCATCTCTCTTTCCACTGTCCAACCTACACCACCACGGCCTAACCACCCTTCTTGGTCAGGAGACCACCACCCGACCACTACCTCCTCTTCACTCGTCTTCCTATATCGCTTCGCTTTTCCTTCTCTCTGTAACATCGATGTAGCACTGCCACCCCTTCGGGGGGTGCACTAGTGTTTCAGGAGAAGAGATTTTGTGGCATCCATATGTGGCGCTTCTAGGGTTTGGATGTTCGAGAATTTGTGATGATTGAATTTTGCAATGACAGGTATAGAGTTGTGAAGTAGTAGTTGAAGTAGGGTTTGATCACTAAGGGCAGTCAATAGAAACTTTTTGGACTAGGATTAGGGCGTGAGGACAACAACACTTACTGCTAGAGTCACTTAAGGTTTGGTTAGGGTTAGGGCAGTTGTTTCTAGCAAGCTAATTTGATTAACGTGGGATGAAGTCACCAATATCAATAGAACATTGTAGACGATGACTGCACCAACCCGAGATGTCAATGATCGAAGGTATGGGGGCATCGCCTAGAATTTCTCTCAGGATTGCATTATTTCGGGTGATTACAAAATATGAGATGTGTTAAAAAATATGTAGTCTTGTCTATAAAAAAGAAATGTAAAATTGTTTTGTTCGGGGTATATACATTAATTCTTGGCGGTATAACTTAAAAAAATACTCTGTAACCTTTTTATACAACACTTTTGTAATTCTTCATATACACCCTTTGTGCTTAGTTTTTTTTTTTATCGTCAAACCCTTTGTGCTTAGTTAAAAAATCATTAATATATATGTTCTATGATGTACACATGGGGTTAACAATTATATTTTTCTCTCAATTAATTATAGAATAAAAGATTAAAAGCTACTAGACTATGGGCATGTTTGGCACAACTAGCTGAAAAGATACTTTTGTGAGCTTTTTAATACCTGTTAGCTTTTAGTGACTGAAAATATCTTAAAAAGAAAAGGTGGTAGCTGTTTGATAAAAAGCTGACTGTTTGATTTAGTTCAGTTTGGTATACAAGCTGTTAGGATTAATTAATACTAAAAGTCACTAGCTTTTCTTAGATGCTACTCCCGGTAGCATCTCAAAAAAGATCTTTTAATTTTTGAAAAGCTCTTAAATATTGTCATGCCAAACACACAACTAGAAGCTTTTAAGAACTTTTTGAACACTACAAAAGCTAGAAGTCAGGGACTTATGCCCACCAAACATAGCCTATAAAAAAGATTGAAAAGTTACTAGAAGAAGCAACTAAAAAAGCAACTAATGCACATCAATTAACTACTACCTCCGGTTTTATTTAATCTTCACACTTTGACTTCACACAAAATAAGGAAAAAAATTTGACTTTACTGTAGAGTACACTGTTGAGGCACTGTTTGACGCTGTTTGGTACTGTAGAGACACTGTTTGGCACTGTTGAGACACTGTTTGACACTGTTTTGATGTAAATTTCTTTGCCAAAAAAAGGAAATAAGGAAGTGTGAAGTTTATTTTAGACCGTCCAAAAAAGAAAGTGTGAAATTTATTAAAAACCGGAGGGATAATTATTAATATCATAGAAACGTAACAGATCAATAGAGATGTATTGTACAGACTATAGAGTAAGGATGTTTTCTTTTGGACTGTTTTCAGTCCCAGACCAGACCAGATTTAAACAGATCAAACCAGACCAGACTTTAACAGACCAGACCAGACCAGACTTCCGTAGTTATAAAATACACAGAGACCAGATGTTTACCAGACCAGTTCAGACCAGACCAGACCAGACTTAAACAGACCAGACCAGACCAGCAAATTTCAGTCCAAAAGAAAACATCCTAATAGGGAATAGAAATCTAAACAAAATTTTAAACTAGATTAAACATTGAATATGACAAGTTAATATCCTAAATAATAAATTTGTACTAATAAATATAACACCAAATATCAAGTCAATAAAAAATCACATTTTTATTAGTTTGGCTTTGAAAGGCTGAAACGAAGTCCAACAGAGCAATCATTGTTCGTTTTTTGTTTGCTATTCAATTTCAATTTTTTTTGCAGTTCAAACTATATTATTGCAGTTCGTTTCTCGTGGCCAACCCTACATAATTCATCAGGCGGTCAGGCCATTATTACACATGCGAAAATGCACGGATAATCCGGGTATTAATCAAGTCATGATATTAAGTTGGAATGTTTTGGTTTTGAATGTGAAACTACACAATTATAAAATACACAATTATAAAATACACAGAGATCAAACGTTATGAGACTGTTTCAAACGAGACTTTTTGGTAGTTGGGGAAAAAGGATCTCTTTAAAATCGTATAGAATCGTATTAATGAGGGAAAAAAGGAAACAGGTCTCACACTTAACATGAGGTGGCGGCAGAGGGATTCAGTTTTTCTCTTGTCGCTTTGCCTCCAACTCGACAATTACCCGACGCCTTTACGCTTTCTTTTCTTTTTGGATACTCTCTCAAGACCCTCGATTTTCTCGCTATTTACCGAACTGCCCGAAGACTCTCTGTCAACATAATATTAACTCTCGAAAAAGGCCCTTTTTGCAGAGGTACACAGTACACTTCAAACTCCCCCCTACCCTCCCCCCACACACGCAAGCTCCCCTTGCAACTGGACGAAGAATCGTTGAAGACTTGAAGTAAAGATTTGATTTTTAGCTTTTGAGGAGTATGCGGTTTATGCTTTCCTTCCTTTGCTCTGTTCTTGGCTAAAATCTTGAGTTTTCTTGATCATCAGAGTAAGTGCAATGCTGATTCATAGCTGCATTCTATGGAGAAGTATTGATTTTCTCTTTGATTCTTGTGTGGGTTTGCAGGTTTTCTTGTGCTCTAACAATGTGGTTGTTTGGGGAGTTGCTGGGAGGGGATGGGGTATGGGTTTATTTTTTTTAATTTTTTTGAAAAGATGTTGGGTTGATTGGAGCCTTTCATTGAATGTAGGTTTTGGATGCTTTGTCTGTTTTCTTTGTATAAACTAAACTAAACTGGGGTTGAAAGCTGAATCTTTTTTTGGTCTAAATTAGACCAACTTTTGTGCAGTGTTAGCCCAATGCAACTATGCATGTGGCATCAGTTTCTTCCCATTGATTTATCAGTACATTGTGTGTGGCAGCACCCTTTGTTCCTCAAGTTTTTTGGTCTTCTTGTTAGTTTTTTTTTGGAGTAAATCTTAATTGTTATTCTACAGCTTTGATCATATCTTCAGGAGGGTTAGTGATGCTCTGCTATTTAATTAATTGTATATAAGCTTCTAAATAGCTCTAATTTGAGCGGTTTGAACTTATGTCTTTTTTCTTAAAATCTCTGCGCTAGGTGCCTGGCCTCCTTGACAGCACCTGCCCCCCTCCCTGTTTTGGCTAGCAGACGTGTAGTTTTTTAAAGATGAGATTCAATATTTTAGAATATTCAAATATAAATACTACATAATAACCATCGTTTTTGACTTCCTAGGCAAAAAAGGAACTTTTAAGTTTGCTGTAATAGGGTTCTTTTGTTCATGCCTTAACCTCTGAAACTATTAGCTAAATAAATAATGAATGCTGAGAATCAATAGTTCCTGCTGAATTTTGCTCGGAGAGTTGGAGTATTTTATTAATCCCCTTTTGTGCTTATTTTAGATTAGTTTTCTGAGATTCAATGTATGCTACTCCGTATTTGGTTAACTCTTTCATCATTTCCTTTCCAGAGCAAAATCTATACACTTAAGATGGAGCATGAGTTGGAAGTAGAGCAACCAATGAAGTCTGGTGTTTTGAGGGCCATTAATTTTGACATCCTATCAACTTCGGATGCCGTGAGTATTTAATTACTTTCTTTTTATGTTCATCAATGACTCATGCTAATGTGTAGATACTTCTTAGGAGGTAAAGAACACAGGTTCATCAATGACACAGGTTATTTTCTAGCTAATGTTGATGAACCTGGGTTCTTTACCACTGCATTTTCCCGTTTTTGTTATTTTCTCCCTTTTGTGATCATTGAGTCACTTAGTGGTCAGTTTGGATTTTGGAAAATGACAGGGAAAGAAAACAGGGAGGATATGGGGCAAGTATGGAAGAAAAGAAATCAATCTTCCTTAGCCGTTCTCTCCTTTCCATAGCATTTTCTGTGATCCAAACATATCCTTAAGTCTTAAGGCAGTACTTAGTGAAAGATCAATTCTTTCATCCTTGCTTGATAGTTTTTTTTTTGCTTATTTTATCTCTAGGCAAAAATTTCAGCTAAGGTGATAGGAGTAGCGAATGAAGTAACGGACCCCGCTTTAGGATTGCCAAATGCACTGGGTAAGTGCCTTACGTGCGGAGTGCAAGATGTGAAATACTGTGGTGTGACAGACAAGGCAGCCCGACACAGCATAAAGGATGCTAAAGAATGTGAAGGTCTGATAGGCAAACTTGGAAGCTATATGTAACGTGTGCAATGTCCCCTGCAGTTCTATTACTTAACAACTAATGTGCCTTTGTTTTCAATTATTTGCAGGGCACTTTGGTCTAATCGACCTACCATACACTATTATAAACCCATTCTTCTTATCAGAAGTTGCACAAATTCTCAATAAAGTTTGCCCTGGATGTAAATGTGCTCGCAAAAATAGGATTAAGGTCAGGTATTAGTGTGAGTTTATCACTTGGTAAAATAGGAATCTTATTTAAATGACACATTCTTCATGCAATTATCTCTCTAAGTTATACTTTTCCCTTAGAGTTCTAAGTGCATGTATAAGAAAATCAATTTTAGCCGGTGAGTTGAACTTCAACTGCAAATTTGGTAAAATAGTATATTTGTATTCATATTTTGATCAAATTGTTTATATATAAGTTTGGGCTCAAGCTTCCATTTAACTAACTGTCTTTAGCTTTCTTTATATAAAAATATGCAGAAGGTACAAATATACCCCTCAACTTTCATTCGGAACGATTATACACAAAAATCGTAGTTAGAACAATCAAGCCATTAGGTCCAAATGGTTAAGGAGTATCTTATTATGTGATTATTAAGGGGTATATATGTTCTTTAATATATAATTCAAGGGTATATCTGTTCCAAATTTAAAAAAATTGTGTTTAATTGTTTGAAAACGAAGTTGAAGGGTATATTTGACCTCACACATGAAGTTCTAATAGTATATTTGTTCTTTATCCCTATATATATGTAGAATATTTTGTTTCTTAATTAAACCTGGATGCTTTCTTTTTTAGATTGCTTCTTCCACATCAGGGCAACATGAGTTGGAGCACTGCAAGCATTGTGATGTAAGTTTGATCAGTTCTATAGATTTGACAACAATACCATTTGAGTGTAGTGGGGGAATTGCTTTCACCCATTCTCCTGAAGGGCAATTCTGGCATTTCCTGAACTTTTCCTTGCCTCATAGTACTTTTATCTTGTTCTTCCTTGAATAATAATGCAGACAAAGTTTAAAGATTACCCACCAATGAAATTTAAAGTGTCATCAAGAAACATATTCAAAAGGACTGCGATTGTAGCAGAAGTGAATGGAAAGTTAGTAGAGAAGTATGGTCTGGCTTCTGATTTTTGGGACATAATTCCTCGTGATGGACAAACTGAAGGCTGTAGTGTGTCAGTTGAATATTCCAAGACACCGGAAGATGTGGAATCTAAACAAAGAGTTCTATCACATGCACAGGTAGTTTGGACACTTCCCTTGCCACTTAAAGAAACATTCTTTTGTTACTCCACGTATCTTAAGGGTCAGTTTGGAGGTAAAATTTGTGAAGGGCTCATATATTATGAATAAATGTTTTCTGAAAATGAATAAGAGAGCAAAATGTTACGGAGTATATGGTAACCCCTTTTGATTCTTCCTCTTCATAAAATCTGAAAGATATATCAAGATATGAACCTAAAAGCATTTTGTGTGTAATTTTTTTTCCAGGTTCATTCCATATTACAAGAGGTTGATCCCAGAATCCTTGATGCATATTTGAGAAGGAAAAACTCAATCTTCCTTAACTGTGTGCTCTTGACTCCAAACTGTCACAGAATCGTGGAATTCCGCCAAGATATGCTCTTTGTAAGTTTATCTAAAAAAACGGTTAAATCTTGAATGATTCTCACTAATTCTAACTCCTCTGTGAAAAATTGAAATAGGATGAAAGGAATGGGCTTTATAAGAAACTGGTGGACTTCAGAGGGACTGCGAATGACTTGAGCATGCGTGTTCTTGACTGCACAAAGTTAACAAAGGTCTGTTTTTTATTAAAAAAACTTTGCAGTTTTCACAAACAAAAACCTCACCGGACTAATCATTAAAAATCTTAAAAACAGCTACGCGTTGCCAGGAATCAAGCAAGCCAAGACCCAATATCTACTGCTTGTGGTCTGAAGTTCCTCAAAGAACTCATCATTGGAAAACGTACGGATCATGCCTTCCGGCTGGTTGTGGTCGGGGACCCGAAGGTACATCTGAGTGAACTGGGGGTCCCATGTCACGTGGCAGAAGACCTCCAGGTCAGCGAACAGTTGACTTCTCGGAATGAGCAAAGGTTGACCGAGATATGTGGCATTGGCATTCTTAAAAACGGGCGTGTCGTGGTTAGAAGGGACGGAGAGGTGGTTCGGATCACCGCATTGGAAAAGCTGCGAAAGGGTGATACTGTGTACAGGCCGGTTGCTGACGGAGACGTGGTGTTAATAAACAGACCACCGTCTATCCATCCACACTCCCTTATTGCTCTTACAGTCAAGGTACTCCCCATGAGCTCCGTTCTATCTGTTAACCCACTCATCTGCTCTCCACTTCGTGGTGACTTCGATGGTGATTGCCTTCATGGTTTTGTACCTCAATCGTTGGAGTCTCGGGTAGAGCTACGGGAGCTAGTTTCTTTGGAAAACCAGCTGACTGACGTGCAAAGCGGGAAGAATCTATTGTCACTTAGCCATGACAGTTTAACGGCTGCCCACCTATTACTGGAAGATGGCATTTTACTCGACTGTTTTGATATGCAGCAGCTAAGCATGTTCTGTAACCCCGCTCAACTCCCTTTGCCGGCTATAACCAAACCTTGTGCATGGACGGGGAAACAGTTGTTCAGCATGTTTCTGCCAGGAGACTTTGATTATCAGTTTCGGTCAAACGGGGTTACCATAAGCCAAGGCGAGGTTCTGTCTTCAAACGGATCCACCTGGATCGGTGATGGGCCCCACGGGAATCTTTTCCAAAGCATTATCAAACATTGTGGAGGAGAAGCACTTAAGTTCTTGGATTCTGCCCAAGATGCTCTCTGTGAATGGTTAACAATGAGGGGATTAAGCATTTCTTTGTTGGATCTTTATCTCTCTGATGACTCCGTGACCCGTAAGAACATGATTGATGAGATTTCATGTGGTTTAAAAGAAGTAGAGATGCTTTCTTCCATTTCTCAGATTCTAGTTGAAGATAACCAAGACTTTCTGATCGGGAGGCACCAGGAAGCTGCAAAGACTATTTTTTCTCAACAGACGAAGAAGAAGACAGTTGGAAATAGTCAGGCTTCAATATCTTCCTTTAAGAGGGAATTTAGGGATGTCCAGAATCTCTTTTATATTTATGCAAACAAGGAGAACTCTTTGCTTGCCATGCTAAAGGCAGGAAGCAAAGGTAACCTTCTGAAAGCCGTACAGCATAGTATGTGTCTTGGTCTGCAGCACGCCTCGATCACAATGGGATTCCAAATCCCATACAACCTTTCATCAACCGGGTGGAATGTTCCACAACATTCTTCTGGACCTTATGTCCCTTGTGCCGTGGTGAAGAACTCTTTTCTTGTGGGATTGAACCCGCTTGAGGGATTTGTGCACTCACTGACGACCAGGGAGAGTTCTTTTAGCGGGAACGCAGATGTTTCCGGAATTTTGACGCGTAATCTCATGTTTTTCCTGCGTGATCTGTACGTCGGTTATGACGGAACAGTTAGAAACGCGTATGGGAACCACGTGGTTCAATTTTCTTACAGTAAAGAAGTGCCTGATGTTCTGGGAGGTCATCCGGTGGGATCCTTGGCAGCTTGTGCTCTTTCTGAAGCTGCATATAGCGCTTTGGATCAGCCTGTTAGCATCCTCGAGTCTTCACCGCTAATGAACCTTAAGGTGGTTTTCTTTCTCTTGCTTCTGTTAATATCTTTAATTACTGTATTAACTAAATGCACTTTGTTCATAAAGAAGTCGTCATTTGGCACTTTATTCTTTAGTCCTCCCATGATTGTTGCGCTTTTGGTTGTTACTTTTAATACTTGTAAGTCCACAGAATATTGCGCTTGGTCAATGAGTCAATCAATGACAGCACTAATTATCATTTTAAAAATCACAGTTTTTCCTTACTGTTGTAAGATTCTAAAATGACTATATAGATGCATTCTTTTCTCCTTGTTGCAATGTTTTATTGAGTATATGGCGATGTATCATATGATAAAACAGAAAGTGTTGGAATCTGGTGGGCGAAGAAGTAGTGGGGAGAAAACGGCTTCACTGTACTTGTCCAAGAAGCTCCGAAAATATGCTTATGGATTTGAATATGGAGCTTTGGAAGTGAAAAGGCATCTGGAAAGGGTTCTGTTTTCAGACATTGTTTCTACAGTAATGATCTGGTTGGTATTATTACATTTTATATGTTTAGTTTTTTCTTTTGGTAATTCGTTATGTTTTAATAATAACTCTTTATAAATAAATATAGCTTCTCCCCTGGGACATGCCGAGACAGTGGTAGCCCATGGATTTGTCACTTCCATATAAAAAAGGTAATAGTGATGCGGTTCTATTTTATTTTACTTCGTATTCTGGAGTATATTTTATTTTATTTTATTTTATTATCTTATCTTATTTTATTTTATCTTTTCAATTTAGTTTATTTCAGTTTGCTTTGTTTTTGTCTTACCATTTCTGTTAGTTTCATGCTTCTTAATTTTTTGTTTACAGGACATTGCAAATAAGAGAAGGCTCACTACGCAAACCATTGCTAATGTGCTTCGGGTGCATTCAACAACCACATATGCTAAACAAAAAATTGAACTTCCAAAACTGCAGATAAGATGCAAGTAAGGATTCACTAATATCCATTTTCTGTAAAAAATAAAAACAACCCATGTAAAACTAAAATTCTATGAATAAATAACTTTCTCTCACAATCTTTATTTGTTTTCGCAGTGATTGTTCTGATTCCGACATGCGGAAGATAGAAACAGACCTCTGCATTACTGCATCATTTGTGGAAGCATTAAAAGACTCGTCTGCAGAATGTGATGCCCTGCGTGATATTGTCATGCCCTTCCTACTAGGAACCGTCGTTAAGGGTACGTTTGGATCCTTCAAATTTGAGGAAACAAAAAAAAAGTGTCCTGACAGTCATAATTTGTGTAGTCATCAATTTATTTTTCATATATTTAGATTTTTATTAAGTATATACTTATTTCTTTTGCCTCCAGACAAATTTTGTGGTGAAAATAATTATTATTGAGTATGTAGTTGATATTCCTCCCCCCTTGATTTGCTTAGGATTTTCAGCATTCAAGAAAGTTGATATCTTATGGAAGGACGGTTCAAAGAGATCTCATGGAGAACTTTATTTGAGGGTTTTCATGTCAGAGAACTGTGTGAGAACCACATTCTGGCATCTCATTCTTGATAGCTGCCTACAAATAACAGACATGATTGACTGGGAGAGCAGCCATCCAGATGACATCCATGATCTCTTTCTGGCGTTTGGCGTTGACGTTGCTTGGGAAGTTTTTCTTAATGTGAGTTATGACTCTCTACATTTGTTAGCTTTGTTTATGCTTCACTTCTATTATATAACCTTGTCTTAGGAACTGTAAATCGTGTCAAATTGAATTCATAGGTCGCATAGAGGTGGACCATTCTTGTAGTGTCTAGTTGATTTTAAGTTTTTTTTTTTGCCGCATGACTATTAGGACTTTCCTACTCTTGGACCTCAACTTTCAGTTGTGCGAGGTTTGTGCAAGGTTGAATTTCTTGCCACTTTCAGTCTTGTCTGGGTATAACTGTATAAGTTGTGGAATGGACTAAAGTGAAAAAAGGTGTGAAAGTCAAGGACCATGAAAGATGAAACATTCTTTAAAACAAAAGCAAATACGAAAATAATTATGCACCTAATGTGGGAAAATAAAAACCCAGACACCAAAGTGGGCATCATTTAATAGTCATGCACCAAAATTGAAAGATTGAAGTCAATGATCAAAAGTGGGCATGATCTTACAATCATGCGCAAAATGTAGGAAAAATACAAATTTGGAACTAAAAGTATAAAAGTTATCCTTAGTTTAGAAAAGTGATTTGAATGTAAATTGACCTTGGGAATGAGAAATGTCTGTATATTTGGGCTATGTTTGGATCCAGAAAATGCAGGGAAAGTAAAGAAAAACCTTAGAAAAGATTTTTTTTCGTGCTTAGCTTTTCTTGTGAAAATGCTAAGCAAAATGAAATATTTATGAATGGTTCCATACATCATTACTTTGTACATATGTTTAGATTGCTCAGTATTTATTTTTGTAAATACATATGATTGACTGAATAGTGAATGAATAAATATGGATTCAATCAAGTATCAAGAGTTGAATTATTGAGTTTGACTAGTATTTTGTTTTCCTTAAACATTTTCTTTCCTTCCTTCCAAACTTCTTCTATATTTTCTATCCCTAGCATTTTCTGCTTTCCAAACAGAGACCCTTAAAAAGTTAAGAAAATACATTTCCTTTTCAGGGTCTAAGCTCTGCAGTGTCTGATGTGGGCAAGCATATACTTCCGGAACACTTGGCTCTTGCCGCTGACTGCCTATCATCCACGGGAGAATTTGTTGCTTTGAATGCCAAAGGGCTATCAGACCAAAGGAAGGCACATTCTGTCTCTGCACCTTTCTCCCAAGCATCTTATAAGGTGATTATCAACATTCAGATCTAGTTATATTTCTTTCATGAGTTAAATTAAGTCTACAACTTTTGGAGTTCTGTCATATACTCATATTATCATATGACCTTAGGCGTTTCTTGAAATTACATATAAACCCATTGACCAGTCTGTTTTCCACAAAAATATTAAAAGATGATATTCAACCTAACATACTAATAAGAAAGAGTAGCATGTTAGTGTTTGATGGAATTTAATGCAGAGTCCCGGGATTGCATTTATCAAAGCAGCCAAGGCAGGATTGGTCGATGAGCTTCGAGGGAGTGCCGAAGCATTGTCATGGGGAAAGGTTCCTTCCATTGGCACGGGTTTTGAGTTTGACGTTTTATACTCTGGGGAGGTAATAGTTTTCTCGCCTAGATATTTTTCAGTGTTAGACTTCCTTAATTGTTTACATCCAAGTTAATAGTAATCAGTTGGTGTTAGACATCCTTAATTTGTTTTCAAAATCAATTGGTGTTAGACATCCTTAAACTGAGTTTGATTCTTTAGTAACTTTTTGCTACTTAATAGGTTCGTTATTCCCTTTGGAACAAAGAAAATGCTCAAGAAAGAACATAGAAGTGAAATTCATGATGACTAAAATAACAAATCAGTTCAAATTCAATGGATTCATTTTTATTGTTTTAATTGTATGGTTTAACTGCACGCAACAAAAATAAAAGATTAAAAAAAAGTATACCATTTTTTCGTTTTTCTTTGCATTTTCGGGAATAGATCCCAAAATAAGAAACTGCATTTCTTAGCATTTGGTTTCCTTGGCATTTTTAGTAACCCAAACATATCTTATAACACTAATTCTTTCACCACCAGGGGCATAAACCTGCAGAGCCAACCAATGTGTACAGCCTGTTGAGTATGCACTCACTGCTGATGAAGCAGAACCCAGTGGTCAGTCCCATAGAGACCAACGAAATTTCCATAAAATCTCACAGTCAACTGCCAAGAAAATATGATGACATAGACCGTGAGAGGCGTGCAGATATGTTGAGAAAATCAATTTCTAAAGCATTCTCAATAGATGACATTCAAAAGCTCTCCCATTCACTCTGTAATATCCTGAAGTCGTAAGTCAACATTTCATTTTATTTATTTACTTTGCAATAATTGTTATTCTAGGAACAAATATGCCCTTGAATAATATGTCAGCCAACAAATATACCCTTTAACTTTCTTTTGCAACAAATAACACAAAAATTGTAAAGGTGACAATTATATAATGGTTCTCTGATATATTTCACAACCTTTGCATTCAAATTTAAAAAAAGGAATTGAAGGATGTATGTGTTCTCTTACATAAAACTCAAAGGTATATTTGTTCCTTCTAGCTTTGTATTTTGACACCCCTGTTTGTTATGAACAAACTAAATTATTACTTCTCTTCATGGTCTTATACATTGTTGCAGATATCGTGTTAATGATCAGTTGAACGAATCTGATAAGTCTGTTGTAATGAAAGCTTTGCACTTGCATCCTAAACGGGACAAGAAAATTGGGGCGGGAGCACAAGAAGTTAAGGTATGTTTGATTAAGTCTGGCAATTAGATCAAGCTGAAAACAAGTTGTGCAAATTTATTATCTTATTTCTCAGTGCATGACTATGAACCCAAACTGCCCATTCAGTCTTGTAGCCCGTGGCTTCTCATTTGGTCCAAGATTTGGTTCCATAGTTTTGCTCAATGTGATGATATTTTTTACCTAAAAAATCAATTTTGTTTCGTTAGTGCAACTCTATTTAGGTGATTTCATTTTTTTTTTCTGATCACAGGTAGGGTGTGATGAAAAGTTCGGATCACGATGCTTCATGGTGGTGCGATCCGATGGAACGACTGAAGACTTTTCATATCACAAGTGTGTGCACCATGCCCTTGAGCTAATCGCTCCCAACAAGGCGAAAACTTACCAGTCTAGGTGGATCAAAGGCGACAATTTACCGGTTATGATGGATGAAGGGAGTATACATGTGGAACCATAGGGCTTTGTACTTTGTACATTGGTGTTTTTACAGTAGTGACATTAGCTAGTTGAATAGAGATTGGAGCAGAAGCAACAGTTTTTATTTTTTGTTGCCCAAAGGGGAGGTCATGAAGCTTCTTTTTGCAGCTCCCACTGAATCTTGTTTGCCTTTGCTTTGAGATTTAGGCAAAGAGGATTTAGTGGAAGTCGCAACGAAAAGCTGTCAATGTCCATTCATTTTATTTTTTCCATGTTTTTTTGTCAATGTAATTGACTTAAGCTTCAGCTCAATAATTTTTTTTCCATTTTCCTTTTGTAAACTGTAATGGCTGCTATTAAAATTACTGCCTCCATAGTCCATAACCTCCATTCAATGAATTCTCTGCCTAAGCATTCAACTGTTCTTAACTGGTGATGTCATTTGGAACCGCTTATATTCTTATTAAGTAGTATTAGCGCTTACATACTTTTAATGAGATAAGATTTAGTTTAGAGATTTCATGAAAAATGATTAATAGCAAATGATGGTAGACTGGTAGTGTTGGGAAAAAGAAGAAATAAAAGTTAGAATGTTTGGTGAAAAAGTTTTTTTTTTAAATTTAAAAAGGTAAAGAAAAGATGTAAATTGGAATGGGAATTTTCCATGTTTTTTTGTCAATGTAATTGACTTAAGCTTCAGCTCAATAATTTTTGTTCCATTTTCCTTTTGTAAACTGTAATGGCTGCTATTAAAATTACTGCCTCCATAGTCCATAACCTCCATTCAATGAATTCTCTGCCTAAGCATTCAACTGTTCTTAACTGGTGATGTCATTTGGAACCGCTTATATTCTTATTAAGTAGTATTAGCGCTTACATACTTTTAATGAGATAAGATTTAGTTTAGAGATTTCATGAAAAATGATTAATAGCAAATGATGGTAGACTGGTAGTGTTTGGAAAAAGAAGAAATAAAAGTTAGAATGTTTGGTGAAAAAGTTTTTTTTTTAAATTTAAAAAGGTAAAGAAAAGATGTAAATTGGAATGGGAATTTTTATTAATGAAAAGCAACAAAAAATAACAAAAAAAAGTAAAAAGGCAAGAGAAAACAACAAATATGGGAAAAATGAAAAACAGAGGAAGAGGAGCAAGAAAAGAATAAATGTAAATAAATAAATACTTCAAATTCACACTAATGGCGATTCAATCCACTATCGATCGGGTTCGCATTGATTTATTTGCTTTAAAATTGATTTGTTCCATCTACATTGGGCATTTGAATTTACTTATTTCTTTTACTTATATTTATCAATTTTTTCGAATATTTTTAAAAGTGGTGTATAATTAAACCGAACATTACAATACTAATACTCATAGACACTAGACAGTTGCAAGTATTGATATATAGGATTATAAGTCCACCTTAGTTCAAAATTGCGATATGTGGATATTATACCCTTGTTGATATATATATTGTAAAAGAAGTCTTCGATAATTTGGAGCATTTTTTATTAAATTCTGTATGAGTGAACAAAATATGAAAATGAATATTTCTTCACAACCAGATTAAAAGCAGTGACTTGTTTTTTTCTTTCAATTCAAGCGGTAGAGAGCCTTCGAAAAGCACATTTGAGTTTATAGTTATGTCTCAATAATTTGTCACATATATGCTAAATATATTGTCTTGCAATAGAGTTTAGTTATCGATTTGATAAAATACTACGTAGTATAAATCAACATGTTATAATGTGTATGTTATGTTATTCTTTAATTTATAAAAACAAACTTCTTACATTATTAATTAAATAGTATAAAGAAAATTACGTACATGTAAATAACTAATTAATTTTAACAACAACAATATATAGTTCTAATTAATCTTCAATAATTAGACATATTGAAGATTAGATAGATCTAATTCTCACTTATCTCTTATGTATTAATGTTTTGACTGGAAGTATTAATTTTTTCCGCATTTAAAAGAATTTATCTCATGTTGAGCAATTAGTTTTTCAGTATTTACTTGAGCTGATTTTTTTTTTTTTGTATTACATACTCTCGAGTCAACATTTTTCCCCGTTATTCTGTGATTGAATTTTAAACGTGTGTTGGATGGAGATTAATGCATCTATAATTACGACAAATAGAGATACATGTATCTTTAATTACACAAAAATTGTACCAAATGTATAATAATTTTATACTCAGTATATCTTAGCTTTAATTATTACAAGTTTACAACAGAAATTGGACCAAATGCATTCTTATTCTTATACTAAAGTACTACTAATAAAAAAATTCATGGACAAAAATGTGACTACACTACAAAAAAATACGCCTGTAATCACGGACTTAGTCACGGACCTCAGTGTAAAAAATTCGTGACTAACTCTGTTAGTCACGGATATTGTGCGTGACTATCTCCGTGATTCTTTGAGCGTGACTAAATGTAGTCACAGCAATGTAACCGTGACTAAATGTAGTCACGGCTTAGTCACGGTCATGGTCCGTGACTAAGTATACGCCGGAAAAGCTTCTCCGGCATGTTTGTAACTAAAATTAACTAACGTCCAATTAATATTATTAAACTACAAAAAATACGTCAATGGCATTTAATCCACAATACTAAAATTATCAACATCTTATTAATAATACACATTTAACAATTCACTAAATTAAATAATATGAGAAAATCCAATAATTAACTAATTTACATCATTTTAACTAAGTACAAATTAATTAACATTATGCTTAAATTACACCTACGTTTAACTAATTTTAACTAATCTATTTCGTTAATTAATTAACAACCTTTTTCTAATTTTCGAATTAACTAATATTTAAATTTAACTAATATTATTAAAGATTTAACTAATTTAGCTAATTAATTAATTTAAGTTAATGCGTCACTACGACTAAACCTACGTTTAACTAACTAATTTTCACTAAATTAAATGAAGTTCACATAATTCAAAATATTAATTTATCACACTTATTAAGTAATGTCTGAATAATTAACCCTAACTCAAATCATTATAAATCCTAAATTAGGCATTAACAATAATTGCTAATAAACAAATCCTATAATTATATTTAAGCATATATAAACTCATTTGAATTAAATAATACTTACATTTAACTAATATCATCTATAATTTAACTAATTTACGTAATTTGAATTAAATACAACTTAATTCATTATGTTTGAATTACAACTATGTTTAACTAATTTTAACTAATTTATTTCGTTAATTAATTAACAACATTTTTTTAACAACATAAAGACAACCTATGTTTGAACTACATCTATGTTTAACTAATGTTAACTAATTTATTTCGTTAATTAATTAAAAAAAATTAAATGCATTTAATTTACATTCAACTAATATTAACAAAAAATTAACTAATTTAACTTATTAATTTAACTTAATGCGTCACTACGATTAAACTTACGTTTAACTAACCAAATTTCACTAAATTAAATGAAATTTGCATAATTAATAATCTCTCTAGCTAGCCAATTTAACTTGTTACTAGAGTTAATATGAACCAAATAATTTACACAAAAAACGTAATTCAAATTACATATCTTATCTGCATAAACAGGAAAAATGATAGAAGATGGCTAGATTACATCCTTCAATGTGTTGTTTTTCTGTTGTTTTTCTAAACAGTTTGTGTGCTTATGTGTATGAACCAACGGCTGCATATATGGGAAAAATAGTCACGGCCGTAGTCACGGATGTGTCCGTGACTACTTTCATCCGTACAAATTACCAGTCCGAGTTAACTTTTGGGCGTTGGAAAATTTATTTTTGGGCCTAGTCACGGATCTACCCGTGACTAATTTAAAATTCAAAAAAAATCCCGCCGGAGGCAAACATGGGTTGGCCGGAATAAAGTAGTCACGGATATAACCGTGACTATTCGGAATAAAGTAGTCACGGATATAACCGTGACTATTTTTTTTGGAAGTCCGTGACTATTCCGTGACTACGACCGTGACAAACTAGTCACAGACCAAATCCGTGACTAGTTTCCGTGACTACACGCGTGTTTTTTTGTAGTGCTATGAGTTACTATGTGTAGGTTTTATAGTCATTATGATACAATGTAACATTTGAATATAATTATAGTTACTAAAGTTACTAATTATCACATTTTTGTTCGCTACTTATATTTTGTTTATAATTTGGATTTTTTTTATCTAATAATGTCGTAGATACTAAGTAAACTCATCTTCCCTCCATTGAATCTAACTTGATATATGTAACCTGCACGGGTAGCTCAGTTGGTCGAGTGGTGGGAAATTTGGAACAATGACCAAGGTTCGAATCCCCGCAGCAGCCGAGTGGAGGTCACAGAACCTGAAATAAGGCTGGGCCTCTGGTGCGCACGGGTTGGCGATTCAACCTTTTTTGGAACAATGATATATGTAAGACCATTTGGAGTGGTGTGAGAGTCTAAATGTCAAAAATGGACTCCGTCGATATGAAAACAGTGTTTTGACTCTTATTTCTCTGCATTCCAGCACCGTCAATAAAATACACTCTGCACATTTTTTTACATCTCAACTTAGTAAAACATTAATTAAATTATTATAAGTAATGTTTTCCCTTTAATTTTTTCTTTGAATAATTATAAAATAAAAAAAGACACATTCCAATGTAAAAAAATAAATTTCATTAATGTTTTTTTTACGTTTTTCGATGAACTGAGTTCAAACTTATTAGAACATTGGATTCTCTTTTCAACTTGTGTGTCTATCCATAACACATTGGATTCCCTTTTCACATGTGTAAAAAATGCACATTCTGATGTTAAAAAAAATCTTTAATTTCTTTTATACTTTTTTGTGCTATTAAAATATAAATTGGGTTTAAAATTGGGTTCAACTATTGTTTGTCTATTTGTGGAGACACCATGGTTTAATAAATTTATGTTTCGTGTATTTTTTCAGCCTAAAATACTCTAGCAGTTTGAACATCATTTATACATTTAATTTTATTTATGTGATATTGGTGTCATATGAAAGATCATAAAAAAATAAAAAATTTGATATATGTTTTGTAAAAATTGAAGCACAAATAAATAAGTTATCACACTTTTAAAAAAGAAAATATTTTTTATGTGGTCCCATTATTCTTCCGTATGCTCCCTTTTTTGTTGTCCACTATTTGTTTCAGGCAGCATTTTCCTTTTTTTCCATACTTTTTGGCTGTCAACCCAACCTTTTATATATGAGACCTTCTATCCAATTTTCCATTTTTAGACTCCCAAATTGGTCTCCAATGTAAGCATTTAGGAGTCTAAAATTTCCATTTTTGACATTTTAGACTCCTAATACCTTACCACTCCAAATGGCCTAACCTCTCAATTTTTCTCCTTTCTCATCATTTCTCTTTTCCTCTTTTGAACCAGACAAGAGGAGGAGGGATGAACGTGCAGTGGACCTTGCCTTGATTTTTTTTTTTGAGGCAATTATATACACTTCTAAAGTAACTTTTGTCGCGTAGATCAGAATTACCCTTGTGGCACAGAAAAATAAATAAATATTACACTAAAGTCCAATTTCCCTAAAATATTATTTTGTAATTAACAAACGTCATTTGATATCATGCAATGTTTGACATAACACGGACTGGCTGAGTTAGGGACTAATCTATGAAATTTGAGCTATTCATGTTGAGTTAGCCAGTTAGGGACTAACCTAGGGGCTAGGGATTAATATGAGTTATTAAACGGACTTTCGGCGTATGAAGTAATGATTTAATTATTTGAAAAGCTAGATAAACATTACTACAACTGAAATGCGAGCTCAAATTTACAGACTCATCAGTAAGCAAAACAAAGTAAAGTAGCAGTTTCAACATTTAAATTACTTTAAAGGACATATCTTTATGATATGAGCCAATGGAAATAATCTCCCATAACCTTTAGGTGCCCTTAGTTGGATAGTATGAGATGAAAATGGTAATGGTGCTTGAAAGGAAATAATGGTAATGGTATGAGATATGGTTATGGTGGTGATGTTTGGTTACTCAGTATTTATTGATCTCATATTAAAGTTCAATTTAAATTCTTCTAATTTAGAGCCCATTTGGTAGCATGAAAATCAGTTGATTTGGTTGATTCTGAAGTTTTGGCTGAATTGGATGCATTGGCTGATTCTGCTGGTTTAAGAAAAAATATTTTTAAAATATATTTTATTAATAAAATAAATTAAAAATTATATGTAAAAATAGCTAAAATGATCATCTACAGTAACTTCAGCCAATACAACCAGAAAAGTAACTCTAATCTTACTTTTCTGCTTATTACACAATTCAACGCGCGAAAGCAAAAGTTACGTGTTTGGTGAAAAAGTTGGTTGATAAGTCTGATAAGCCAAAAATAAGTGTTGCCAAACAGAATCTTATTATCCTGCTGGTACTAGGGGACCCCATTGGTGGAATGTCATCCTTTTCTAATATGGACATATGGTACCATTGTAAAGATAATAAGAAATTATAAAATTTGATATATTCTTTTTTAAATACTGGGTCATTCATCATTGATTGAAAAAGTTACTACGTATAACAATTGCAAAATAAATGAGTTGTCATGACACATGAGAGGCAATTAGGGAGACCCGCAGTGAACATCATACTCCAAGAAGGGGTGAACAAAATAAATCCACACTCCATTTGTTTTTTAGAGTATATATGTTTGGAACAACTATATGTTTTATATATACTTTTGTGACCTTTTTAATAATTATATTATTAGTGTTTAGTGACTTAAAAGAAAAAAGTTATAGCTGTTTGATAAAAAGTAGACTATTTCATTTATTTTTAATTTGTTTGTTATACAAGCTTTAATTTAATTTATAACTAATTAATGCTAAAAGTTACAAACATTTTTGAGATGTTATTTAGTGTAGCTTTCAAAAAACTATTTTACTTTGAAAAATCTTTTAAAAATTGTTATATCAAACATAAAACCACTATAAATTTTGAGACTTTTAAATGATACATACACTTACTAATAATAACATTAACTCTAAAATCCATTAATGTCGCCATAGGTCTCGCTTGGATTGACCTGTAATTAGCGTGACACCGAGTCACCAACCCTGTACAGCTATATGATGTATGATGATGAGAACATTTTCATTATTATATTTTCTTTTTGTTGATATGATTGCAACAACTCGTTTTTGCTCTTTTAGGTTAGATTTAGAAGCCCTTTGTAAAACGGTTGGAAGTTGGAACATGATAGATTTAGAATAATGCCGTTGTCGTTTCGTTTTCGTTTAACAAAATGCATGGTCGTGATACACCATGACTATTGACTGCCATGATTCGTATAGCATCATAAGATTAATAATTGTTTAAAAGGAAAAGTTGAATTATTTCTTATTAAATCGAACTAGGGCCCTTTTACTCCAAACTTGTTTATGTTTTTTTCTAAAGGAACTTGTTTATGGTTCAAACATTTGATCTATTACAAGCCTCACAAAGTCACAAGATTAAACTACTCCGTGTAAAGTAAATTATTCTTCACTTAAAAGTTTTATTCTATAATCCAAGGAGGGTTAGATTTAGGGAATTTTATAATTGAGGCACATGCAAGTCCAATTTAATAAGAATACTTCAAAACGATAAACATTATGATTCACAAAGATACACATTTATAGTTACAAGAATGCAAAGTTTAAATCTGCACATTTATGGTTAAACTAGGGGTGGGCATAACGGTTTGGTTTAACCGAACTGAATCATACCAAACCGAACCGTATGCAATTTGGTTTGAGTTTGGCACTATTTCTTTCAAACCGTATTAAACCGAACCGAACCGAAACCGATAAAACTCAAAACCGAACCGAACTAAAGAAACCGAACCGAACTAAAGAAACTCAAAAAAACTTTCATATATTATTAAAATTGGTGGTTTGATTTGGTTTGGTTGGGGTTTACTTAAGTAAACTGTTTGGTAAACATTTGCTCAAACCGAATGGTTTGGTACTTTGGTTTGGTTTGGTTTAAAACGGAAAAACCGTAAACTGAATTGAGCACCGAACAACACACACACACACACAAACACATATGTGTGCAGTATGGAGATTGTAAGTTTGGTTGTACCAGTGAAATACGACAATGTGTTTGTCCATTATATGTATACATTAAGGAGGTTGTAGGTTTAGTCACTTGGTGATTTGGAGTGAAACATAACTGCCCAAACTCCTAAGCCCTCACCCACTTTTATTAACCATTTAAATCATTGCTATTTTGCTCATTGCACCACATGTAAATCACTACTTATATTTTATTTATGTTGACACATTGCTTGTACACCATTGCTATTTTACACACAACACCAAAAAACTCTATTTTGATTTTATTGCTTTGTTTTAGTTTATTTGGTTTGGATTTAACCTAAAATAAACCATTTCAAATTAGTAAATGTTGACTAAAAAATATGAAATTATACATTATTTTTTTAACTTTATAAACCGAACATCAAACCGAACCGAACCGAAAATTTTTCGAACCAAAACCAAACCGAAATACATTTTTCGCCAAACCGAACAACTTGAAACCGAACTGAACCCGATAAAAACCGAACCGTAAACCGATTTGCCCAGCCCTAGGTTAAACTAGATGCATCGCTGGAGCCTTTGGAAAGCCCGAAGTGACAAAAACCGGAGAAATAGTAGCTCAAGTTGGAGTAGTGTTATAGCTTGTGGCGATGCGGTGACGAAAATGTGCGCTCGGGGAGACAGTCGGCCAGCAGAGATGGGAGAAGCCAAAATTGGGTTGTATTAAAATCAATGTTGCCGCTCTCCAAGCAAATGGTGACGGGCGTTGCATTGGGCTGGTTGCTAGGGACGATAGTACGTGGGGAGTTCCTCACAGCAAAAAGTGTAGCATTGCGAGGTCGGTTTTCGCCAAGCACCATGGAGGCAATGTCGATTGAAGAGGCGGCTAGGTGGGTTGTTGACTCAGGATGGCAACAACTAATTATAGAGTCCGATACTCAGCAAATTGTACACTATCATGATGTCATTTTTAAAAATATTTGACATATGATGTCGAATATGTGCACCAGTCAGCGAATCAGGTTGCTCATACTCTTGCTAGGGAAGCCTGTTTTGAGTCTGACGGTATATGGGATCTTCATCCCTCTGATTGTATTGTTTATGTGTTGAGATTTGATGAGTAACAAAGTTATTTAATTTTCAAAAAACAACAATTAATTAATGCACCGGTCAAATCTATACTTTCTAATTTATGTTCATGCAAACTTCCTTTTAACATATTGCACGATACCTAAATCCAACGCTCCAGAATCATTTTGATCATTTGTATCCTTATAACATGTTCTCAAATGTACCACAATCGGGCACTCGCTACCAGATATGATCAAATAATAATAAAGTATAAATTGAATATATATTATTACCAATTAGGAAAAGTTGATCACAATAATCCCACTTTTGACCGATCTTCTCATACTAATCTCTTACTTTTACGTAATTCCAAAATAACCTAAGATTTGCAGTTGATCTTCTCTCATTGGACCCTGAACCATTAATGACCTACTATACTAGATTTTTGTCGATCATTTCTTTAGAGACCTTACATAAATATTTTCACCTTTCACAAATATGTTCAAAACAGTCTCATGTTTCATTTTTCTTTTTCCACCATAAAATTTTTCTTTCTTTATTTGTATCCCTGGACACTTTTTATTCCTTTTTCCATCTTTTTTTTTACCCTGGGGGCGTCAGGGGAGGGGGGGTTTGGGGGGCCTAGGGTAAACAAGGATCAATCTCACTCCATTGAGAATTGAACCCGGGATCTCCCATAAGGGAGAGTGAGTCGGCAACCAGATGGGCTGGACCGCCTCCTCTCTTTTTTCCATCCTTTTGTTTTATTTCTTGTCCATATTTATCATTCTATTTCTCACTATTATGAGAGTTTTTTTTGTAAATTTTCTTTTTCGGAGGGATTTTTATTTCATTTTTTCTGACGTATTTTTATTTCATTCCCCTTTTTATGTGTTTCTTTTCTTAATCATTCTCTTTTTATTAAAGATCTTTTTGCCACTTTACTTTTGGTTATATTCTCTTTATTTTCACTTTTTTTTTTCTTGCGGTTACTTTTGTGTGTATGTTTTCTTCTTTCTTCTTGTTACCTTAATTCCACCATCAATATATTTTTTCTCCTTTATGCATCATGTAAGTCCACTAATAAATTTCATCAACTATGGGAAAAATCTTTGTGATTAAAACACTAGAGAAAAATGAAATTTAAAGAAAATAAAACAATAATCATAGAAATGTAAGAAAGTAAAAATTACATTATACTCTTTACTTGAAGAGGGGTAGTTGTGAGAAACGTTATCCGAAAATGGGAAAATACAAGAAGAACTCTAGATCTAGACATTGTCACTATTCACTATTCACTAACATTATACATAAATTTAAATTAAATAATGCGATAGATTATATTATATAATCACATATAACACTTCCTATATTCCTTGATATCTCTTAACACTTCTCACATGCACTTTCCTTTTTCATCAACTACTCTAACATTATCTCTCATTTAATTTCAAGTAAAATATTGTATGATTGTATTGATGTTTTTATCTCTTAACCAAATACATATCATTTGCATATATGTATTTTTAACGAGAATATACACATTTTTCAAATAAGATTATCATTGTATTTTTCCAAAAATAAAACCATATAACCCCAAAAGATGATCGCATGACTTTTATCTATTTTTATATTTTACTCTTATGATAGACAATTTCCTTTTAATCTCCATGCAGGATTAAAGTGAGCATTTATTAGGGAAAATGGAGTCTTTGTTTTAATTTGATGTATTTTTGTAATTGTATTTGGTTGAAAGTGGTTCAAGGCCTTATTTGCAACTTTATTAAGTATATCTACTTCTATGTATAGTGACCAACTAATTTATATTACGAAGTACTAGTATGAGTTAGTGTACAAAAAATAGAAGTAAATAGGGTAGACAAGGAATAGATAGTAAGGATATTTTCTTTTGACTCAAATTTGCTGGTCTGGTCTGTTTAAGTCTGGTCTGGTCTGGTCTGAACTGGTCTGGTCTGGTAAACGTCTGATCGCTGTGTATTTTATAACTACGGAAGTCTGGTCTGGTCTGGTTTGTACTAATATGTTTAAATCTGGTTTGGTCTGGGACTGGAAACAGTCCAAAAGAAAACATCCTAAGACGTAAGAGAATACCCTTGATTAGTTTGTAAGAGTTGTGGAACTTGGTGTCCATTTGGTAACACTAAAGTTAGCTGAATCGATTGATTATGTTGAAATTTATAAAGTTCTGACTGAAGCAGCTGGATTGACTGATTATGTTGATTTATGAAAAATTATATTTATAATATTTATATTAATAGAATAAAAGAAAATAATGAAAAATAGCTAAAATGTTTTTTTACAGCAACTTCAACCAACACGTACAGTCAGAAAAGTAACTTCAACCTTATTTATTTTTTATTACACAATTCAGCGCATGAAATCAAAAGTATCAAAAGTTACCTATTTGAGAAAAAAGGTTAATAATACTGATAACAAGAAAAACAGAATCATCAAATGGACATATGGACTTTAATGAACTCTTATTTTTATATTAAAGTTTATGATTTTCTTCTTACATGGCAAAATGAATGGGGCATTTATTGTTCCTATCGAGGCACCACATCATATCATATACTAGTACAAAATATTAGCAAGACTTTCCTAAATTATATTGAGAAGTCATGGAAGACATGTGCCCCAGTACAATGTACCTACACCCATCCTTGATTTAAGGAGAAAGATAACATTTCACTAAAAAAAAGCATATTGTGAATATGGACATAAATTGAGTTTTTTGAACAAAATAATATTGATTTTTTTTTACTTGATTTTGAATTTTACGAGCTAGTTTAGAGCATCTACAATGCTACAATGTGCACGGTGCACATGTGGCATAAGAGAAATAGATACAAAAGATTGATTTTATGACATTTCTCTCTCCGTCTTTCCACGGCCTTATGTGTTTGTGGTAAGTTTTTCTCTGCAATGTCAACCACAATGTCTACATCTAGACATTGTGTTTGACATTGTGAAGAATAACTTACCAAAATGATATAAGATCCTTCAAATAAGGAGAGGGATATTTTATTTATTGTTTTTTGATTGGCTATCTCACATGCCACGTATGCACCGTTAACGTTTTAGTATTGGAGATGCTCTTATAAGTTAGCAAATAAACTTGATTAATTAAGTTAGGAGTATGAATGAAATGATTAGTCCTGTTTAAGGAAAACAAGCATAAGGTCATACTATGAAAGAATGCTACATATGTTTTGATCATATCAAGAACAATTTTCTCTAATCTAAACTAACATTTTATAAAATCAAATTAGAAAAGCAAATCAAGTGCAACAATACCAGTGTTAAGAACCTCGATCATTTCCCGAATTAACATCGCACATTTCTAAAACCTAAACAGAACGAAAGAGAATGAAAGTTATGAAACTTTCATCTTGGAAGCTTAACAAAACAAAAAAAGACCAAACGCAACAAAAATGCCGTTGAAAAATTGGCCAACGGATTTTCGGGTTTATCCGTTAGGTGTACATTTCTCTCGCACAAAATTATACGTAGTACTATCCTACACAATTAGCATCTTCAATGCTAAGATGCGCACGCCTGCACGGTGTACATGTGGTATGAGGTATAACCACATAAATATAATTCAATAAATTACGGAGTATCTCTTTACTTATTTTAATGATTTTATACAATTTTGGTAAATTTTTCTTAACAATGTCAATCACAATGTCTACATCTAGATGATCTCTTTGACATTGCAGAGAAAAACTTACCAAAATTGTATAAAGTCATTTAAAAAAGGAGATAGATAATTTATTTGCTAATATTTTTGTGTCTATCTCTCATGCCACATGTGCACTGCGCACATTGTAGAATTATTGAAGATGCTCTTAGAATGTTTTTACTTGGACTGGAATTTGCTGGTCTAGTCTAATCTGATCTGGTATAGTCTCTGATGGAGTATATGGCCCAGGAACCCCCGGCCCATAGACTCCTACTTCTCCTACACAAGTCCACAGGGCCCAGAGAACAACTCAGGCCCAAGTGTAACGGCCCAAACCTCAAAGTAGCTCAGAATACACACTGGGATGCCTTCGGCCTCCTTGGCCGAAGGCTCCAGAACTCACAGGATGGCCTTTTTGGCATAAGAAGCTGCTGGGAGAAAACGGGCGAAAACATGAGCCTTCGGCATTGTCATGCCCTCGGCATCAGACAAGCCTTCGGCTGAACCAAGCCTTCGGCCACACGGGGCCTTCGGCCACACAAGGGTCCTTGCCACAGGGAACCCTCGGCTACACAAGGAGCCCTCGGCTACGCAAGGAGCCTTCGGCTGAACTAGCTCAATCATCGAAGATTCCTTTTGGAGACAGCCAACCACCGCATTTAATGCCACGTCACATCCGCCAAACGCATTCAATGCGGTAAACGTACCACTGCCGGTGCCAACCGGCTGATGTGACCCTTCGGCCGTTGGATTACTGACACGTGTACTCTCATCGCATTTATTGCTGCTATAAATAGCAGCCCATTTCTCCTTGTAAATCATCATCTACATCCCAACTCCACACGCTGAGTTCATTTAATAAAATCGACTCTCTCTCCTCCTATTTACTCTGACTTCTCTCTAGTTATTCCCGCAATAACCCCTCGGATAAGATACCCCCCGGGTAGACTATCCATCAGTCTCATTTGGTCTAGTCTAAACTTGTTTGGTCTGATAAATGTCTGATCTTTTTGTATATTATAACTGTCCAAGTCTAGTATGATCTGGTCTGGCCTAGCCTAGCCTGGTCTGATCTTGTTTGGTCTGGTTTGATCTTGTTGGATACTATTGTTGCATGTATGTAGTACTACGTACAACATTTTACATATTATTGTTAAATCCATCTTCTCTTAAATATTTGAAATTTGATTTATTACTTTTTTAACTAATAGCGAATGAAATGTCTTTAATCTTTTAATTATATTCTAATTTGAATTGTGCAATTTCGTAGAGATTTGAATTTAGTTTCTGATTATCTAAATATTAATTACTAAAAAGTGAATTAATTATCAACACAGAGGATTTGACTTTACTATTGATTGACAAAAAATGTTTACCATGTAAAACATTTTGGGGCGGAGTGAGTATGAAATTACCATTAGCATGCTACATCGAAACAATGAAATGAATATTAACCTATTACAAAATGGAGCTTGATTTTGGCTTGGTTGATTTTCGGTGTTCGATTTGAATAATCGATAAACGCGTCTGAACGTAGAAGTTTTGACTATGCTCATTAATAGATTAATATTCGAATTATTGAATAAATACTCAAATCTTTAATAACCATTAATAAATTTATAAAATTGTGCTAAGAACGTTTATAAGTGAATATATAATTTATACCCGGAGTATAATTTATAAGTGAATGATAGATAGGCTCAAGTCCGGTTAGAACCAATCATCATTATGCTGGAACTCGACTTGAATAATTATTTGAACTGCAAATCTAGTCCGTGTTCGAGTTCGAAGCTGGTTAAGGGTCATTAAATTGAATTCGAAAGTCAAGGTCGAATTTGAGTGGTTCGAAAAAGGTTTGATTCGTTTACAACCCTAAGCTAAACCTTGTATGCGTAGTAGCAAATTTTTTATTGCTTAGCCCACCCCACCTATCATTTCTGGATTCACTCCTGAGCGTAGACAGTTTAATTAGTGAGTCATTTGCTTTACTCCATCAATATCTCAATCCAAAAATAATGAGTCTTTTGTTCCATTTCAAATGATGCCAGGATGAAAGATATTTAGAAACAAACCAAAAAAAATACAAAGTGGAATTAAAGAAGTGTATATAAAAGTGAATACAAATAAGTGAAGTATCTTTTGTACCAAACTACATAATAGTATATCATATTGATGTTTGTATCAATATACTATCCTTCGTTTATTTTTAGTATAACGTTGAAAATTTTATACTTTTCACATGCTAACTATAGAGTATATTTTCTTTATTAATGTATAAAATTATTATTTTTTGAAAAGTATTATTACAACTAAAAAGAACGGGTGAAGTATACACTTTATCCTTTCCCGTAAGGAAACTTCTACTTTATTTTGACTTATACAAATATTTACTCACTAGACTAATGACTTGTGTGTTGCTCAAGAAACATTCAAAGACATAGGCTATGTTTGGCACAACAAACTGGAACCGGAGACTAATGTCTGGATTTGGGGCTATTGTCTAAATCAAAGACTATTGTCAGGAACTGAACTGTGAAGTGCAGAATATGAATTGTTAACAGAATATAATGAAGAAAAACTGTTTGGCAAGAAGAGCTGAAAAATGCTTGAATATCACTAAATTACATTAAAAGTCACCACTTGCTCTCCACAACTACAAACTTTTCAACATTTGCAATGATTTTAAGTACAAAAAATCATTGTTATTTTTTCTGTGTAAATACGTAATGTATGCGGAGTATCTATGTAGTGTATATCTCTAGTCCTTGTTAGAACTGGAGGATAAAAATAGTAAAATATAAGGGTGTGAAATATGGCTAGACCGGATATCACTTCTAGTCACGTATTAAATACGCTTTCCTAAAAGTTTACTATCTACCCTTATCACAGTAACCGGGTTACAAGATAGAACTTTTGAGATAAAAAGAAGGTGTACAGTGTATTTTGGCTACTGACAGAATAACACTAAATAAGTGATATGTATATAAAGCAGTCTAAATATTCTATCAGTTAATAGTAATAAAATATGGCAAAGGAAGAGAGCAACTATTTCGTACGTATGTTTATTACTTAAGCACTCAACATCTCTCTTACTCTAATATAGAGTAAAAGACAACTCTTCTAATGGTTGTGTATATTTGTTAAACAACATGTTGTACGAGGGTTATTAGTCATCACTAAAGAAAAACAACCGTTCAAAGAAAACGATTCTTTTGAAATACCAAAGGAAAAGTCTTTTTAAAATAGACACACACAATTCATTTGAATTTTAAAAATCAATTTGTACAACGTACAAATTAGGCACGGATTGGGCGAGTTTGGCACGGACTGTAACTTATTTTTGGCACAGAGCCGTGCCAAATAGCTGGTGACAAAACGACTTTGGCACGGAATTTGGCACGGATTTAACGTATCCGTGCCAAATCCGTGTCAAATACCCTACGAATTTTGGCATATCCGTGCCAAAGCTCCGTGCCAAATCCGTGCCGAAATCGTTGTTTTTTTTTGTAGTTATACGCACAACCAATTGAAGTAACCACTTATTATTAATAATTATTATTTAAATTATGATAACCAAAACACTTGTGTAGTTTCATAATTTTCATAATAATAATAATAATAAAATATTCTGACATCATCTTTAATAATTATAGTTTTACAATAATTATTAGGAAAAATGGAAATAATTAATCCAACCTTTATTCCGTCTTCTTTAAACGGTCCCTTTTATTGATAATTCATGAAAAATCCAACCTTTCGTTACTATCTTCCATTTATGGTCCCTTGGTGGCATTTACCGGTTGTGGAATGTTTTTATGTGTATAATGACCGGTTAACAGAGTTTGAAAGTATATACGGAGTAAGAAATTAACCTGCGCATGTCCTCCGGCTTTCTTTCTCCTCCATTTTTCTTGTATTTCACACAATTCATCCCACCACTTTCTCAGTCTTTCTTCCTCCATCTTTCTTCCTCCTTTCTATTTTTTCTTCACTTCTTCCTTCTTCCTTGTTTTTCTTATTTGGATTTGTCCGTATATATTCTGATTATATCTTTGAGTCCCATAAAGAAACACGAATTCAAAAGCTTATGGGTCGTCTTCGACGAAATCCTACAAAGAGGCGAATTCAAGCATGAGTTTTCATCCCACAACAACAATTCGCTTCAGAGAGTGGTTAAAATGGGATAAATGTCGGGCAGAAGTTTTGGGGCTGCTCTTTATGGCATGTTATTACATAAAAAGTAAAATTAGGGTTTATATTGAATGTGAGTTCAGTATTATTTGATTGGCTTGGATTTAGCTATACGTTGAGTACAAATCCTAAATGGGTGGAATTGAATTTTTGTTTATGTGCTTCAGGATAAAAACTTTGATTCATCAAGTGGGAAGATGGTGTTGATGGTGATTATTGTTGACACACAATCATTAATCATTACCTCAGATTCAAGACGCCAACATACATGAAAAAGGGACTCACAATTGACCTAAAAGCTGAGAAGATGATGTTGGAAGAAAAGATTAAGAAGTTGCTTTTCAAAAATAAAAAACTCAAAGAGGGATTACAGTACATGAAAAAAGAAGTTTATGAACTACATTATATAGTAAAAATTTAAGTGTTCAAGGGATGAGAAGAAATATTCACTTTGAAATCAGTATTATTTCAATAGTAGGTTGGTTAGCCAAGAATTTGGCTTTGTATTTCCAGAAATTATACCATAGTCGAATAAAAATGTTTAATCAAGCCTTTTGTTGCTTATTAGTCAAATAGCCAATGTTGGTAGTTGAGGTGCCATAACTATAATGGTACACATATAGCCAAGCTGGAAAAACGTATAACCTCATGTGTAGCAATGCTTTGAACTGCAAGAATCTTGATGGATTATAATATAAGTGGGTAAACTCAGGAGGAATTACTGGTAATAGACATAAAACCCCAAGTGTAAGTCTACTAGTGCTGAACTTGACAATTACTGTACTGGAAAAGAAATTAAAACTCCCAAGTGTAAGTCTACTAGTGCTGAACTTTTAAATCATTTAGGAGGGTCTAAGTAGAAGATTAGATGCCCCCTCTCCTTTAAAGCTATGCTGACAATGGTTTGGCCCACTAAGTACTTATACACAGAAAAATATATAACCTCAAGAGTAGCAATACTACTAAGTACAAATGTGTACTAATAAATAGAAACTTGTTCTGTATGGCATTCCTATGATCCCCAAGAGAAAAACCTGTTATAGAACGTCCACATAAATAAGTATAAATTATGCATCATCATAACCCTTGGAACACACTCATTGCTCTAAAAAAATACGACATAATAAACATTTGTCCATCAGAAAAGGGAATCCGAGAAACAATTATTCATCCCGTAAACATATTACTCTGTATAATGCAGATTATGAGCTACATGTTATCTGCTTTCTCCACCTTTTGGAGAATATTTGTACAGGTGAAGAGACACATCAAAGGTAACTGTTTCACACCACTTTTATAGAACATAATAATTATCCGAACTACAATGTCAGGACATTCAAAAGTATGAGTGAATCACAAGAATACAAATACACTTCATTCAACTACATTACATTCAAAAATACAAATACACTTCATGACAGGCTGCCAAATCATAAGTATGTTTCATTCTATATTACATGGTCACTATAGAGATCTATACACGACCATCTTTTATCAATGCCCTAATATACAAACTTCCCAAATTTGACTCTTAATTGGACCTTTGTCTTAGTTCAAAAGATGTGGTTGCAAAGTCCCTGCATTCTGTCACCGGTGTTGGGTTTTCATCTGATGGTAACATCAACAATGATATGGGTTGATGAATGTCATGTAGCACATTCATATCTAGGGACCCAGCCTTCAGCAGTATTTCAGTCATTTGTAACATCTCTTGACCATTGTATACTTTCCTTAACCCTTTATCCAAACTCAGGCCAGACATCAAATACTCCCTCCGTCCCAATTTGATGGTCTCATATTTCCTTTCTGGGCCGTCCCAAATTGATAGTCTCATTTCCCTTTTTGGAAAGAAAGATGTGGTCCACATTATTTCATCTTTTTCTCTCAAATCTCAACCACAACGTTTACCTTTTCAACCACTTTCTTTTACCTTTTCAACCACTTTCTTAATCTTTGAGCCCAAAAGAAATGAGACTCTCATTTTGGGACGGAGGTAGTAAAATATTTCATCAATGATGTTACTCCCACATTTTTTGCCAATTTCTCAAGGCAAAACCAGAACAGTTCATCAAGATCTACTTGAAAACTTATACTCTATCCATTCGTATAAATTTGTGCATGCTTTTTCTTCCTGAACAAACCACCATAGCAAAAATTCAAAGTACTATCATTGATTGTGTCCAGTATAACTTAAATAACAATGATAATAACCAACTCAAAAATCACATATATATTCAGCTTTAATGCAAGTTTCATATACACACACGACTTTGGCATTTCATCAAACACATAGGGGACACAAAATAAAGCATAAGTTTGACATAAATGGAAATATAATCAACACCCGACACCCTTCATGAAGTTATATGATAGAGGAAAAAAATTAGTCTTGACATTGTATTGAACATATACGGCGGCTTCATATTATTCTAGTTACTATGGACTGGTTTTTAGTTACTAGAAATTAATTTGAAATATTACATGTAATCAAGATAATAGCCACACCGTCTCTACGAAACTGTCTTCTATCTCCGTTGCAACTTTCTCTTCCACTGTCTCAATTTCGTCATCCCTCTTCCGTCATCTACCAATTCGCTAAGAATTGAAGCAATAAATCATTTTAGGAAAATGCTAGAGGTACACAAGTTGTACACAACTTGTACACACAATGTCGGTCACAGACAATTGGTACAGAATTGCTTGTGACCACAGACAGGAGTTGTCTGTGTACACAGACAAATTTTGTCTGTTTCCACGGACATTTACTTTTTTGTAAAAAGTACTTGTCAGTGTCAGGCGGCTCTCAGTGTACTTTTTACAAAAAAGTAAATGTCTGTGGAAACAGACAAAATTTGTCTGTGTACACAGACAACTATTGTCTGTGGTCACAGACAATTCCGTATCAATTGTCTGTGACCGACATTGTGTGTACAAGTTGTGTACAACTTGTGTACCCCTAGCATTTTCCATCATTTTAATCGAAGGTAAAAGATGGTTGGGTTGAATTTTGTTAGCAGGTTAAATGATTGTGATTTTAGAAAAGAACCGTCCTAGCTGGAAGCAAGTTGTCCGGACCAAATAAAGAAAATAGTACATAAAGGTTGGATTTTTCATGGATTATCAATAGAATGAACCGTTTATAGAAGACCGGGTAAAGGTTGGATTATTTATTTCCAATTTTCCTAATTATTAAGATAATATTCTAAATACCATGATGAGCACATGGACCTCATTTCTCAATAAATTTCCAACAGTCCTGAAGCTCAAGGAAGAATTCGGATATCAATTCACAACAATGGCCCACAAAGGAGGCAAAATAAGCACAAGTAATAAACATGTGATTATGTGAAGATCGAGGAGAAGAAATGAAGAAATTGAAGAAAACTGGATGAGAAGAAATGAAGCAGACGTCCATCGGCAAGGATAAAATGGGAATGAAGGCCCTAGATAAGAACGGCTGAACATAAACACTTTGGGTTGAAACGTTTCAATCCAGCTATATTTTTCCAGCTTAAGCCCCTAACTAGCCCTTCATTGAAACACTATTACTTTTATAATATTTGACTGAATTTAAGATATTTCAGCTCATTATTAGCTGAAATGGTGTTCCAAACATAGCTTTATATGGGTGTATTGTATGAAAGTCTGGAACAAGTATGCATAGATTGTATAAAATAAGATATTTTATCACATGAATTAGTGATAAAATTATAAAAGTCTGGATTGTAAAGGTTTAGATGTATTCAATGTTGACTTATAAAAGTTAAAAAAAGTCTATGCGTGTTTAATATATACTTTTATAAGTTCTTAAATGTATATGTGTATTCATACTTCCATTCATTCTAATGAACTTCTAAAACTATTGATAAACTACGGATTGTTATGTACTTTTAACTCATTCTTAGTATAATTGTCTCTTCTCCTTCCCAAAGATATCGGTTGACAATTTATTTCATCTTTTACATGTAACAAGTATGCATAGATTTCGTTTTAAAATCAGATCGGAATTGGCTAATTATATATTTGAGATCACGAACGGGCCAACCGGTCCTAGACTCGTACCAAGGTGGGAGGTGAGTACCAGGATGGTTTGGATATGCAAAGATTGCAAATAAAAATGTGATTTTTAAAATCATTTTAAAAAATGTTTTTTTTATCATGCTACATCAATACTGATACACAAAATAAACTAAAAAAATGATTTTTTTATATATCACCTTACACAGAAAAAATGGTGAGATCATTTCAGTTCTTGGAAAGAAAATTAGAAATTATTTAAAGAACTATTAATACAATATCGGTCCGGTTTCTATGATTTCTTTTTGAAAAGCCGATATACGAATGGATTGTATTATTTTGGTGCCATTCTTGTAAGTGACCAGGTAACCATTGAGAAATAAAAAATATTTAACCATTACCATGTTTCACCGTTAAACCTCTAACATAGAAAAATATAATATCAAAGTGACAAATATTTAACCATAAATAAGTACACAAAATTTAGCAGGCTGAAAAATGAAAGAAAACAATAATTAAGACTAAAACCTCTATTGCACCTATACTCTTAAGTCATACCACACATAGCAATGGATGGAACAATTATGTAACAATTACTCTGTAATATGCAACAGTTATATAAGATTGGATTATAACGAGACCGAGATTGTGAGTCGATTTCCAATTTTAAATTTACTAATTAATGTTGGGCCCAAGAAAATTAGCTTTGTGGATGTGCCGACGAATTAAATTGTTTGCACCGAACCCAAGACGAAATGATGCACTTGACATAATTAAATGATGCAATAGCCATAATTAACCCAACAAGAGCCGTTAGTATCTTTTATATATAGGTAGCATATATGAGACAGATTTTATGTAATCAACCATTACTTTCTTTCCTTGGGCAATATGTAAAACGGGCGGGGAATACACGATCAAACACCATCACTCTTCCATTCGAGCTATCCAATATTTCTTTCATACTCAATTGTGATTACTCATAATTCATAATAAAATTATTATTGATTCATATTTGTTCGATTCCCGTTCAATTCATATTTACACTAGTTTGTTTTTAGCATAAACTATTTGGCGCTGTTTGTGGGAAATTCGTGCAAAACAGAATCGATCATGGCCGAAACTGATCTTTTGATGAACAAGATTCATGAATGTATGGAGGCAATGAAAGAAGAAATCCGTCATGAAATGGCGGAACGGATGGCTCACCTCCAGTGAGAAAACGACCTACTACAATCCCATGTACATTCGGCGGTGTCCATAGTCTCTAATTCAGGAAACAATCAAAGGATTGACGCTATGACCGCCACTACTAGGTTGAGCCTAGGTTTCACCCCGGCTGCGACAGAACCACTCACCACCACAACGGATACCGTCTCTCTCACGCTAGGCTTGACGCCGAATGGAGAACCGGGACCTTCAAGTCCATCCGGTTCCCCCTCCAAATCCTAGACTTAATATGTTCCACAACCTGTTTGCAGAACCTCAAAGGGGACGCGTTCCAGAACATGTCGACACCTCTAGGCATGTTGACATCTCTAGACATGTTAACACCTCTAGGCAGAGGCAACAGGAACCTGAAGTCATCGTCATCCTATCACCAACCGGACAGGAGGTGACCCAAGTGGTTACACCTCATGTCCCGACCATGGGACAAGTGCAGGCAAATCCGATGTACCCCATGTCCGTCATCTTAGAACAACTGAAGGAGATGCGAGATAAAATCAACAACATTCCTTGAGTGCCACCACCACCACTGGATATTGCCTCGCAGACATGTTATGCAGACTCTCCCTTTGACTGACATATCACTGACGTCGAGATCCCAAGGCAGTTCATTGCCCCATCAATGAAGTTGTTCGATGGAACTTTCGATCCCTTGGAACACATTGCACAGTACAAGCAACAGATGTTGGCTATTTCAATCAGACCAGAGCAACTGGAAGCTTGCATATGTAGAGCATTCAGGATGACATTAAGGGGACCCGCGTTGACATGGTTCGTCAACTTGCCTAACGAGGGAATCAACTCTTTCGCAGAACTCATCAACCTATTCAACCAACAATTCACAAGCAGTCAGGTCCTCGAAAACAGACCAGTGACCTTGACCGAGTAATCCAACGACAAAGTGAATCTTTGAGGGATTATTTGCACTGATTTAATAAGGAAATGGTGTCAATCCCAAAATGTGACGTCTCTACCTTCATTGAAGCATTTAGAAGAGGTTTGTATGAAAATTGGGAGCTATATCACGAATTGACGAAATACCCTTGTCGGTCCTTCGAAGATGTCCAAACAAAGATGTTAGCTTTCATCCGTCCAGAATAGGACTTACGATCCTGTCGAAAACAGATTGAGCATAGAGGAGGGCACAGGAAATCAGAATCTCCTAGGAGGCATGACTACAAGCATGGAAAACTATACTCGAGACGTGAGGAACGAGTTGTCACTTCTGCGACGAGATAGATCTGACGACATGACTGAAGTCGTCGGAAGGGGGGCATGTCGTCTGATGATAGACAGATTTTGAAAAGCTGCAATACGATACCCCTAAAGTTGTCTCACTTTTAGTCTTTTTTTTTTACATATTTGTTGTCACCGTTTTGACAAAACAGTCTTGAAGCGTCTTACCCGAAGATTGACGGGATGACAACATATCTCATCAAATAGATGAAGAGTCGATGCGCGTGATGGTCAAATTTGAGAAGTAGTAAATATTCTTTCGAATGTCGACAAGTTGCTGCTTAACGGTTTGATACATGTCTCCATACGCTTCAACTTCTCGAAAGGGGGCAATTGTTGGGCCCAAGAAAATTAGCTTTGTAGATGGGACGACGAATTAATTTGTTTGCACTAAACCCAAGAGGAAATGATGCACTTGCTAGAATTGAATGATACACTAGCCATAATTAACCTAACAAGAGCCGTTAGTATCTTTTATATACTACATATATGGGTATCATATATGAGGCCAAATTTTATGTAATCAACCATTACTTTCTTTCCTTATTTACTTTCTTTCCTTACTTCTCTCCTGTAATCAACCTTCTTTTATACTGACGTTGAGATCCCAAGATCCTGTATTAATACACGATCAAACACCATCACTCTTCCATTTGAGCTATCCAATATTTCTTTCATATTCAATTGTGATTATTAATAATAAAACTATTATTGATTCATATTTGCTCGATTCCCATTTAATTCATATTTATACTAGTTTAGTTTTAGAACAAACAATTAATACAAATAAATCTGAACGTTTAGGCATGATTAACACTTGTCGAACTATGCATTACTAGATTAATTACGTTTGTTTTGTATTATTTTATATCATCATGTAGTTGAACTCTTACGGTGATTTGACTCATGAATGTTATTTAACATAATTCTTATTAAAATTTGTGCTTTCTCTAAAATTGATAAATATCATACATATGAAATCCATGTATTTAAAATTTCACAAAAAATATCTATCACAATATATTATATACATATACTTCATACGTTCCTTTTTAAATGAAACATTGGACTTTTTTCACTATTCACATGCTTAACTTTGACTCTATTTTATTTATTAATGTAATATAATAAATTAAAAAAATTAAATTCCTCTCATTTTAAAGTTTCAAAATCAATTTTTTTTTAATTTTTTTACTAATAAGATATGAAAGATATTAATGGTCAAACTTGTGTGTTGGCAAACATGAAAAGTGGACCGTTGTATTTAAAAAAGAATGGAGGAAGTATATGATATTAATAATTAATTGATTAATACTCCCTCCGTTCTTTATTAACTGTCTCGCATTCATTTTTGGGACGTTTTTAATTATTTGTCTCTCTTTCATTTTTTGATAAATTTTTTCAATCAAAATACATTTTTACCCTCACTTTTATTATTCTTACTCCTTTCGATCTTGTTGGGATATATTATCCCGGCCTATTACTGTTCAGGAGCCCAAGACATTATCCAGTAGGGAGCCCGAGCAGCTAGGTCCATTTCGGCCCATCAGGCCCAACATTGGCCCGTTTAGCCCATTAGGGTGGAGAGCACCCCTTCCCCTTTGTCTATAAATAGGGAGCTTAGCCTCCATGTAAAGGATCCTTTTTCTTCTCCCTTATCTCTTAGTTAGTTTGCAAGACTCCATTAATGGGAGCTCGAATTGTACTGTGTAATGGTGAGGAGAGTCCTAATGAGAAAGAGAGGGTTTGGACATTAGGCTCAAAAGTCCTGTGGTATTCTCCCTTTCAGGTTTCCACGTAAAAACTGAGTGTTCATACATATATTTACTATATCGTGTTGGATTAAACTCAACAGATCTCTTTCCTACTTTATCATTTAAACATAAACAACTACAACTTTTACATTACCCTTATTATTTTCTCCTTAAAACCCGTGCCAAACCCTATACACTTTGTCTTTGTTAGGGGTGGGCACGGTCCGGTCCGGTCCAATATTTGGCCGAACCCGTACCCGTACCGTTACTATTGAAACGGTTCGGTTCGGTCTTAGACCTAAACCCGTTCGGTACGGTCCATTTTCAAACGGGACGGTACCATGCCACACCAATGCCAAATAATGCCACTTTTCAAGTGTTTAAGGAAAAATTAAAGTTTAGACATCCTCCAAAAATCCACATAATTTAACAATTTTCATATTTCATACTACCTTTGTTCCAAAATGATTTGCAAAGTCAATCTTTTTTTGGTCAAATGGTTTCTTTTTGTTCATTTAATTAGGATATCACTTTTTAATTATATTCTAATTTGGCCTTTCAAAAAAAGTACTTCACATATTCTAATTTAGATTTTGCAACTTTAAAGATATTTTAATGTGGTCCCTCCGGGGACATCTGATAAAATTGGAACGATACAGAGAAGATTAGCATGACCCCTGCGCAAGGATGACACGCACAAAGATATTTTAATGTGGTTTCTAAATATGTAAATTTTAATTATTAAAGATTGTATGGATTATTAATTATCAGTAGGGAGGACTTAATATTAACATTGACAAAAAATGTTGACTTTGCAAACCAATTTGGCATGTATGAGGTAATTAATAAATTTTAGATAAACTATGATAGTAAATTTAAATAATTTACCATACTTCAGTCCGGTTTGGTCCGATACCGGTTCTCATTTTATTAAACTCGTTATGACATTGTTGGAACCGGTACGGTCCGATTCGGGAAAAAAAATTGAGATCCATTTGAAATCCCTTTTGTCAGTCCGGTACCACATCGTATTTTTGCCACTAGTCTTTCGTTGTATATAAAACTAGGTTTCAAGCCCGTGCGATGCACGGGCAGTACATAATTTATCTAATTTTAAATTTGTTTTTTTCGAAATTATATATAATGTGATGCAAAAGCAAAATAAACTCAATCTAAATATAGAGTTCGCTTGATAATAGTAAAATTAGCGGAATCAGCTTATTTTACTGAAATTGATTAAATTCAGGTAGAATGGGCTGAATAGGCAGAATCTCTCGAATCACGAAAAAAATTAAAAAAAAATTCACTTGTAAAATAAAGAACCCATTATATGGAAAATATTCAAAATGTTTTTTTACATTAGCATCTCAACTAAACATAATTGTGGTGAACCCAATTTTGTAAAATTCACAGAGAAGCTTCTTAATTAATCTCATGTCTTCTAAATTACTCCGAAATTGAGGTGCATAATATATGAAGATGTAGAAAAACACGAAGTATTAACATAGTTTCAAATCAGTAGCTTAAAATTTTAATTATGATCTCAACATTGAGTTTAGAAGAATAAAGTATAACATTTTAGGAAATATGACACTTTAACACCATTTTTTATATATAAATAATTTTGATTACAAAATAAATAGCAATTTGGCTGATTTATCTATTTGTTTAAGGAACTGATTTATCTGTTAAGTGAGCAAAACAAAGATACTTTATTTCTTCAATAAAATGTAATAAAAATAAGAAGTATAAAAATAATCAAAAAAATATATACGTGGTTATAAAAAGTACTCCATATAAAATGTAGTCTCATTAATTATTGTGATTTCATGTAACCAATTTCATAATTGATAAGTACGTATTAGGTTTTGAAAAAGTTTCCAATTAAGGTGGATTTTTATCATAAAGTGTTTTGTTTCTATACCAATATGCAATAAAAAATAGAATCTAATAAAATAAATTAAAGATATGGAATATTAAAAACTTAAATGATGGATGACATGGCGTGATTATGTGGCTCTTTGTATGCTCTTAAAAAGTTCCTCTTTTATATATATATATTGATTTTTGCGGGTTGTATATAAAATTTCGGTACGAAAGCCAAATTTTTACCGCTCTCGTTGAATCTGTACTAGGGGACAATGATTGACAATAAATGCATGTTACACGATATACATCAAACCTGTACAATCTAGCGGGCAATAGCTTTATACGTTTGCTGAGCAAAACTCTGAAATCTCCATTGCCACAACTCATAATCATACAAAACTCTTTTTCTCCCATCTTCAGCTTACTCCCCGTTCTGCGGCCGACTCATCTAAGGCCACCTGTTTCTGTCTTTTTGCGGGAACATAAAAAGATCCGAAGTTCTAGTAAGTTTTGGGAATTCGAATCCAGGTTTTGTTGCTCTAAACTTGTTTCCCGGGACTTATTCGGGAATATTCCTGAACGGGAATTCTTCATAAGTCGCAGCTCGTTCTCCTTCCTCTGTTCGTTGATGCTCATCTGGTACCTCCTTAACGTTTTGGTATGGTTCATCGCTTTCTCCCAGCGCCTATGTGTTCTTGGTAATGTGTATTTGTAATAGCCTATATGCGAGACTGCGAGAGCATCTGTTCTGAGCCAGTGCCCCTCCCCCAACCAATTTGTTGGGTTGTGGTTGTGACATAGCTATGCTGCTTTTTTGGGAAATTAAATTATGATTTGGACCACAATTCTTAGTGTCTTTTGTCTTATTGTTATCATCTGAGTCGCCTTTATTACATATTTTGATTTGTGTTGTTTTTTACCCTGAAAAATGGGATGTCTGAAAGTATATGTCTCAGTTGTTTTGTTTTAATATATGTAGGTTCTGTGATATTTTCCTCAAATCCAGTAAAAGATGGTGGCTTTTGGGAAGAAGCTGAAGGAAAGACAAATCCAAGAATGGCAAGGGTATGCTTGGTTTAAATATGTGTGTGTAGAATACTATATTGTTGGTATTCTTAATTCTTTTCCATCCCGTTCGTGAATGAAAATCCCATCCTTGTATGTGAACTTGATGAACAATCTATGTATACTTTGTAGATATTATATCAATTACAAGGTAATGAAGAAAAGGGTTAGACAGTATGCTGACCAAATTGAAGCTCGGGCATTGGATCGTCGACATGTTCTCAAAGATTTCTCAAGAATGCTAGACAACCAGGTTCGTTAGGATTGGCTTGAAAGATGGGTAGTATATCTTGATGCTCTTGCTTGGCTTGTTGTTGTTTGATATCAGATGTTTTTGGTGTGTCAATTCAACTTAGTCTAATGCAGGAATTTCACTTGACCTGTTGTACTCATTCAACAGATTCTTGTCGTTCCTTCAAGATTTATGGTGATTTACTTGAAGTAAATAAAGGATCACTGTTACGGTGCTATTATGCAAAATACCTATATCTAGGCTTTGTTTGGTATCAACAAAATAAGTAGTAGCCTTTGACTCTCTTTTTGTTTGTGTCTGAAGCAGGACTACCTAACACTTTTCCTTTTGGGAAATTCAGTATATTCAGTCATTTCTGCTAAATGACCTTACTTGACCGACCCTTAGTATGCATAATGTCAATATTATGAATTATTTGCTGTTATAAGTTTCTGGCTTTTCTACTATGGTTAGAATACTTATTTTATTGTGATTGATTACAATGAGACGATTGGGGCGATTAAGTGTGTTTAAATTCAACTAAATAGTATTTTGATTCACTCTGTGTATGCGAAGTTGTGTCAATTACTCATTTTAGCTAGGGGTTGCTGCATCAAGTTTGAATAATCAATCTCTTGGTTGTTCATGCAGATTGAAAAGATTGTACTTTTTCTGCTGGAACAACAAGGAGCACTTGCGGGAAGGATAGCTGAACTCAATGAACGGCACGACACTCTTCAAGAGCAGCCTGAAATATCCAAAATAAGTGAGCTCAGGGAAGCTTATAGGGAAGTGGGCCGTGATCTTCTAAAGCTCCTTTTCTTTGTTGAAATAAATGCTGTTGGACTTCGGAAAATACTTAAGAAGTTCGACAAACGCTTTGGCTATAAATTTACTAATTACTACGTCAAAACACGGGCTAATCATCCATATTCCCAACTTCGGCAAGTTTTCAAGCATGTGGTAAGATGCTAACTCAAATACCTAAATTTTAACTTCCTGTCTCTTTATATATATATATATATGTATATATATATATATATATATATATATATATATACACACATATATATATAGGGGAAAGATCAAGTACAAACTATGCTTATTGTGCAAATGTTTGTACGATGCACCTTGACGTTATTTGCATTGCATATTGAGGTTCAAAGTGTTGCATATTATATGGTCATAAATTAGAAGTTGCACACTAACGTTCAACAAGTTTCACCCTAGAAAAAGTTAGGTTTTATTACAAAAATGTCACCTTGTTTTTATATCCTTTAGATCAACTCATCACATGGCCAAGATAAGTTTGTAATTTGTAAATTAAGCATGGTTTGTATTTGATCTCTATTATATGTGTGTGTGTGTGTGTGTGTGTGTGTGTGTGTATAGGGGAGGGTTCTAGTGAGAACCCCTCCTAAAATGAGAACTTATAATGAGAGCTTTTAATCTCAACCTTTCATTTATTGCAATCATTGATGATGATTCACATGAGTCATATTCATAATTACTCCAAATTTAAATGGGGCTTTTTTGCAATTAATGCTAAATAATTACAAAAATGCCACCTTATCATTATTATCCATTGATTGTAAAAATCAATGATGAAGATTAAAAGTTCTCATTTTAAAAAGGGTTCTCATTCTAAGAAGGGTTCTCACTAGAACTCTCCCCATATATATACCTCAGATATTGTTTATATCGTTAATAATATCCATTCCACAGCAGATATGTTCTTTAGGCAATGTGGGTTAGCTTTATTAGTTCCCATCTTAAACAGTTTTGAAGCTCAAATTTAAATAAGCTCAACCTTTCCAATAACATATTAGAGCTAGAGGATGAGTCTTAACTTTGAAACCTAGATGATAAAGTTAGCAGATTCATCTTATGTATGGGATAATAACCTGATGTAGGATATTTTACCCGTTTGGACAATAAGTCAACTGTGATACCTTTTTAAAGTTGAAGAACTGTCTGTTCTATAAGCTCAAGCCTGTAGGTCGATTCCAATTCATATTATCTTCAACAACTATTACTGAATTTAGATGCACTTGTAGGGATTAGGAGCAGTTGTTGGAGCAATATCCCGTAATCTTGCAGAACTTCAAGACCGTCAGGGAAGCTACTTATCTATTTATGACCAGCCCTCACTTCCCCTCCAGGTATTCTTCTCTCTTTGTTACTAGACTAATTGAACACTCTACTCCTATTTGTGTATTTATTTTACATTCTGACTTTTCATATTTGGCACTCTGTTTTCCTCATGTGTTGTTGGAAAAATAAATCTCTTTATAATCATAATACCAGTAATCATAGTAATGCTAGTAATAACTATAATACTAAAAATATTAATTATTTTATTTATTTATTATTCTTAGAGTCTTTATTCTTGTTAACCATAGCCTTTTTGTGGCTATGGTTAAGCAGTTATCAGGAAAAGCGTAATCTTCATGATTTATAGATTACTAAATTTTTAAATGTTCTCTAAATAAATTTAATGGGCGGTGCATGCTAAAGATCATCTTTCATTCTCTAAATCTAATGCACTACCTATAAATATTGCCTTTGCTCCTTGAGCTTGAAAGCCATCAAATAATTCCTTATTATTGTTGTTATTATTCATACTACTTTTCCCCTCATGGATTCTAAATTTTTCTGCTAATCTATTTTTGGGTTCGTCTGCAGGATTCTGTTGTGGACTCAATAAAAGCAGCGACAGACAGATTAAGTCATTCAACAAACTTCCTAAGTTTTTTAGGACAACATGCACTTATAATGCAACAAGAAGAATTACCTAGCCCCATTGAAGAAGATGCAGATGATCGAAGATACCATTTTATGTCACTCATGTTGAACCTGGCAAACACTTTCCTTTACATGGTAAATACATACATAATTGTTCCAACAGCGGATGACTATTCTATGAGTCTTGGTGCTGCAGCTACGGTTTGTGGTATTGTGATTGGGTCAATGGCAGTTGCACAAGTTTTCTCATCGGTGTATTTCAGTGCCTGGTCAAACAGGTCTTATTTCAGACCATTGGTGTTTAGCAGCTTAGCTCTTTGTGTAGGCAACATCATGTATGCTCTGGCCTATGACCTGAAATCATTAACGGTTCTACTTTTAGGTAGATTGTTTTGCGGGTAATCTCTCTTTCTCTCTCTCTCTCTCTCGTGTAAAACAGTTTGTTTGTGCTTCTTTTTTCCTTCTTATGCTTAATGCGTACCAATGGAGTATCCTGAAATTATTTTCAAAGAGGTCAAATATACCTTAGATAGACATCTAAATTTACTAAAGTTGGGGGGGGAGGGGATCGTAACTTGAGGAGGGCCTGTGCTCATACAATCCCATATTTTTCAAACATACAATAAGTCTATAATACCTTATTTTTCTCTCGTGATTTTTTTCATGGAGTGCAAAGCACTTAGAGCCTGTTTGCATGAAGGGTATTATAGGGGGACAGATTTTCATGGCCGAGTCTATCTTTGATATACTCCCTCCGTCCCAGGGAGAAGTTCCCGGGTTGACTTTCACACATATTAAGGAAATAAAGTTACTAAAGGGTAAGTTTTACTGTTTGGCACTGTTTCGACACTGTTTGGCACTGTTTCGACACTGTTTGGCACTGTTTCGACACCGTTTGACACTGTTTGGCACTGTTTTGATGTAGGATAACTTTCCACTTAGGGAAATGAGAACTTTTTGTTGGGACTGCCAAAAAAAGAAAGTGGGAACTTATCCCTGGGACGGAGGTAGTATTATTTTAGGTTTAAAAAATCAAATGTTAGCATGATAATATCTGATCGTATAACATTTTAATCATCTTTTATTCATTTTAGGAATATCCTCTTTATCATAAAGTAGATTAAGAAGCTGTTCTCTTCACCTGATCTGAATGTTTCTAATCTGAATTTTTTAAGTTCTGATATGAATGTTTCTGATTTGATCTGAATCCTTCTTATCTGATCTGATTTGAATATTTCTAAAATTATAATTATAATTATAATTACTATAATCATAAATGTAATTACACATATATAATTTAAATATAATTATAATTATAATCATAATTATAAAAATTATAATTATAACTATAAACATAATTATAATAGGTTAATTATTATTATACGTATTACACTAGTTATAAATATAGCTATAATTATTAATTGTAATTATATTTATAGTTATACTTATTTCTATAATTATAATTTTAATTATAATTATAATATTTATTTCTATAATTTTAATTGTAATTACTCCGTATAATATGATAATAATGAAAACAAAACTAATAACAATAACAACAACAACCATAATAGTAGTAAGAATAATAATAATCATGATAATAATAAATATCACAATAATAATAATCATAGTAATCATATTAATAATAATAATAATATAATAACAATAATAATAATAATAATAATAATACTAATAATATCAATAATAATAGTAATTATAATAATTACAATAACAACAAAAATAATAATAATAATAATAATTATTATTATTATTATTATTATTATTATTATAATTATTATTATAATAAAAGGGATAAATCATGTCTGAACTTTTCTGATCTGATCTGAATGTTCCTGATCTGATCTGAATGTTCCTGATCTGATCTGAATCTTTCTGATCTGATCTGAATCTTTCTGATCTGATCTGAATCTTTCTGATCTGATCTGAATCTTTCTGATCTGATCTGATCTGAATTTTTTGATCTGATTTGATCTGATCTAAATAAAATAAGAATAAGCAATAAGTAATAAGATTAAGACGAACATCTCCCTCAAATAGACCTTTTGGACAACTGTTTTCCAATTCAAAAATGATGTTTCTTTCTCTGTGTTGCGTTTTCCTTTTGCCTTTTATTTCAAGTTCATTTAATCTTTTGCATGTATGAGGCTAATTGCATAATTTGACAGAGCTTTTGGGTGGTCTTGCCATTTTCAATTGCAGTTTAGGTTCTGCAAGAGCGGTGAACCGAAGGTATATTAGTGACTGTGTGCCTCTTAAAATCCGAATGCAGGCTTCAGCTGGTTTTGTCAGTGCTAGTGCACTTGGAATGGCTTGTGGACCTGCACTTGCCGGTCTACTTCAAGGTAATTTTAAAGTCTACAAGATAACATTGAACAAAGAAACTTTACCTGGCTGGATTATGGCATTGGCATGGTTAATGTATCTGGCATGGTTATGGATCTCATTTAGAGAACCTGTTCAAGAGATTGAAGAAATCAACGTTCCACATGAATCTAATCCGGGTATATATGTTCACTAATCTTTTTCTTTTTATTTGTTCATATACTCCCATCCTGTTACATGTAGAATGTAATTGTATTCTTTACCTCAATTTATCAGATCTCTAATTTGAATGGTACGATTTAGTTACCCAAATTACGACTTAAGAAATGCCTCCTACTGCACCAGAATCGTTTAGAATCTGTGATTTCCATCGTTTTTTTAAATAGAAGTAAACTGTGCTACTCCAATGAAATAAAGGGATTAGTAGAATCAAACTAATTTTTTTGCTGGTTATTTGCTCAAATAAAACATAAACCAAAATTTAGATTCACTTCTTGTACTCATAATTAGTAAATCGTGCCTTAAATGACGATACTTGGCTTCATTGTGTGGTGGTTGAACTAGATTGGAGAGATTGTTTGTGGATATGAGAGAGCGTTTTTATCTGTCTTAAAGTTGGTGTTTGTTTCCACTGAAAGCTTTATGTTTGTTTGCTTTACTGTTGTAGAAGTAAAAACATGAAGGAGAAATGATTGGATTTGATAATAGAATTAGTTGATGTCGTTACATAGTGGGCTGAATGTGGTTTGGTCTTCATTTTTTATGGGCTTAACTCAAATACTCTTTGTATTTACTGTAATTGCTAATTTATTGATTTTTCTCATAAATTTTGTACTTTTACTCTGTGATTAATTAACTGCGGTAAAAATTTACAGTTCATGATTCTACATGTTTTTTTTTTAATTTGGCTCACTGATTCAATCCAAATTTTCAATTTTGTCATCCTCAGTAATTTCTCACAAAGGTTTAGGGTATGTTTGGCACAACTAACATAAAAGATACTTTTATGAGTTTTTTAGTAATTGTTAGCTTTTAGTGACTTAAAAGTTCTTAAAAGAAAAAGGTAATCGTTGTTAGATAAAAAGCTGACTATTTGATTTAGTTATGTTTGGTATACAAGCTATTGGGACTAATTAATGCTAAAAGCTACATACTTTTCTCAGTTCTCACTTCTCAGATCCTACTCACTCTAGCATATAAAAAAAGATCTTTTATTTTTAAAAAAAGCTCTTAAAAATTGGCATGCCAAACATACAACTAGAAGCTTTCAAAACTTTTTAAAAAGTACAAAAACTAGAAGGTAGAAACTTATGCCTACCAAACATGCACTTAAACTTTCAGTGGGTTTGTGAATAAATTGTTGATGTTTTGAAAGAGATAGGTGCCAAAGTAAATTCAACATGTTAAAGTTTTCAACCCCTTTAGTTCCATGACCAATTTACTTAATCCTTCTACAAGTTATTAGTTTTGGTCTTTTATGATTCCCCAATTTAGCTTTCCTTCATCTTCTGGGGTTGGTATTTTAAATAAACAGATATGAATTGCCAAAAATAATTCCAACATGAGTTTTTTTGCAAGGCCTATAGTTATGGAGACCAAAATGCATTGTACTCGGGAATTCTTAGTTCTTGGGCCTTAAAACTCACAATTCAACTTCTGCGGGGCACTTGGTAAAAATTCAGTTCTTCTAATCTTATTGTGAATTCAATGTTAAAGTTGTAGTGGTAGATAACAATGGGCTGCTTGAGAAGGGCCTTGCTCAACCACTGCTTATAAAATCTGAAGAACAAGATGAAGATGGTGATGGCGAACAAGAATGTGATGAAAGTGAAGAAGCTCCTGAGAAGTCTCGTTTACCTGCCAACTCAATTGGATCAGCATACAGATTACTTACTCCATCCGTGAAGGTACGTTTTGTACTATTACTATATATATACTATACGAGTAGATATAATAATAATAACAATAACAACAATAATAATAGTTTGTATTATCATTATCATTATTAACTTTTAATTCAAAGTTTGAGTACTGCAATGTGTTCAGAATCTGTAAAATGAATAAATAAAGTTATAAATATAGCTAGAAAAAAATGATTCCCAGTCATTGTGCTTACTAAATTTTAATTGTGTACCTTGATGGTGAATCACTGACTCGAAGTAGTTTCATTTACAATGTTACATGAAGACATGGATGATGATAGAAACATGCTTCAATTTCAGGTTCAGCTGTTGATATACTTTATGCTGAAATATGCTATGGAGATTTTACTATCGGAATCAAGTGTTATCACGACATATTACTTTCAGTGGTCAACCGGAACTGTGGCAATTTTCCTAGCATGTCTTGGTTTAACCGTTCTTCCAGTAAATATAGTTGTGGGAAGCTACATAAGTAACATGTTCCAGGACAGGTAAATATTTGTTCTTGATAATGGAAGTTTCTATCACTTATCCTGTGTAATATTACACAAAACAACATCTGTCGTAATATTTGTAGTTTCACAAAACAACAAATATGGTTTTCATTTTTGTCATGGATGCAGGCAAATTTTGTTGGCTTCTGAAATTATGGTTTTCTTGGGCATACTCTTAAGCTTTCAAGTAATGGTCCCATATTCAGTGCCACAGTATGTCATATCTGGGTTGATCATGTTTGTATCTGCTGAGGTGTTGGAAGGTAAAAAATATTAAATGTTTTCTGTTTCTTCCAATTGAACTTATTCTTATTGAGCATGCAAAAAGTAGTATTTTCTAGTCTTGGAGGGAGTCACACAGCTACAAGAAAATATATGCTGCTAAAATAGCCAAAATCTTGAATGAGGCGATTGTCAGGGCGTCTCACAGTTGAAAAAGTAAAAAAATCAGTCAATCACATAATGCATAGACCACAAAATGCATGAAAATATTGATTTTGTGGAAAGGTAAAATCTACCCCAGATTTTGGTGCAATTTATTCTGGGTTGAATAGTTTTTCAAATTGGCTTAACACATAAGGTATTTGGTGTTCAATAAAGAACTAGATGTCATGTTATGTTGGTAACAGACTGAGGTTCAGCTTTTGGATATTAGCTGTTGGCAGTCAAGCTATGTGCCACTGCTTCCGGGAAAATAACTCGTTTAAATGTTTTTTCATGAAAATGTTTTTCTGAAACAATTTTGTCCATGTATAAATAAATATACGGAGGAATATACTTGTTCCAAAAGGAAGATGACAACTCCAGGAAAAGACTTCCGTTTTCAAAACAATAAGTCACTCTCCACAAAATCCTTGATAACAGAAATAAAGAAAAAAGTTTAGAAATATTTTCTGTGAATCTTTTCTCTAGTAAGGCATTTTCTTTTAAAAGAAAGAACTGTGTATTTTAATACTCTGTATTAATCAGTTAAAATGCAAACCTTACGCATGTTAACGTGTTTGTATTGTAGGTGTGAACTTGTCTCTCCTTTCTCGAGTCATGTCATCTAGGCTTTCCCGAGGCACGTACAACGGTGGCCTCTTGTCGACAGAAGCAGGCACGATTGCTCGAGTAATCGCAGATGGCACTATAACGGCGGCTGGTTATTTGGGACAAAGCAGACTCTTAAATGTCACCCTTCTCCCATCGCTAGTCATTTGCATTGCATCCATTGTTGCCACCTGTTTTACCTACAATTCCTTGTACTGATTCTTTTTATCGCCTATTGTTTTAGAACAAAGTTATAGTTTCAATCCACGTACTTATTCTTTTAAGGAACTTCTCTGATTTCAATAATATACGTAGTAGCATTGCCACTTTCAGGCAGAAAGTGTCGTAGTGACGTAGTGTCAATTCTATTAAGCCAAAATTGTTGTCTTCGTCTCATCAATTCCTTTCACTTATGTTTTTTCTTTGCAATCTTGAGTCTTGACTAGGCAGGGTCCGGTCCGGGTAGGCCCGGCTCGGGGGTTTTACGGTGCGGGCTCGGGTCATCCAAAAGACAAACCGGACCGGCCGGGCCGGGCCCGGTTCTGGGCTTTTTTTTTTTAAATTTTTTTGTTTATTCTGGTTTGGGGCAGGGTGTTTTGGGTGGTAAGGGTGAGGGGGGGGGGTCGGGGGTGACGTAGAAAAGGAAAAATAATAATAAACTAAGAAGCCCGAGGCCCTGCCCGGCCCGTACCCGGTGGCAACCCGGGCTGGTTCCGGGCCTTCCCCAACCCTCAAAAGCCCGACTGGGCCTAGGCCCGGCCCGGGTCCATGCATAATCTTGACGACTTGACATGGTCTATTCCATTTTTTTTTGAAAAATTTCTTGCATGTTGTACGTTTGTATCGTTCTCACTTTTTATTACAGATGTAGAAAAAAGAAATGATATATATTATTAATATGTGTAGTTTGTCTCGGAGTGTATACAGTTCGTCAGTTCCATTCTTTATAACTTTGCTATGTTTGACGGAACGTGAGATAATAACTTTGGGGGCTCACATTTTCATAAATGGGTTTAACGTGGAGATGATACTCGTACTTTCACCACTTTTCTACACTCTTTTTAAGTGCGCGAAAACTCACATCATGTTTCAAACCTACCATTGTAATATTGTACTAGTTCAATGCTTTTAAATTTATAATATTTTGAAATTTCCCGTTTGTTGTTACGTCTTCCATTTTATAAGCTTGAAACAATAATTTGTAAACATGTTAATTATTCAAATGTTTTTTTAATTTTTATCATAAAAGAGCGGCCGCTATATTAAAATCGAGAACACATACCAGACAACCTTCAGACAGAATTTACAGATCCAATCATGAACCCTAGGAGTAAACTTAGAGTCAGTCACCTATACAAAGCAACATGACTTGCTAAAACTGAAACAGGCAAATTTAGGCCTAAAATGACCGAAACCTGCCTATCAAAATAACTTCAAAAATCCAAACATTCAAATCAAATCTACTCAGACTAAAAGAGAAACAATTGCTTCTAAAGAAAAATCATACTGAAATAAAATCTTTCCACAAAGATCTTCCTGGTATGGATGTGATTTCGGGGGAGGACGAGCTCTTGCAATATGGGTGAATACCAACTCCGCCACTGTCGGAATGTCCGACCAAGGCTTCGCGATCCAGTGTCGATACAACCTCCCAACCGCACCTCGTTTATCTGCCAACACTATCTCATTCGATTTTATGAACACTTACAATCAGTATAATCAGCCGCTCCAATCCCATATTGATAGGGGCAGCGGAAAATCTCATCTCCTACAAAGAGGGGAGACGACGGAGAATGCTTTCTTAAATTTTTACACTATTATTAAATACTCCGTATATGATTTGAAAAAAGGAGGGGCCATACTAGAAACGGACTTCAATAGTTCATCGGGCTAGTCCCAGGCTCCTATAACTTTTCTTATGAACCGATGGGGTCCTGTACCGGGATTAGGACCAAACCGGCCCAGGTTCACTCCTAGTGATGAGTGAGGATATCAACTTTTAAATCCGCCTATAGAAACACACAATTTAATGGGGAAATGAAATATCCAAACCGTAGAAAATATAGTCTATGAAATTGTTTATGATTATATGAACATATGTATGTGAATTCAAATATATGTTTAGTTAGTTTGTGTAATAAGAGAGGCGTGTTGAAGTAATGATTAAAATGACGTGCTGACCAAAACGAAAATCACAACATGATTCAAAAATGTAGAGCCCGTTTGGTAGCATGAAAATCGGCTGTTTTGACTGATTTTGCTGACATTTCTGAAGTTCTGACTGAAGTGGCTGCATTGGCTGATTCTGCTTATTTAAGAAAAAATTATTTTTAAAATATATTTTATTAATAAAATAAAGAAAAAATTATATGTAAAAATAGCTAAAATGGTCATCTACAGTAAATTCAGCTAAAACAGCCAGAAAAGTAACTTCAACCTTACTTTTTATGCTTATTACACAACTCAGCGCGCGAAAGTAAAAGATACGTGTTTGGTGAAAAAGTTGGCTGATAAGCCTGATAAGCCGTAAAACAGTACTGCCAAACGGCCTCGTAGTCATCTATTAGTTCATACTTTGAAAACCCATCTCAATCATTCATTACTAGACGAAGTACCCGTGCGATGCACGGGAATATCTAGAATTGAATAGTAATTAATATAAAATTATGTTTTACAATGGTGTGTAATTTCTCATTTTGCGAAGTAAAAACTGACGATATAATTTACATGTTTTAACTTTTATTAAATACGTTGTATTAACCATAAGAAAATCAAAATATAGATCGTATGAGATATTGCATGTAAAATAAGAAAAATGATAAGATATAAAATAAATTCTATGTGACAACTAAATGACTCGATAGTACTATTCAGTACAAAAAAGTTACGGAATTGACACGGATTGAGCGATGATTTCGCGCCAAATAGCTCGTGCAAAATCTATATTTGATGTTAATGGTTAATAACTAAAAAAAAGTACATAGATGAATTATTCTACAACAATCTATAATGTATAGCCAAAAAAAAATAGAAAGATAGATAATAAGTGGTAACATGTTTGGATATTAATATGAAATATTCTACCATTTCCAGTGCTTTATTACCCAATGTTGGGTGGATCAAATACTTTCTTTCTAACCATTTTTTTTGAATTTAATAAGCATTAGTATTTGTATTTTAATGATATTTAAAATTAGAGTAGTTACGTGTGTAGTGTATGGTATTAAGTTTTCATCTTATATTACTCCCTCCGTCTCGAAATTAACTTCCCGCTTTCCTTTTCGGATAGTCCCAAAATTAACTTCTCACTTCCTTATTTTGCAAATTATCTACATCAAAATAGTGCAAAACAGTGTCAATCAGTGTCGAAACAGTCTCAAAACAATGTCAAAATATTAAAATTTACCCCTCAGTAACTTCTTTTCCTTAATATGTGTGAAATCCAAGTGAGAAGTTGTTCCTGGGACGGAGGGAGTAGTAATTAGTGTATACGGAGCATACACTATGGTATAGATACTAATGGTTTGTTATAGTAGTTAGTGTAGTTGCCACCTCACTTGCATAGTTGTCACATTACCTAATGATTTTGCACTGACCGGACGATTAATTGTAAATAGTGAAAATTGAAACATTTTATCCAGTTCAGGGTACCAGTCAAATTTTTATTCAGGAGGAAAACTTAGCATTACGGACATGTACAGGGGCCTATTCGGACCTTGAGCCTTATTATTTACTTCCTCCATCTCCGAAAAAACTTTTAACTTTCCTTTTTCGTCCATTCACAATACTTCTTACACGTTTCTCTCTCGTCTACACAAATCTCCACCACACAATACGCACTATCTTAATTTGTGTGTCATTTGTACTATGGAAGAACAATTAAGGACGGAAGGAGTACTTATTTATTGTCCTACATCATAGCTTGGGTGAGATCATATAATTATGGCAAGGAGAAATATTCTTGTCAATTCGGACTGACCAAAACCGCCGTTCGGCCAAGCCCGTTTGAAGATCTTCTAGGTCGTATTTTTGATGAACTTTTGTGAGCATTTTATTCATGAAGTGTAGAACTTTCACACATAATTTCATTAAAACTCGATCATGAAGTTAGTTAAATAAATTGTTCAAAATCATTGCGTTTTATGCATATTTTTAAGCAAAGTTACTCAACCATTTATTTAAGTGACTTTCCAATTAAATTTTTTGATGAAATATTGTGTGAACTTTCTACATCTGAAAAACATGATCTCAAGTTTTCATCAAAAGTTGGCCGGAAGACCTCAAACAAACTTGCCGCACAACACTTCTGGTCTGAGTCCGGAGTGATCAAATTATTACCGTATGAGTCTATGGCAAGCATCTAATCCTTCTACTTTTGCTATAAAATTCGTAAATACTCCGTATATATAGTACACATATTTATGGTATGTGTCCATGTATGTACTCCGTACTTTACTACTCCGTTTTAATTTGCACATATAGGCATGGTAGCTGTGAAAATTAACTTAACACTTTCGGTAGCTATTAATTTAAATGCATTAAAATTCTTTCCTTATTATGAACCTAATTTGGGCGGAATTTTTCCCTCCAATTGTTGTGCAATGACTGTTACTTTATACGATAGTATTATATAAAGATATGATTGAATGTGTCGTCATTCATTTTTTCCGTCGATTCGTCATTATCGTTTATATATTCATGATCTGAAGTCGTGTTTAATATGTTCCGATCGATTTTAATATGTTTTGATCACTTTTTATTGGTTCGATTGATTGTTAAACTCAAAATCAAAATCTCAAAATCTAGAATTGGCATGCTTTGAATTTTTAAAACATAGCTGAAGTTGTGTTTGCGCATTGCGCGTCATTGCCTCGTCCAGTAGTATTACAAATGCATTCATTATTATGGTTCCAGCACCGCTTAATTTGTTGCCCTGCCGATTTGCTATATATTCATTCATGAGGAAGTAATACATAGTAGCAAAGACGAGTAATCGTTAAAAAAAAACTTTTTCACTTGGAGGATACTCTAATGGTCTACAAGAAAGTTCTCTAATCATCTGGCCTTCATATAAATTAGAATACTCCACAATAAAACTTTATACTTCGTATGTAGTACCCGTAGTATAAGATTATGATTTATGAGTTATTTTTATATAAAGTTTGAATAGAGAGGGTTGGACGCAGTGTGGACTCCGGAGTGATCCTCTAAGGATGTTTTTACTTGGACTGTAATTTGCCCCAGACCAGACCAGACCAGACCAGACCAGACTAATTCAGACCAGACCAGACCAGACCAGACTTGCATAGTTATAAAAATACAAAGAAACCAGACCTTACCAGACCAGACCAGACCAGTTCAGACCAGACCAGACCAGCAAATTACAGTCCAAGTAAAAACATCCTAAATAGCAAAATTCATAATGTACCGTGGGATTCCTAATGATTCGATGTGGTCTGGTTATAAGGTTGCAACTATATCAGTATCATATCGTTTAAGAACGCTATGAAGCAATACAGTATAATGCCAAACCATTCTATCGTACTGGTCAATTCATATGAAATGTTAATAAAAATACAAGAAATTAGAAAACATACTAATGAAATGCTATGAAAGATTTAAGAGACTTACATTTTTGAACGGTCCAGTATTTTCGGGATAAAAATCTATAGAACTGTTTAAATTTATAGATCAGTTCGGTTTCTACTTATGAATGGAACTCTAAAACTCAATTGTTACCCGATTGGCCCATGACACATTGGCGATGGATCCACCATTATTCCAAAAGGCTCTATATCTATAGGTCACGGTATTTAATTGTCATTAATTTAAGCCGCGCCTTAGTCGCTCCATATATGAGTAGTTGAAGGTGCTTTGAGGCATTTTCAACCACAAACGTTTGTATAGAAATTTGGTACTTTCCTCCTCGATCCTAGACTATTCTTTGTTCTAATTTTTACATTTTTGTTCTTCCCAAAGTATTTACATTGTGTAATACCATACTAACCAGCCCACGTAATTCACATTGTTATGGTTCTTATAAACCAAGACTAATTCAACAATCCAATTCCATATTTTCTTATTTTATAAGAAAAATCATATTGTTGAACCTTCAATTATTATTCATATTAATTAAAATGTAGTTCGTCGTCTTTTCAATTTTGTGTCATTCCTCTATTATCTAATTAAGTTAGTTGCTGCAAATGTCACCCTCAAAGTTACTAATTTAAATACACATTTGGTCAATTAGCCCGTAATTGATAATGTCGAGGACGACTTTTAAAAGATCTTAGACAATTGATGTACTATTGTGTAACTTATTTTGTTAAATTAGTGCATTCTTAAATTTTGAGGGACTAATGTATAACTTATTTGAGGTACTACCAAGTGTATTCTTAAAATTTATTTTAAAGTAATGTATAGTATTACATTCGTCCCATTAACATTGTGACATGAAAGAATAATACGATTATTAAGAAAAATAAGTTTATATGGTTGTTATTGAATTGGTAAAGTAAGAGTAAAATAAAAATGATTTAGATTCAAACAGACTTTACCGAATTTGTTATGAGGCAATCTTAGTGAGATTTATCGAAAAGGAAAAAATAATTTTAACGAGAGGGAGAGTATATTAATTAATTATAATAGAATAAAACCATATGCGGAGTATAATACTACGTAATTCACAAATTTTACATGCATTCCACACTGCTTCTTTATATGTTCCCTTCCGCTCGTATCCATAGCCTAGAAACCCAAAGAACAACCTTTACACTCTCTATATTGTTGCCGACACACTTGTTGATGGCATTAATATAACTCTCCATTTTATGCTAATTACTTATCAATTCCAATCCATAATCCACTTGAACCATTCGGTTCATTAGTTGTTTAATATATATAATTTCCTAGCTTTAATAATTGTAACTACACAGAAAAGGAATAATTGTTTCTAGCTAGCTGATGATAACAATGGCGTTTGATCTCTCTAATTCAGTCAATGTTGCACTAATCCTTGGATTACTTCTCCTTTTCCATGCCTCGGCTGAAAAAGGTTCTTCTTTTCCTCTTTCAGTTGTTATTTATTTGTTGCTCAAATGTACTTTAAAATGTCTATTTTTCGAAATTTCATCAGTGCGTAATCAAAGCTTAATTGTTTTCTATTTTATGTGGCAGCTCCGGATTACTCTTTCTTGCGCCCGGCAACGATGGCGCCGGAGGAGTCGCACTATGACTACATCATCATCGGCGGAGGCACTGCCGGGTGCCCGCTGGCGGCGACGCTATCCCAGAACTACAGTGTGCTTCTGCTCGAGCGAGGCGGCTCGCCCTACGGGAACCCGAACATCACCCACATGTCGGCGTTCGGGGCGGCCCTCTCCGACCTGTCGGCGTCTTCGCCCTCGCAGAGGTTCATCTCCGAGGACGGGGTGATAAACGCGCGTGCCCGCGTTCTGGGGGGCGGAAGCTGCCTGAACGCGGGGTTTTACACGCGCGCGGCGCCGGACTACGTGAGCCGGATGGGGTGGGACGGGCGGGCAGTGAACGAGTCTTACGAGTGGGTGGAGAAGAAGGTGGCGTTTGAGCCGCCGGTGAAGGAGTGGCAGTCGGCGGTGAGGGAGGGGTTGCTGGAGGCGGGGGTTGAGCCTTATAATGGGTTCACGTACGACCATATCAATGGGACGAAGGTAGGTGGGACCATATTTAACTCCACCGGCCACCGTCATACGGCGGCTGATCTTCTGGAGTATGCCGACCCTTCTCGCCTTACTGTGCTCTTGCATGCTTCCGTCCACAGAATCTTGTTCACCAACAAAGGTTAGCATTTTATGATCGATCGATATATGTCATTTATTACTTCGCTAATAAGCTACCTTCATAAATACACTTACTACGTATGTCATTTATTACTTCACTAAGCTACCTTCATAAATTAATACACTTATTTTGATGGAGACCCAAACCACAATGGTGGCTTTTAAGGTGTCATACCTTTGTCCACATGTACCAACGAGAATGTTGTAGTTGAATTATTTAAATCTAAATTAAAAATGATATAATGATATGGACTAATCAAGTGAATGGAAGTACCGGAGTTGTCACCTTTAATAAATAAGAGTGTACTAGTATTCAAAAAAGGACAAATTCTATGCACTTGGGCATGTTTTGGAGACACAAGTCCCTACATTTTAGGTTTGGCATCCTAATTTTTAATAGCTTTTTTTAATATGGAGTATAAAAGATCTTTTTTAAATATTACAGTGAGTACGTAGCATCTGAGAAAAGTCTGTAGCTTTTTAGCATGTATTACTTTCAACAACTTGTATACCAAACAGAATTAAATCAAAAAGTCATTTTTTATCAAACTGTTATTAGCTTTTTCTTTAAAAATCTTTTCAATCACTAAAAGCTAACAATTACTAAAAAAAACTCATAAAAGCATATTTTGACCTAGTTGTGAGTCTTGTGACTAATTGAAATATTATACTTGAATAATCTAAATATTGATTAATGGATCAATAAAATGTAGGTGACAACTCTGGTACCTATTTAAAAATGGGGTACTGTACCTACCATTCATTTGATTGGACCACATCATTTTATCATTTTTAATTTAGATTTAAATAATTCAACTATAACATTCTCAGTGGTCGATGCGAATAATGATATGGTACCTTATGGGTACATACAATCTACCTAAAATATAATGTAGGTACAATAACTTCATTTATTTGTGAGGTATCATAGTAGACTCTTTGAAAAAATTATTTGTAAATGTAGCCTTACCTTCCTTCCATCATAATCCTCTAGCTTATTTGTCTCTTATAAGCAGTTGGAGATGGAGAAAGACCCGTAAGATGTGTTACGTTCATCATTCCTCGACTCCTCTATCTTATTTACAGATCACGTTTGTAACTAATTATTTTATTGCTCAATAAGATCTTTTCAATTGGAACGTACTACTATACACCGAAAAGTTTCTTGATACCAACCGACATAAAATAGATAAACATATGAGAACCAATTAGATTAGATTAAACTTCGACAATTATATATAAATTATATATTGAACAATCATCTATGAGACCAGACAAGTCTTAAATTATATATTGAACAATCATCTAATTAAAAACATTCTAACTTGTTCTTCCAAAACAACTTCATACATTACACATTGCTACAAGCAGATGCAAAACGTGCGTGAAATATATTTCCTCCGTTCTTTGATAGTATAAGTAGAATTGAAGAGTGTGACTGACTGACTGTTTTACCCCAAAATAAAATTTACTTCGGCCTAATAAAAGAAAAAAGTAGTTAAACTTCTTTCTTTTAGAATGTTAGAGTGGTCCATTTGAGGAATTGTTTAGTTACATTAGAAGATAAGTAGTTTTTAAATAATAAAAATGGAACAAATTGCAGGAAATTCGAAGATAGTAGCCAATGCAGTGGTGTTCAGAGACTCATTAGGGGTATCACACAGGGCAATCTTAAAGAGAGGAGCAATGAATGAGATTATTGTATCAGCTGGTGCCTTGGGTAGCCCACAAATATTAATGCTGAGCGGAATAGGTCCAGCCCAGCATCTTAAGGCCCATAACATTAGTGTTGTTTTGGACCAACCCCTGGTTGGGCAAGGAATGTCTGATAACCCCATGAACGCCGTCTACATTCCGTCACCGGTCCCCGTTGAAGTGTCCCTCATTCAGGTCGTCGGAATCACCTCATTCGGAACCTACATAGAGGCTGCTTCCGGCGAGAACTTCGGTGGTTCTACCAATCATTATGGAATGTTCTCTCCTCAGGTATGTGTGTACTCATCTACTCCTATAAAAAGCAACTTTGGATCACTTATCCACTTTATTCTTTTAACAATACTAAAAAGTCTTGTCGTATAAAACACTTATTAAAACAACCACATTTTTTTTCGCGTTTTGATCATATTTTACAGTTATTTATGCCAAATTATGTTTTTTAATCGAAATTGTAGAATGCAAGGAATACTGGATCCAATTGTAGAAAACGAAATGAAAAACTAACACATACAGAGCCCGTTTGGTAGCACCAAAATCGGCTGTTTTGGCTGATTCTGCTGAAATTTATGATATTCTGGCTGGAGTGGCTGTTTTGGCTGATTCTGCTGATTTAAGAAAAAAATATTTTAAAAATATATTTTATTAATAAATTAAAGAAAAAATTATATGTAAAAATAGCTAAAATGGTCCTCTACAGTAACTTCAGCCAATACAGCCAGAAAAGTAACTCCAACCTTACTTTTTCGGCTTATTACACAATTCAGCGCGCGAAAGTAAAAGTTACGTGTTTGGTGAAAAAGCTGGCTGATAAGCCTGATAAGCCGAAAACAGAGTTCTCCAAACGGGCTCACATTTTATTTCCACATTTATGATGTTTTCACTTTGATTGAAATTTTCAACCCCCATGTAATCAAATCTGGTATGTATGGTTTGTTCTGTATTGGTTTTGCCGTTTACGATAAAGTATAATGTTTTGAGTGTATTTAGATTCATCTAGTTCTAGCTTGTAAATCTCTAATCTGGTCTAAATTAAAATTGAAATTAATCTTATTGAAAGTAACTCTTATAAAATTTAAACAGACAAGACTAGAAAAAGCATATTTAGGCTATGTTTGAATGGCCATTTCAACTCCAAATGAATTGAAATTTGATCTTGACTTGATCTAAAATGAATCGTTTGATTTGGAACATTACTAGTTGTAACGTTGCAGTTTATTCAACTTTTATCTTATTTGTATTAAAAGATTTGTTTTATTTTTCATAATTTTAACAATTTCAGATCTGTGTTTAATTTTATCGATTTTGCTCTTCAAAATAAGATCTAATTTAGGGAGTGTTTGCAATTGCTTCAATTTTAAAAAAGAGATTTTTAAAAGTGATTTTGGGAAAAATGATTAATAGCAAAAGTTGGTAGTGTTTGAGAAAAAAGTGATTCTGAAAAATTATAAGTTGTTAGTGTTTGATAAAATAAGTACTTTTTGTGTAATAGAAAAGTGAAAAGCAGTTCAAAGCACTCTTCTACCTGCTTCCAGCTTTTAGCTATTAAGTGATTAATATAAGCAGAAGCTGTCATTTGAAAACATTCTTTACAACTTTTTTAAAGTCAAAAGCTAAAAAACGTCTTTTTTAGACAAACGCAAACACTCCTTTAGATAATGGGCTCAAGCTTCTTCTTGTTTTTTTAAACACAGCCTTAAAAACAAGACTCTTTAGATTTATAACCATATTAACAAAGATTAACTTACATCAAATTAGATTTAAATAAATAAAATAACATTTTCTTTCATGTACTCAGAAATTAATTAGAGTGAGTATAATGGAATGCAGATCGGACAGCTGTCAACGGTGCCACCGAAACAGAGGACCCCAGAAGCCATAGCAGAAGCCACTGAAGCGATGAGCAAGCTGTCGCCGCCGGCATTCCAAGGAGGCTTCATCCTAGAGAAGATAATGGGGCCCCTCTCCTCCGGCAACCTCTTACTCCGGACCCTGAGCCCCGACGACAACCCCGCCGTCACCTTCAACTACTTCAAAGACCCCGAGGACGTCCGGCGCTGCGTCGACGGTATCAGAGTCATCGAGTCCGTCGTCGAGTCCAGACCCTTCTCCAGATTCCGGTACGACAACCTCTCCTGGCAGATCCTCCTCAACATGACCGCCGCCGCGCCGGTCAACCTGCTGCCCAAGCACACCAACGCCTCCGTGTCTCTGGAGCAGTTCTGCAGGGACACGGTGATGACCATCTGGCACTACCATGGAGGTTGCCAGGTGGGCCGGGTTGTCGACCCGGATTACAAGGTTGTCGGGGTTAGTAATTTGCGAGTGGTGGATGGATCCACGTTTCATTACTCTCCTGGGACCAACCCTCAAGCCACTGTTATGATGCTCGGAAGGTAATTAACTAATTGAGTTTCCTTGATAATTGCAAGCATTGACTTTTATACATTTCACTATACACCTACTACATTTAGTTTACTAATGATGTGTCACAAAATGTCATTACAAAACCATCTATAATTTGTACTCGTACTAAATTAAACTTTGCAAATACATTATGATTTTTTAAATAATTTCTAGTAATAGTCAACAACAACCACATTCATGGCTTATTGCCAAATGATCTACCGGTTGAATAACATGATTCAATTCATGATATCAGAGCCAGTTTTTAGCAATAGTCAATCTAGTATACGGAGTATTTAAAAGTGTGAGCTATGTGGTGGCAAATGTGTAATTCAAAGAATGGAGGGAGTATATTTTAAAAAAACTTTTGAAACGACTTATTTTCAAATTTAGAGACACACTAGAATTAGTTGAATTGGTTGAATATATTGAAATTGTCGATGTTTTAGCTGAAATGGTTGAACCCGTTGAATTATGGGTAAAATAAAATAAAATAAAATATTGCGTATATTTTATTGATAAAGTTAAGAAACTATACTCCATAATTGGCTAAAATTAATGTATTCATTGATTTTAGTGAATATATTTTATGAAAAGTTACTCATAAAATTAATGAATATATTTTACTATTGGAATTGGTTGGAATTGGTTGAATCAAGTCAATCAACTGAATTTGATTCAATATAATGTGCAGGTACATGGGAGTGAGGATTTTGAGCGAAAGACTTGCTAGACAATAGTGGATGTGTTGATGAAGCCGTTTCTATTTGTCAATATGCATACTGTTGGCTTCTTTTTTTCAAATTTTCGCTGCAAATACTATTGGAAATGTGACTACATGATTATATAATAGTAATAATTGCAATACTTGACATCAAATAATTGATGAAGTTGTATGTATTTCTTTGAATGTAAGATGGGAAGAAGGCCATTGCTACAAAATCAAAAGTTCTTGGCAAAGAATTATTAAACTCGGCCGGTTTCACATTATTTTCTCCCTACTCGATCTCCCTGTTACCTAGTCTTATTATGTTAATATAAGTTTAACACAATCAATTTTAAATCATTTAAATGCTTTATGAAGCTTATGTGTAATAGATTTGAAAATCCTTTAATAGTTAATACATATTCCGATCAATCAATTACAATGAATATAACACCTTCAAAATTCTCATTACGAAAGTAATAATCTTTCCTATGTCCTAAACACACCTCTCTACAAGAATTAGAGACACAATTCATAAAAATGAACTGTTACAAACAGAGACCGTTCATAACTTCATATAATGGGTTCATCGAGCTTTTAAGTGTCGATTACATGAATGAAAAACATCAATATCAGTTCTTATTACATCTTTCATGCAATATTTATCTCTTCTGATTGTGTATTGTGAAAGCAAAAACACAATTATTTGAGTGTGAATTTGCTTAAAATTGTTTGTGCTTCTTCAAGGAGTAAAAATAAATTTTGGAATACTTGGATGAGAATGTAGAAATACTTCTAACTACTCCAAATTGATCTTAGAAGTAGTTTTAGAGAAATTAGGAAGATCAGTTTTTGAAAGACGGGTTCTTATTTCACTTCTACTTAAAAAAAAAGAAGTAGAATTAATTTCAAACACACCTTATATAATTTAGATTTCTTACTTTTTTTCATTCTATAGTACGTAGTACTTATGTTTAAAAGGATATTCATTTGGGTAGTGATGTGGAGGCATACTTGATATTACTTCCAAATAACTCTTACACAAAACGTGAAAAGTAGGTAAAAGAATATGAAAGACATGGAGCTAGTAATAAAATTTTGTGATATGCAAATGAGTTAAATGATACGGAGTAAAAAATTCCAAAATAAGAATATGTACCAGCTACTACGTACTAGACAATTACTCCCTCCGTAACACTCATATCTTCCCACTTTCCTTTTTTAGTTGTAACAATCATATCTTCCCATTTCAAAATCTTCCCATCATACCCTCAATAATTTTAAAAATAATACACTATTACAACTACTTCTTTTGGATTTATCCTTCATTCCAACACACTATTTCATTATTTTCCCATCATACCCTCAATAATTTATATCTCATATCACTATTCTTAATCTCACCTACTTTTCACATGGGAAGATATATCAGTTACGGAGGTAGTACTAGTTACTAGTACGTAATACTACGTGTTATAGAGTAGCGGAAATATAAAAGGAATTCATACTTGAAAGTTGAAACTGCCAAAATTCAAAGTCGACCATGAAATGGCTGCTTAATTGGGACTAATTGTGGATGTTTTCTTTTGGACTGAAATTTGTTGGTCTGGTCTGATCTGTTTAAGTTTGGTCTGGTCTGGTAAACGTCTGGTCTCTGTGTATTTTATAACTACGGAAGTCTGGTCTGGCCTGTTTAAGTCTGGTCTGGTTTGGTCTGGGACTGAAAACAGTCCAAAAGAAAACAGTTACGAACTTACTGTAATCTCACTTATGAGTAGGTACTCATGATTAAGGATGGCAATGGGGGCGGGGACCCATGGGGAACCACCCCGCAGGGGAAGGATGGGGTGGGGCTTGGGGTGGGGCGGGGGCGGGGATGGATGAGATATTTCTACCCCGCTAAAATATGGAGCGGGGGATGGGGATTACTACACCCGCCCCGCCCCCGCCCCGTACCCGTTATAAATATATACTCAAACATAGATATATATACATACATATATATTAATAATGTATAAACATATTTAATTAAATTATATGTACTATATAACAAACACATACACATACTTATAGACACACATACATGTATATATGTGTAGTAGTCATGATTAATGAACTGATACTACGTAAGTATTATATTAGAATAATAAGTAATGACTAAAAATATTTATCATAATTGATGTATGAGTTTTAAAAGTGAGAAACTAAGTAAATAGAACACACACACTCACACACACACACATATGTATAATATATATAATTAATTGTAGTATAATTGATGAGAAATTTGGAATGACATACATGATGGTAATATGTTTAGTTATATTTTTTTTATTATTATTTTCATACACCCCAGAACCATAGAATCCAATTGATATTCATTTGAAATTCAATAGACAAACATCAAATGGTTATTTAATTTTTGAAGTGTTGAATATCAGTAAAAGTGCCCGACGCAGGGGAAAAACTTTATTAGAGAAATTATTAGACGAACTAGAATGGAATTTAGAGAAATTTCAATGAAACTTCTTGGACTTATTCAAATTGAAGAATTATTAAAAATTGACGATATCATCTTTTATCAAACACAATATTATCTAGTTTAACTCTTTCAGTGCTATATATATATTTATTTATCTATAAAATGGATTAAAAATACACAAATAAGATAATTAAAATATATATGGGGGCACCCGTGGGCACCCGTGGGCACCCGTGGGGGACAGCGGGGTAGGGCGGGGATGGGAGTGACGGGGGATGGGGCGGGGATGGGGGAGTGAACCCCCGCCCCAAACCCGCCCTGTTGCCATCCCTACTTATGATACTCCATATGTAAAAGGCATTTTCATTTGGTTTTAAAAAAAAGGCATTTTCATTTTTTGACTTGGTAAATATTTCCATTTATGATGTGGACATCGAAATCCAATTAAGGAATCCAACTAGAATAAAATCCTTTTCTAAAATAATTCTTGTGCATTTTGATTATGTGTTTTTTGTAGTACTCTTTTTGATTAAAAGTTTAAAACTCGACTAATTATGAACCTAAGATTATTTCAGATCACCGATCATCTTTAAATGCGATCAAACGTAATTGTGAAGAGATAAACCAAAAGCAAATAAAAGAAAAAGGTTGAAGAAACCGAAAAGAAATGGCTAGGAAAAGAGAGAATTTAAAAACCACGAAAAAGAGAAGTACAATTCTGGATGGAAGAATAAAATTAAACAACGGAATTAGTAAGGGCAATTTTGTCCCTTCAATTCAAAATCACTCCTATTTAGAATTTAAAAAGTTTTAATTCCTATTTGCATTTCCAGCTCTTGTTTTATGGAGTGTTTTTGTTTGCTTAAAAAAGCGCTTTTCAGCTTTTGGCTTAAAAAAAGTTGAAAAGAGTGTTTTCAAATGACAGCTTCTGCTTAAATTAATCACTTAAAAGCTAAAAGCTGGAAGCAGGTAGAGGGTGCTTTAAACTGCTTCTCACTTTTTCTATTACACAAAAAGTACTTATTTTACCAAACACTATCAACATTTACTTTTTCAGAATCACTTTTTTCTCAAACACTACCAACTTTTACTATTAATCACTTTTCCCAAAATCATTTTAAAAAATCACTTTTTTAAAGTTGAAGCAATTACAAACACTCCCTTAGTCCTAGAGTATAGGGTCCTATAATCCTATTTAGGTCTATAACCCAAGATTGAGTATTTGTTCATCCTGCGACTACATCTACCTTATGCATATATGTTCTTCATATTTGTCTTCTTTATTTAATGTCTCTACTTATTGCTGTGCGTGGAGGGTTGAGACTTTCTAATGAAGCTTAAATTGAAATTAAAGAACATTTTAAGAAAGATAAACAAAGTCTTACTTGTGCCAGTTAAATTGAAATCTCATTCTAAAGAATCCAGTCTTATTGGGGAAATTTGTTTCTATTTGTCTAGTTTGACCTTTAAATACTAAAGAAACAAGGAAGGGAGATGCCTACCATTCCAACTCGCACATATGAATATTTTCTTTCAAATTGATCTCTAGTTTAAGAGAAAAGGGTCAAATGAGGTCTCCTACTATTATCAAATCGTCACATAAAGTCATGTACTCAATAGAGTGTCATATAAATACGTCTACTTATAAAAAGTAATCGGATGAGTCCTAACGACCTGTTAACAACCTCATAATCCCGATTTTAGCGTCCTTCAGACTATCTTTTTTAAATTGATTATAAGGCTGACGAGAAATATTTGGTCAGGATTGGTTTAAATACAAGGCAAAAATAATGACACATAAGCTAGAATCGGGATTAGGAGGTTGTCAATGGGTTGTTTTGACTCACCCGATCGCTTTTTATATGCAGACATATTTATATGACACTTAATTGAGTACATGATCTTATGTGACCATTTGGTAATAGTACAAAACCTTATTTGACCCATTTCCCCTAATTTAATGATCTTATCAAGTCCGTTTTGATAAAAATGATCAGGTATGAGAAACATGTGATATATGTTTATTTTACTATTGTCTATGTCTGTTTTTATATACTATCATCAATCTAGTTTACTTAATTGTGATTTGATAATCAAAATCAAAAGATTCAAAACATTGTGAATTTGATGAAATTCAAAGCACGGAGTAATATTTTTTTCTGATAGAGTATAATAAAGCCGGCTGTCGTTTATTTGTTTGGACTTTCGAGTGTGGACTTCAAAGTTGGAGTACCATACGTCCATACCTAACAAAGCACGGAGTAATATTTTTTCTGATAGAGTATAATATAGTCGAGAAAAAATATACTATCGTACGTAGTGTATCTGTGTACGTATGTTTTGCACCTAGACATAAAAATCATTGCGGAGTTTAATTCCATCTTTCAAAAAAAATCCAATATGTTTGATGGAAACAATATATTTTTGGAAAAATTGAAAATAATAATATCAACTATTGTTGATTGCTAACAATAATCTCAACTATTGATTACTAGCTTTCAAGCTCGTGCGATGCACGGACAGTATGTAATTTAGCTAATTTGAAATTTAATTTCTATCGGATCAAATATAATGTGATTTAAAAGAAAAATAAACTTAGTCTAATATAGAGTCTGTTTGATAATACTAAAGTAAATAGAATTAACTTATTTTGCTGAAATTGATTGAATTCTAGTTAAATAGGTGGAATCTCCTGAATCACGAAAAATATATGTGAAATATATTCCATTTGTGAAACAAAGAAAAAATATATGAAAAAAAAGTTAAATTGGTCTTCTACATAAGCATCTCAAGTAAACATAATTGTTATGAACCCAATAATAAAAAAAATTCTATATTTCTTAATTGTTAGATCTTACAGTTTACTCATTAATAAGAACGTTTTTAATTGAATTAAAATTTCGGGTTTGATTTGGTATGAATTAATATGGTCTATTAGATGTCTGTTTTTTATGTGAATTATTGTTATAATTATTAAAGTTTGATCTTATCTGATTTAATCTGGAACTGAAATCAATCAAATTAAAAACATTCTATTAAAATAAAAGTAGGAATTTGTAAACCTATAAAGATTTTCTAATGTGGATTAGGAATCTATTTCAAAAGTGAAGGCATATTTAAATTTTAGGTGTAAAATAAAGAAACAACCCAAAAAAATTACTTATTTGGCTAGGCTAAATGTATTTACTTGTGAAAATATATATACTTTATGTTGGTTATAATTTTTAATTTCATTTTTAATTATTTACTTATTTGAAGCTTACTAATTTATTAATAGGTGTCAAATTATTAAGTAAACTAATTTGCATATTTGTTTCTATTTAATTCGTTTTAGTAAACTAATATAAATTAGTTTCCATATCAATAAACGTTATAAGAATTTCACTTTGATAACCAAAAATTATTTTACTTATTTGAAGCTTACAAAATTAATTAAGGTGGATTTCTAAGGATTTTTGTTTCCATATCAATATGCAATCAAAAATAGAATCTAATAAAAACAAAAGGTATAAAAATAAGTAAATAATTGTTTTATATAATGACATGGCAGGATTACGTGGCGCTTTGTATGCTCTTAAAAAGTTCCTTTTATATATATATATATTGATTTTTGTATAATCCCAACTATATGGACAATCCGTTAATAATGGTTCATGACCGGATATTACCTGCTATAAGAGGTGAATTTAAATAGAAATTAGGCGTAAAAATTAAAAGTTGGGATTATTTATAGAGATTACCTGTTATATCTCTTCTCATCCACTTTAGAAACTATATGAATTTATTTATAGTCGGTCACGTCAGACTATTATAGGCGGACGGTCCCTAAAGTTAGGATTATTCTGAAATAATCGATTATTGGGATTATTATGAGCGGACCGCCAATAATTGAGTTTATTACTATCAATTTTTCCTTTTTTTAAAGAAGATGTGGGAAGATTTTTAACAGAACGTAAGTAGGATACAAAACTAGGGGTGAGAAAAACTAAACCGAAACTCGGAAACCGACCCTGGACCGACCCGAATTATGATCTCGGTCTGGGTTTTTTCTTTTTAACCGGCCCAAATTAAAAAAAGACCGGACCGAACCCGAAATTGCGCGCTCATTAACGGGCCTTAAAATCTATAACCTAGCCCGGACCGATGAAAACCCGAAACAATTAGCTTTAATATAAAACTAATATAATATATGAATATAGATTTATAAATATTTCTTAATAAATGATTATAATCACGGTGGATAAAAAAATAATTTAGTAACTTTTAGTGACTACAAATATGTTTAATTTGTTTAGCGCAATGACCATGAAAATATATTTATAGCAACTGTAGTCAGATTTTTTATCTATAATTTTTTTTTGTAATTTTTTAAGAAAACCTATATTATTTATTTATATTCATCTTAAATAAAATATTAAGATAATTATCTTCTTTGAATTTGTATTGTTGGTGATTTTGGAGACTAATATTTGTGTTATTATTTGAGGTTTGTATTTTTTATTAATTTTATTTGAAAATAGGTGTTAAAATGTCAAAGAAAAATGATATATTTTACGTTCGGGCTTTAACTGGCCCAACCCGAACCCGGACCGAATCCGGGCTACCAAAAACCCAACTCGGACCAAATATAATGGGCTTTGTTCCGGTCCCTAATTTTCATAAACCGAGACCTTCCAGGTAATTTCCAGGTTTAGCAAAAACCCAACCCAGACTGGACCGATCCCACCCCTATACAAAACGATAACATACCCTCTGTCTACTGTTCGCCCTTGAACAAGACTTATAATTTGTCTACTCCGAAGAAGAAATTAGATTCACTGATCCTGAATTGAACTTAACTGAGCCAATAACAGACAAACCAGACTTTCCATCGCCTAACTTAAATTCTAGAGTTTTAGCGCTAGGAAAAAACAACACCAACAAAACAATATGAAGTTCAAAGCAACAACCAAACATTAACATAAAAATAGAGAAACTAATATAAAAGTGTCCTCTAATCAGCAGGAAGAGTCGAATCTTCAAGAACTTTGGCATGTCGAGAACCCACAACCCGCCTCTTTCCCGTTTTTTGGCACGTCAAGAGCCATTTCGTCCACCTCTAGATCCCTCTGCTCTTGCTCTTCCCATGCGCGTCTTCTCTTCTGCTCTCCTGACTCACCTTTAGTCTGCCCTGCTCCGCCGTTGGTGACCACCACCACCCATCCCTGGGACTCTTCCTCCGTGTTACTGGGTCCCTGCTCCTGCTCCTTTTTATCATTGGTTGCCATTTTATATGCTCCCCTTCCTAAGCTTCCCGCAGTAACCAAGCATTTATTGCCGAAAGAAGGACGAGACTTCCCATAGAATATATTATCTCCGTCCCGCTAAGATTGTCACAGACACTATTCACTTGGTCAACACAAATCACTCTTAATCTCTTACTTTATATATCATATTTTTATCAAATTTGATTCACGTTTTTGCGACTTTGTAAAGCTTTTAATGCAGTTTCTGAATATGTAATTTTTTTTCTAAAAATAATTTGAGATCGGACAGTGTTCTGTTTGCTTTATCGTCGGTCAAGCATCGTAAACTGAATTGTCTCAATCTTAGTGGGGCTGAGGGAGTATATTAATACACCGAACTAATTATCTATCCGGTTGGTTTGATAATAAAATATAACCCCTTACAACCAAATGTCATTTTATCGTGTCATAACTGAAATAAGAATTTGGAATGACAATTGTGAGTTTGTGACCGATCAGATGGATACCCACACTGAATCGTCCCGGTCAAAACGAGGAAAACTGCATTGACTGGGTAACGGGTACGGGGCGGAGAATATATGTTTTGTTTTTACGAGTAACGGGACGGTTACAGTTTTATACATGACTGCCCCATTACTCGCCCCGTATCCGCCCCGTTTATTTTAGTTATATTTTTGTTGAATTTTTATCTATTATTTATCTCACAACTACTTAAATATGAGATCTTTCTCTTTTCATTGTGCATATACGAATAATTGATGTACTAAATATAGTGTCCACAATAGATTTTGAAACTCTTGTTTGATTATTATCAGATCTTTTCATAGTTAATTATATTTTTTGGGATAATTAGAGTTTGCACCCCATATTATTGTTCAAATTAGACTTTGCACCCCATTTTTAAAAGTCTTTGTTTTTGCACCCCAACCTCATATGAAAAGACAAAAATGCCCCTCCATTAACAATTCTTTTGATCTTCAACATATTCCTGATCAAGGGCATTTTTGTATTTTCATATGTAGTTGGGGTGCAAAAACAAAGACTTTTAAAAACGGGGTGCAAAGTCCAATTTGGACAATAATATGGGGTGCAAACTCAAATTACCCCTTATTTCTTAGATTAAGTATTTTTAGGTTCAAATTAATTTAGGTTGCACTCTTTCTCATCTTGTATATATACGAAACTTTAAAGTGACGTCTAACGTCTCTGGTCGTGTAGGCAATGCCATTTTTCGCCTTTTAAAATAGTATTTTTATATTAAAATATCAATGACTCATTTATTAAAGCGGTGACTCGCAATTATACCCGTTACCCATTGGGAAGGTTATAGTTTGAGTTAAAATTACCCTTTGAGTAATGAGGAGTTTACGGGGCGCGAAAATTACCCAACGGGACGAGTACGGTTATATGTAAAACCTTCCTGGTCTGTCATGTTGTCATCCCTAATAAAAATTAAGATAATTGAACCAATCACATACAGTAATAGATTATTGGGAGAAGGGCCAAAAATGACACTAAGCTTTTTAATGAATCTCGGATTGGACACTCGGATTTTAGTAGACCAAATAAACACTAATTCTTTGATTATCGGTCACCCACTAACGCTTCCGTTAAACCAATGGCTTCTCCTTCCATTAAAAACACACAACCCCAATTTCTAACCCTAGGTCATTCTTTCTCTTACTCGAGAAAGAAAGGAAAAAAATTACTTCTCAATTTCACCAAAACAGCTAATGACGAGCAAAAGAAAGTTTGATACTCTCTCTTTTGATTCGCCCATCATCTGGAGTAAGCAGACTTCATAGGCTTAGATTGAGATACACAAGGGCACCGTTGTTCAAGAAGATTAACTATCTGCAATGGATTTGTACGGTGGCGCTGTTATTCTTCTTCTTCATTGTGTTGTTCCAGATGTTGTTACCTAGTTCATTTGTGGATAATTCGGAAAATTTGTCAAAGGGAAGTGATGTTGGCTCTGGGAATTTGGAGTTCTTGAAAGAGCTTGGTGGATTGGATTTTGGTGAAGATTTTAAGTTGGAACCTTTCAAGATTTTAGCTAAGCTTAATGTCTTTATTGGGTCTGGGAGAGCAATGGAATACCCCCACAGAAAACCTAAACTTGAATTTGTGAGTATTGATATTAACCTGTCAATAATTGTTTGGGTTGTCTTGGTGAATAGTTGTTTTAATGGTTTTTCATTGTTCTGGCAGATCCATACCAAGTAATGATGCTTAATGTTGTGTTGGCTTTGAAGGAGATTGGGTACGAAGTTCAGGCCACTCATACTTACGTTCCATGGAGAATGACTGATAAGTCCGTATTTCGACACGCATTTGATGTGTGTTGAGATCGGCTTCTGAAGGTTTTCCTAGCTTTAAGATGTTATAAGTCTCATTTTTAGCTCAAGTCATATTTTACCAGGCGTTGGTTCGAGTTTTGTATTATTGGAGTCAAAATCAGGGAATTTGAGCCCGACACTGGCGCTTGAGAAGCAACCGGGATGAGTTGAGAAGCATTCGATAGTGAATTGAGACCTTTGGAGGTCACCCGGAGGTTTACGATGAAGATTTTATGACAAAAGAGCTCTAGGATTGGCTATGGGATCAAACGAAGATGAAAAGCTTGAAAACGGCGATCAGGATGACGTTCTGTTAATCCTTCAAGCATATCTTTTTGTAGAAACATCCAAAGGACACGATTCAAGTTCCATATGAAAGCCAACCGCAAGGGCTACAAATAATATGAAGACACCATTGCGAGAATCTGAGAGGAGCAAGGTGAAAACAGACGAAGAAGTCAGATGATCGTTGTTGCGATTTCAGAATGCGACCTTCCACCATTTTATTCATATCTTTTGATTGGATGATTCAAATCGAGATTTGCAAGTTGTGGTGGATAGAGGACTTCATTATCTACAAGTTTTGTGAAGGAAGCATTGTCAAATTCGGCGAAGAAAAGAGTCAGGCACGGTCGTGCCTGTAGAAATAGTGCGTACAAAGCTACTGGAGGCCAGACACAATCGTGCCTGCCAGGGAGGCACGATCGTGCCTGCCAGGGAGGCACGGCCGTGCTTGTAGGGCTGTGCATTAACCGGATCGGACCGTATTTTAGACCTGAACCGGACCGGAATGACCCGGTCCGGACTGGACCGGTATTAACCGGTCCGGGTTTCGGTCCTTTGTTTTTCAAGATTCCGGGTTTCCGGTCCGGTCCGGGTCAAACCCGGAAAAAAACAGGTCCGGACCGGAATAGACCGGTAACCTATTGTTCCATAAAATATATACTTCGTTTTGAATCATTAGTCAACTTATATTTGGCTTACTACTATGTTTATGGCTTATTTTTGCCTTTTGTTATATACACGAATATATACGGAGTGTGTATTTGGTGTCTAATTATTTCCTAAGTTGTTTATAATTTTTTTTATGTAGCAGGTCCTAAGTTTTTTATTGATCGTAGTTTATATTTGTTTGATTTTTCCAAATCGCTTTTTATTTGTTTCTTTATTTGCAGGTGTGTATGTAGTTTATATGTAGTATATTTTTGGACGTAATTTAGTTTTTATTACCCCACAATAAATTTTGCCAATTTAGTACACAAAAGATTGTAGTTTTAATTATTGTGTGATACTAATTGTTACAATTGAATAGTTTTGATGACTATATTCCAAAATTAATAAATGAGCTATACAATTATTTAGTCTATTTAGCATATCTGCATATAAAATTATAGTTTGAAACAACAACAACAACATCCAAGTCTTATTCCTAAAAAATTTGGGGTCAGCTAAGAACACTCTAAGATAATACTCCATATGTCTTTTTTTAAAACCGGGTCAATTAGGGTCAAACCCGGACCGGACCGGAAAATTCAGGCCCGGACCGGTCCGGACCGGTTAGATTCAGGTCCGGTCTTCGGTCCATAGAAAATGATGATTCCGGTTCCGGTCCTAACCGGTTCCGGTCCGGTCCGGTCCGGTTTTGGACCGGTGCACACCCCTACGTGCTTGGAAGCGAGACGCGGGATTCCTCTGGAGGCACGGAGGGAGGCAAGATCGTGCCCGGCACCGTGCCTGCCTCTAGAAATCTCAGTTTCGCCCAAATTCAGCTGTTTTCTATAAATAAGGTCTCCATAACCCTATTTTGGGGTGACGGAATTTAGAGAGAGGCCTAGGGACGAGTTTCTACTTTGTTTTCCGCTATTTTGTTCAAGACCCTGGGATTATTTGTAAGCTATATCTTTTTAATTAATGACAATTACTTCTATCCATCCCAATTCTGTTGATTTATCAATTATGAGTTGTGAGTAGTTTAATTAGGGATTTGAGATTGATGAAAGGGTTAATCATGATGTATGACATTAATTGCATGAATGTCGCTTAATTTGTGTTTGAATAAGTTAATTACAATTGCTTGTAGAATAAATTAAGAGAAATCTAGTTTATTTTAAGACACATTCACACACACTTAATCGCTCGCTAAGAGATTAGTAGCGATTAAGGGGCCGTAAGCTCGCTCGTCTTGGCAATAATTTATGATCATGTCGCATGAGAGATCAGCCTGGTCCCCTAAATTATTGTACTCTACGCGGCGAGAGCAATAAGAACTTAGTAATGATTAACTAGGTTCAATTAAATTAATTACATGTAATTAAGCCTGATCTGCCAGAAATCTGGTTACCCCAGAATCAATCGTTGTTCCCATCGTCATTAATTAGAGAGAAACCAAGTTTTTTATTCGTTTAATCGCATTTTAATTTTCAAACCATTCAAATCTCGCACAATTGCATTTTATTTTATTTTCTTTTTAATCTTTGAATTTCGTTAATTCTTATTTCCCTTTTGTCCGTCTCTATGGAGACGATACTCGTGCTTTCACCACTATATTACTACATTTTTAAGTGCGAGAAAACTCACATCAATGACTTATGAGGCGTTTACTTAGCTGTTAAAGTCACAGTTAGGTTAGTAAGACAGGTGAAGTAAACACGCAAACTGCTTAAAAAGTTGCTTACTAACCGAAAGAGGTGCTTCAAGTTCCGCTTACTAAGCATACCACCCCGATGTATTAATTAAGCGGCACTTTAAGCTTTTTCAGTTTCCGAATTTACCCTTACCCTATTGTTACCCCTTACCCTACCTTACCCTGAGCCCATCCCTACGCTCCCGACCATCCCCTTACCCCACCCCCACCCGTACCCTACCACTGGACCTACCTCGACCCCAACCTCATCCTACCCCTTTACCCCTACCACCTTCCCCTACCTCGAACTCGACCCCACCCCAACCCCTTACCCCACCCCACCTCCCGTACCCTTACCGTACCCCTACCTCGACCTGACCCCCACCCCCTCCTACCCCTACCCATGACATACCCCTTACCCCCACCCATCCTACCCCAACCCTACCCCTACATTGACCCGACCAATACCCACTTAACCTTACCTTACTTATCCCACCCCCTCACCACTTACCATAACCCGACCGTAACCCCTTTACCCCTACCTCCACCCGACCCCACCCCCTTTACCACTAACTCTACCCAAACCCCTTTACCCCACCCCCACCTTACCTACCCTTACCTTGACCCGATCCCTACCCCCACCCACTTACCCTTACCCCCCTCACCCCTACCCCCATACTACCCCTTATCCCTCCTCGTACCCCTTACCCGACCCTACCCCTAACCTCGACCCGGTCCCACCCCTACCCCTTTATCACATACCATTTGCCCTTACCTCGAGTCCTCGACCCGACCACTACCCCACCCCTCCTACCCCCATCCCCACCCACCCGTACCCCGAACCTACCTCTTTACCCCCTGCCATCTACCCCTACCTCGACCCCAACCCACGCCCCGCCCCCAACCCCTTACCTTGCCCCCGTACCCTACCCCCTTTACCCCTACCACCTGCCCCTACCTCGACCCCACCCCCACCCCCCTACGAGTAGGGTAGGGGTTAGGGGTTAGGGGTTAGGAGTATGGGTGTGCATGGTTGTATGGGAGTATGGGTAGAGGTTAAGGTCATGGTAGGGGTATGAGTAGGGTGGCGTAGGGGTGGGGGTACGAGTATAGAGGGCGGGTAGGGTTAGGGATATGAGTACGCGTATGAGGTGACCCCCACATATTATATTATATATTTGTGTTCATGAATGTTTGTGTGTCTATATATATCGGGTTATTTTGGACATTTTAATGTTAAACGGTGTTTTAAATCATTTGAAGTAAACATGAACTTACAACACTGCTTATTTTATGCGACGTTTGTTAACGCGGGTCTTACCAAACATCGTTTAGTAATCCATGAAGTAAACATGTCCTTAGTGTTGCAAATTGAGATGTCTGTTTAACGAAGGAGAAGACGTCACTTTAACGGGAGTGTTAGTGGGTGGCTAATAATCAACTAAGAAGTTAGAATTAGTGTTTATTTGGTCTACTAAAAACCGGAATGTTCAATCCGAGATTCATGTTTATTTGGCCCTACTCCCTAGATTATTCCTACTCCCTAGATTATTCCAAGGGAAAGTTCCCTAAATAGGACTAAAACAGTTTGAAAATTCCAAAATAAGACTGTCATGTTTTTTATTCCCAAAATAGGAGTAATTACTGTCAAGTTTGAAAAATACTACCATGTTTGAAGTCTGGTACTGCCAAAACATGACTGTAATTAGTCCTATTTTGGGAATAAAAACATGATAGTTCTATTTTGGAATTTTTAAACCTTTTTAGTCCTATTTCGGGTAATATTCTCTTATTCCAATTAACATAAAAGTAACAATTGTACTGGTGTATTAAACCAATCACGTAACAATTTTATAACAGAATTATTTTGACCACCAATATGAAGAATGCGAAATTCCAATATAAAAGTAATATATATTTTGAAATAATTAATGTAATACTTTCAGATGTATCTTATTATCATAACACTGTCATATTAAGGTGCCAATGTTAAAATATGAATCATAATAATCTAATCTTATTTTTAAAAAATATAGCTCATATTTTAAAATATATATTTAGTACCATTATTTTAAATACTTTCAAATTTGTGAATACGAAACCAAACAAGAAAAAGTTGGGAGAAGGAGAACTAAAATAAGTAATAAAATAAATGAATAATTGAATTGAATATGTTGGCCGTCACGAAGTCTGCATTTGGGGGCTGGAAAAAGGGAGAATGGAAATGGATGAAAAACTGGCGGTCCTATATATATTCCAACGGAAACCGGTGACAGCCATCAACTCGCCATTGCCAACCACCAACTCAACGAGTTAACTCGCTCTTCTCCGATTATCCCGCACTCCATTTCTCCTTCTCCAAGCTTCTTTCTCCCCTTCATCCAGCAGCAACCCAGCGAGTGCAGTGAGGGTCAGCCAGACGTGCCGCTGCTGTTTCATTATTTGCTTCTCCGGATCTATTCCGATTCAGGCTGCCCGTTTGCCGGAATCTTAAATGGCTTCCCAGCAGAAGAATGTCGGAATTCTCGCCGTCGATATTTACTTCCCTCCCACATGCGTCCAGCAGGTACGCTCGCTGTCTCCTCCTCCCACCTCCTAATCATGGTGGGAAATGCTGTTTTATTTATTTCATTTTTTAAATATTTTTTGAAGCACTCAGACTTTATTTTGTGCTCTTGGTTTTTTAGGAAATTTTCTGAGAGAAGAATGATATGGTATCAATACGGAAAAAAATTCCACTTCACAAAATTTGCTTGATAATCTAACTCTTCTTTGTAATACTAATTCTATGATATATTTGTTCCCTATGTTGAGCTACTTTTGGTAGCAAATTTATTTGCTTGCTGTTATTGTTTGGGCACTCGTTCTATATTGGTTTTTGGTCTATATATTTATCTGATATCAGTGCTAACAGTTTCAGATTATGGTAAAATTTGAATGTAGGAAGCATTAGAGGCTCATGATGGAGCAAGCAAAGGAAAATACACAATCGGTCTTGGTCAAGATTGCATGGCTTTTTGTAGTGAGGTGGAAGATGTCATATCCATGAGGTATACCCCAAGCTTTGAACAAATTGTGTATTCTATAATATGGTCAGGCTGTGAAAAGGTGATCCCTAGGATCGATTATTTTATTAATTAATTCGATAAGTTTTTGCTAGCTAAGGCTCCATTTGATCGCATAAAAATAACTTGATGTGGAAAGTGTTTTGAAGTTGTTCTTTGTATTATAGTTTTCCTGTCAAATCATGCTAAGTAAGGTCTTAATATGGCTAACGTATTGATTTGCTGATATGCAGTTTGACCGCGGTTACTTCACTTCTTGAGAAGTATGACGTTGATCCAAGGCAAATTGGAAGACTCGAAGTTGGAAGTGAGACTGTTATAGACAAAAGCAAATCAATCAAAACATTCCTGATGCAAATTTTTGAGGTACCAATTCTTATCTCTGTAAGAATACCACTGTTTTAACTAATAATATAAGCCACCTAGGGTATGGGTTTTCTCCACCGAATTTTAGTAAGATCATATAAGATTTCTAGCCCGGAAACAAAAGCAATATAGCTAATGCCTCATTCACCGCCGAAGCAAGAATAGCAAGGCAGCAGCAAGACATGTGACACATTAAAGTTATTGTGTCACAATGAGAAGGACAATTCCATTTTAGTGTTTATTTTCTAAAGTTGACGCGGTAGTATGTTGACCTCTGGAACAAAACTAATGCTGTTTCCTTGATGTTTGGAATGAACAGAAGTGTGGTAACACCGACATTGAAGGGGTAGACTCAAGTAATGCATGCTATGGAGGAACAGCTGCATTGCTTAACTGTGTGAATTGGGTTGAAAGCAGCTCATGGGATGGACGCTATGGCATGGTTGTATGCACTGATAGTGCGGTATGATTATTACATTTTCATGATCTTTAAGCTTCAAAGTTTAATTCTGTGTTCTTTAATCTTTACCAACATGATATTTTTTCCTTTTGGTGTTGTTGATAAATTCCCCCAGTACAAAAAAGAGTCATGCATGAGTAAGGTTCAACTTTTCTATTTTTAGTCAACTCAATCAAGATTCAAGTTTTTACGAGTTATGTATGGTCACGTATACCCCTATTACGTATATCCATATAGCATAGTCCACAGAGTAATTGGGTAATTCTGTTTGTGAGTTGGGTTTGCAGAAATTTTATTTAATTTTACAGTCAACTTTTAACACCAGACCTTTTTTACAAAAAAGTTCCTGAAACATGATGCTTTTCTGGGGAAGGAGTAATAATCATCTTGTAAATAGAAAATTTGGAATAGAAGTAGCTGTGGAAATGGAATTGGCGTATAAAATTTGGAACAGAAGTAGCGCTACAAATGACATTGGCTTATTGCGAAGAATCTTTTGACAGGTCTATGCAGAGGGACCTGCTCGTCCAACAGGAGGAGCAGCAGCCATTGCTATGCTAATAGGGCCAGATGCTCCTATTGTTTTTGAGAGCAAATTCAGGGCTAGCCATATGGCTCATGTTTATGACTTTTACAAGCCTATTCTTGACAGTGAATACCCGGTATTACTCCATTGGCATTTTCTAGTTTTTTCTTTTCTCTCTTTTTGGCGTGGATGGGCATTTGGGGCATTGTGGGTTCACATCGAATTGATTGCCTTCTTTTCTTACACACAGGTTGTTGATGGTAAGCTTTCACAGACTTGCTATCTAATGGCGCTTGATTCATGCTACAAGAGCTTATGCCATAAGTAAGAGAAACTGCTTTGATTACATTGCATAATTATCTATGTTCAATATGAAATGCTGTTCTGATTGCTGCTCTATTGTTAGAGACCTATAGAGAATATAAAAAAATAGAATAAGTGTAATAAGTGTTGGGGGGGATTATTAGATAAGGACTATGGCTGGGTGGCTGAGGTCTATAAATAGAAGTTAGAAAGATGTAATATGGATGCTGAATTTGAATTGTAAAGTGTAGCCCCTATCTGTTGCCTAGTCCGATGGCCATTGTTGCCTTTTCTTGAATAAGAAGTTGCCTTGAGTTCTTCGATTTCCTTTGTGTATTGTTAGATTGATCTGGCAGGATCTAACATTGGTATCCGAGCCTTCGTTCACTGTGGATGGTAGTGACGCGCGCGAAGATGGAAGCCAGAGTAGAGGAATTGGAAAAATCGCAACAAGAGACGAGGGATATGTTCGCGGCTCTTCAGGCATCGATCGCCAGATTGGAATCGCGAGGAGAAAGTCGATCGCGTAGCAGGTCGCACGCTTCGCATCGATCTTCGCACCGATCATCGCGACCTTCATCGCTTCAGTCAACGCGACCCTCAGCGAAGCATCATTCGAAGAAATCGATGGACAGTTCCGACAGTTCAGATAGTCAACCGGAGTACGCATCAACTCGCCAACATCATCAACCTCGCCAACATCAACAGACGCACAGGAAGGTTGATTTACCTCTATTTCAAGGTGAAGATGCTTTTGGATGGCTTGTGAGGATCGAACGTTATTTTCGCCTCAATAACACGGAAGAGGAAGAAAAAATCGAAGTGGCAGTAGTTGCCATGGAAGGAAAGGCGCTGGGATGGATTCAATGGTGGGAAAAACAAGCTAGAGAAAGGAATTGGGAAAAATTCAAGAAAGCAATGATTAGGCGATTTCAACCAGAGCTCATTCAAAATCCATTGGGGCCTTTGTTGAGTCTGAAGCAAAGAAATTCTGTACAGGAGTACAGGGAACAATTTGAAAAAGCTATTGGATCGCAAGAGAATTTGGACAGAAAGGTAATGAGAGCTATATTTCTGAATGGATTAAAGAAGGATATTAGAGCAGAAATGAAGCTGTATAAGACCAAAGATCTGGGGAAAATAATGGATAAGGCACAGGTGATTGAGGATAAGAATGAAGAAATACTGTCAAGAAGAAATAAAGAAGAGGGTAAAAGACCATGGAAGAACATTACAATTAAAGGAAGCAGTTTTCATAAAGGGGAGGAAGGGATTAGAAGTGGCAGTAATCCAATTCTTACACATTCTGCTGGTGAAGGTTCCAGTTCTGGGAAAACAGGCCCCAGATTATCCCAACAAGAATTAATGGAAAGGAGTAAGAAAGGTTTATGCTTCAAGTGTGGCGAAAACTGGAATAGGGGGCATATCTGTAAGATGAGAAATTTCAGAATGGTTTTGATGGAACTTTCTGAAGGAGAGGGAGAAATCATAGATACAGGGATCTCTAACATAGCCGCGTTTTCCGTTCCTGATCGCGCGTACCGGATCGCGGTACAGTTGCGTGCCGGTCGCTTCTGGTTCGCGACTCCGGTATGGCGGATTCCGGTTGCAGTTCGCGGTTGCCGTCCAGGTGGTACGCTGTTTCCGAGTTGTGGTTCGCACGTCCCCTCCAGCGTCCGACGAACATCAGTCCAAGAGTCGCGTCCGTGAACTGCTTTTTCCAAGCGACACCGGGTCGGCGACGAACTGAGTAGTCTCTCTTTGTCGTTTGCAGTTCAAAGATCGAAGCGATGACTCACCGCTCACTCAAAGTCTGAAACGACTTTTTATTTCTTTAGATTTCACAGTTCGAACTTCAAAAAGCTAAACGAATTTAAGGACTGAAACGACGTTGCTTTTTCCAAGCCACACAATCTTTAAAGACTTCGTAGTTCACACTTCAAACCTTTGTATTTAATTATGGTACACAATTTCAAAAAAAAAAATTATGGTACACATAAGCAATTGATTAAAGATTTACTCATTGAAGTGAATTGTTTAATACTCCGTATTATATTAATTATATTTAATTAATTATATTTATATACTTGGTAAATTGTACTGCACATATGTTTATGGCACATCGTACCATAACAAACGGTACAGCGTTCCGCCTACCGAAATAGCGTACCGAAGAAGCCTACCCCCTCGCGTATCGGATTTCTAATATTCGCGATCCGCGTTCCCGTTTTCGTACCGCGTACCATAGCGTACCGCGATCCATGTGACTATGGGAGAAACTGAAGTGGAGGACAGCAGTTCTGAAGAAGAGGGACCTCACCCTGAACTCAAATCATTGCAATTATCTGTGCTCAACAATGAAGATATACAGTCTTGGAGAACTTTTAAGGTAATAGGATTACTAAGCTGGTTTTCAGGAGATAAACCAGTAAAGGTCCTCATTGATTGTGGTGCTTCCAACAATTTTATCTCACAGAAATTGGTGGATGAGTATAAAATTCCTTTCCATCAAATCAAAGGTTATAGGGTCCAGACTGGTAATGGAGAGTTCATTTCCAATAATGGCAGATGTATGGGGCTGAAATTAGATGTTCAAGGGAGTGTAATACAACAAGCTTTCTACATCCTAGAGTTAGGAGGGACAGAATTGGTGCTAGGCATGGAATGGTTAACTCAATTGGGAAATATGGCAATCAATTTCAAATACCAGTCCATCACTTGGAAGCAAGGCAATCAGATCTGTTCCATAAAAGGGGATATAGCTCTGAATGAAAAGGATGTTCTTCACATAAACACTGCACAGATTATGCAACCAACTGTGGATTGGTATCTACTGTGTTGTAAGGATAAAGAACAGGGACAGAACATGGAACAGAAGATTAGTGATCATGTTATCCAGACCAAGGAAGGTGCTGACTTTGTATCTTCAGGCACGAAAGGTGGTTCAGTTCATGTGTTGCATCACAATAGCAAAGAGGCTCTGGAAAAATCTGTGAGCTGGAAAGATCTATTAATGAAGCTTTTATATCAGAAATTTGTGGAATATTGGAAAGGCAGGAGTACCAGAATGAAGAAGAAGCCGGAAGTCTTGGCTGTTACCTTTCACCCACCTTGAGGGCAAGGTGGATGTTTAGGGGGGGAGATATGTTAGAGACCTATAGAGAATATAAAAAAATAGAATAAGTGTAATAAGTGTTGGGGGGGATTATTAGATAAGGACTATGGCTGGGTGGCTGAGGTCTATAAATAGAAGTTAGAAAGATGTAATATGGATGCTGAATTTGAATTGTAAAGTGTAGCCCCTATCTGTTGCCTAGGCCGATGGCCATTGTTGCCTTTTCTTGAATAAGAAGTTGCCTTGAGTTCTTCGATTTCCTTTGTGTATTGTTAGATTGATCTGGCAGGATCTAACATCTATCTTCCATATATTCATATCATATAGGCATGAAAAAACAGAGGGCAAGCCGTTTTCTGTGGCTGAAGCTAGTTACTTTGTCTTCCACTCTCCTTACAACAAGGTAATTGGTTGTTTGTTGCGTCATTAGTTAAATAGTTTGGTTCTAGTTTGGTTATTGTATTATACTTTCTACCCTATTTTTTTGTCTTACTAAAGTGAGAGAGTACAACTATTATTAGCTCTATAATGTGGAATTTTTAATCTTCAGCTTGTGCAAAAGAGTTTTGCTCGGCTGATATTCAATGACGTTGTGAGAAATGCCAGGTGAGATGAGTACAGATTGGTAATATGTATTGCATGTATTATTTTAAAGAGACTGGATCTTTCTGCCTGGGCTGAGTTTTGTCATGGTTGAAATAAAAAACACTATGTTTATTTTTTAAGCAGAATAACCTAGTTAAACAGCCTTTGACTTACTAATTTGGCTGATCAATATTACCAAGTGTTTTTCATTTCAAAAACATCAGGTGATTTAGCCATTTCAGCCAAACAGCCCCAAGTAGAATTATGCTGGGTCTTAGTGAGAAAAAAATCATACACGGGCAAGGACAACTTGATTGCCTAGGTAGTCATTTTTTGTGCAATTATGATCTGATTTCATTTTTATTGGAATTCACAGCTATATTGATGAGGCTTCCAAGGAAAAGCTGGCACCATTCTTATCCTTGACTGGCGAAGAGAGTTACTCTAGTCGTGATCTTGAAAAGGTTTTCCACATTTAATTAATTATATTTCACTCTTCTTCATTCATATAGTTGACAATGGAGTTGAGCTAACTATCTAGTTCATGGATTTCTCATAAATAGGCATCACAGCAAGTTGCAAAACCATTTTACGATGAAAAGGTGCAGCCTACAACATTGGTACCCAAACAAGTTGGCAATATGTATACTGCATCCCTCTACGCTGCATTTATCTCCCTCCTCCACAACAAGCATAACTCTTTGGTATATATAAGAATTACTTACCTTTTAGGACCTATTTTGGATGAAGGGTTATAGAGGGCTTAGTCTACATCACAATATAGATTTGAGCTTTCAGAAAAATTGAGAGGTTCTATTTATCAAGATACGGACTATGCCTTCCCCTCCAAACTGTCCCAGAAAAGCTTATCCAAAACGGACCCTAAGTTGTTTTTAATTTTTTTTACTTTTATGTTTGGTGTAGCCTGGACAACGAGTGATAATGTTCTCATATGGTAGTGGGTTGACTGCTACAATGTTTTCACTCCGCCTGCGGGAAGGTCAACATCCATTCAGCTTGTCAAATATTGCAACCATCATGAATGTCGATGGGAAGTTAAAGGCGAGGCACGAGGTATAAAATGAGTAATCTTTTTATCTGTAATTCCTTTCTTGACTTAATATTTAAATGAAATGATGAAAATATAGAGGAAATATATGCCCTTTGAAAAGTCCCACATAAGCCAGTAAACTGAGCATCTCTAGTGGTAAAACAAAAGTCCGTTTGTGTTTACCACATCAGTCACATCATAACATATGATCTCACAATCTTTTCCACCATCATAAATCAAACCAAGAACTTTTGAATGGGCCCCACACAGCTTTGACTCTTTGAGCTCTATTTGCTTCCAGCCACTCATCTCCATTCTTCTAACTTTTTTCAAACTCATCTTCACAATACTGAGACGAGTTGATACCAGATTAGTTCCATAGTCACATGGATCGCGGTACGCTATGGTACGCGGTACGAAAACGGGAACGCGGATCGCGAATATTAGAAATCCGATACGCGAGGGGGTAGGCTTCTTCGGTACGCTATTTCGGTAGGCGGAACGCTGTACCGTTTGTTATAGTACGATGTGCCATAAACATATGTGCAGTACAATTTACCAAGTATATAAATATAATTAATTAAATATAATTAATATAATACGGAGTATTAAACAATTCACTTCAATGAGTAAATCTTTAATCAATTGCTTATGTGTACCATAATTTTTTTTTTTGAAATTGTGTACCATAATTAAATACAAAGGTTTGAAGTGTGAACTACGAAGTCTTTAAAGATTGTGTGGCTTGGAAAAAGCAACGTCGTTTCAGTCCTTAAATTCGTTTAGCTTTTTGAAGTTCGAACTGTGAAATCTAAAGAAATAAAAAGTCGTTTCAGACTTTGAGTGAGCGGTGAGTCATCGCTTCGATCTTTGAACTGCAAACGACAAAGAGAGACTACTCAGTTCGTCGCCGACCCGGTGTCGCTTGGAAAAAGCAGTTCACGGACGCGACTCTTGGACTGATGTTCGTCGGACGCTGGAGGGGACGTGCGAACCACAACTCGGAAACAGCGTACCACCTGGACGGCAACCGCGAACTGCAACCGGAATCCGCCATACCGGAGTCGCGAACCAGAAGCGACCGGCACGCAACTGTACCGCGATCCGGTACGCGCGATCAGGAACGGAAAACGCGGCTATGTTAGAGATCCCTGTATCTATGATTAGTTCGTCATACACTAGTAGTCAATTCGGCCATCAACCTTGTTTAAACTAAATGCGCTGGACTATGAAATTTGGATCCAATTTTGTCCTTGTACATATTAGTATTACTGTATTACTTTTTTAATCTGAGGATAATCATCCTCCCATTTGAGGTGCTGTTGTTTCAAGCTAGTTCTATGTTGTAACGATGTTCGCTTCCTGCTAAAACAGAACAATCTTGAGAAACATTCTTCTTTTGGTGCAGACCAATCCAGAAAAGTTCATTGAAGTACTGAAACTGATGGAGCACAGGTATGGGGCGAAGGACTTTGTGACAAGCAAGGATTGTAGCCTCTTAGCTCCGGGAACTTACTATCTCACTGAGGTTGATTCCATGTATCGAAGATTCTACTCACAAAAAGCAAAAGATTCAACCGATATCAACGGTCACTAATGAGGCACCCTTGTGTGCGTGAATGTGATGCCGTACATTGGAGTTGGTCTGTGTGTTTTCGTAGTTGTCAGCAAATAGGAGGGGAATAACCGTTGTCATGTTCATGTATGTTGTGATAAGTTCAGTTTATTGAGCTGGAATTTTTCCTGTGTGTTTTAAAAGGTTTATTGTAATTCATGTAGTTTGATAACACTAATAGTTTAATAAATCAAATTCGTCGAGATTCCCATATTTGAAGACTAAATCCTGCTTTACCTTTTGTGTTAGAACTGCTAAATAGTACTCTCTCCGTCCCTTAAAACTTTGTCAACTTTCCTTTTTTGGATGTCTCACTAATTTTGTCACCTTCCCTTTTAAGTAAAGAATTTGTGGTTCAAGTTAATTCTCTCTCCTCTGTACAAACTTTAATCACACAGTTTTTACTTTATTAATCCTCGTGCCGATCAAACTTGGCAAAGATTTAAGTGACGGAGGTAGTACCACTGTACCACCCATCACTCTGGAAAAAAAATTGATTCCAAAAACATCACTTTTTATCGGTCTTTTCTTATGTAGTACGTAGTATAAGTTATACCAGTATACCACTATCAAGGAAAATGTCATTTTATTTGTACATTTTTTGTGCATGTCCCCTATATTTTGCTTGTGACACAAGTAATTTGTCTTTGAAAAATGTAAAATAGTTCTAACGTTTTTTTGAGTACTCGTAATATGTATCACAACCATGATATAATTTATATTTATTGGGGCATAGATTTGATATAAATTGTAATGCAAAAAAGATGAATTAATAAACAAAAGGTTAATCATATTTTTGGAAAAAGAAAACGTAATCACTTTTTGTATTTCACGAACTTATAAGTAATATTTGTGTCTTTATTCCTAGAGTTTTTGTTTACCTATTTAGGACTAAAAGAAGTTTTGTGCACCCAAATGGCGCTAAATAGCTTAAATAACCGATGATAACTTTTCTTGCATGTTTCCCACAAATGGCGCTAAATTATTTAAGTTATTTTTCGCAGCTAAAACTACTCAAAAGAGAAATGTATATTGATCGGGTTTCATACAAAAACAATAAGAAAATCAAGAAATATGCAAATAAGGCTATAAATTAATAGTAGAATTCAGTGTATTTTTCGAGCAAACATGCATGCGATTTATAGTGGGGGTTCACTCTTATTTATAGGAGAAATAGTTAATGCCCTTCTGGGTGTTTCGTCCGTTGTCCGTTACCCGACGATTTCGGGATTCTTCCTAAAAACCAGGATACGACTTAGCTAGCTGATCTTATCCTCCGATCCTCCCCTTACATTTACTCGTTTATATGTGTAAAGGGGGTTAATTGTTACATAATTAGCTCATATAATAGCAAAATTAACCTCCATTAATGTAGAAAATATTTGCTCCGAGACATAGTAAATAGTTTGCTATCTCAATATTACTTGATACCTCTTAATCAAACGTTTTAATCCATTAAAGATTTAATAATAATAAAGTAAGGGCCTTGCTTGGCGCACCCTTAGTATTACTTAATCTAACCTTATCAAGACTAACTAGTTTTTCGACGCACGCTGCGCGTGGGGATAAGGTCCAATATCATGTATTGTGTACACTGCACCACAACGAAATTGGGAATCCAAAAAATGATACGTATTCAAGTACGCAACATAGAAGTGTAAGTGGGGTGTGAGCAAGTAGTTCCTAATATAAGAAAATGATATGGTTGAAACACTTATAGATATAATGTAATGAATTTAATTTTCACCTACATCCAATGAAAATAAAGGAAATGAAAGTATTTTTGGAATCAGAAAGTATTTGTTTTTTAGCCAGTATCATATTAATTTACCAAAAACAAAAGCAAGTATCATATTTCAAAACCAATAAAAGTGAATGTTGACGATTAAAAGATAATGTAGTAGTACCTCCGTCCCAAATTGATATTGCAAATTTGACTTTTATTGATCAAACAGTTTCATTTTATTTGCTTAATTAGGATGTCAATTTTTAATTATATTCTAATTTGGAGTTTGCAACTTCGAAGAGAATTTAATGTAGTTTCTGAATATGTAAGTTTTAATTATTAAAAATTGAGTTAATTATCGATAGGGAGGTTTGACTTTTATTATTGGTTGACAAAAAATGTTGACTTTGCAAAACAATTTGGGATGGATGAGTATTAGAAATTTTTAGAGCGAAAGTTGCAATTATTCGAAGTAAAATTTAGTAAATAAAGTGTTATAAGCTGGTCCAATTGCATTGAAAATTCACTATTTTGTGAATTCATTTGTTATAAGCTAGAGGTTGTTTTGAGTTCATTTATTTGGTTTATCGCGCCCTTCTTTTTAATGTGGAGGGAAATATCATGCAAATATGTTGTGCAAATCCAATAGGAAAATACACCATTTTGTGAGTTCATTTGTTTAGTTCATTTGTTTTACTAGAGGTTGTTGAATTGTCTTGGCAAGTGTATGCCCCTGTTTGTTTTTCGGCGGTTCAATGCCTACACGCTGCTAAAAGCAGTGTTTGTAGTTTAAAAAGAATCGGCGTTTTGTTAAAAACACTATAACCCATATGTGGGCCTATGTGTTTGTTTCCTTGGGCCTTGGCGTTTGTTTATGTATTTGGAAAGATGCCTTTTCCCCCTCCATAGATGGTTGAGATATAGGTAGAGGTCGGTACTAGTGATACTAAGGCTCACCTAAGATTGAAGCATTGAGATTTCATGTTGTCTTTGACTATACCACTTGCTTTTGCCCTGCAAAAATGTTAGATATTTAGACTTTACATTCATCTCCATGTGTTAAATGTCCCACATCAGAAAAGTTTGGATAAACAAAATGCTATATTAACACATGGGCTATTCCTCCTATCAGCTTGACCTTTTAGGATGGAACCCTGAGTCTTAATACCATGTTTACTCCTTGCATTGAGACATGGAGAGCAATCCATTGTCCTGACTTAGGGAGTGTTTTTGTTTGCTCAAAAAAAGCACTTTAGAGCTTTTAGATTAAAAAAAGCAATTTTGAGTGTTTGGTAACCCCAATTTTGACTTAAAAAAAGTACTTTAAAGCCATAATCTGGAAGCTACCCCAGCCCAGCTTTTAATAGCTTCTAGGTAAAGTTGTAAATACTTCCAACTTTAAGGCTAATGATAATGGCAAATAAATCCCCTAACCCCCAAATTACCCCTGAAATAATTACTTTCATCTACCCAGCCCTGCTCGTTCATCTACTCCTTCCATCCCCTCTCTCCCATGTCGGCGCCATTTCAACGCAGTGAAGCAGAGGTCGTTCGTCTTCTCCATCTGTTCGTTCCATCCTCGTTTCTCACGGTTCTGCAGTGAATCGCCCTCCCTTCCATAATATTCAGGAAGAGATTATTACCTGATTGGAGAAGGAAGGTCAAAAAATGGGAACAAAGACCCTTCGCTGGAGACCTGGAATGCCGGCTGCAAGAGCTCGAACGACCTAATGGGGTATTTGTGTGGGGTATTCGTACAACCGACCTTATGTCTGAAAGTTTAAAGGGTATTTTTGTACTTTTACAAAAAATACTCCATCATAATCACTTTTTTATCAAACACTCCAACTTTTACATTTTAATCAAAATCACTTCTATTCCCAAACACTACCAACTTTTACTACAAATCACTTTTCCAATAATCTCTTAAAAAAATCACTTTTAAAAAGCACAAGCAATCGCAAACACTCCCTTAGCCTCCAATTGAAAATGGTTAGTTGACTAACAAGGCTCTATTTGATAATGGTTATTTGAATAAGTAGCTGAATTTGTCAATTTTTCTAAAATCGACATCACCCATACAAGTAAGTCAAATACTACTTGCTAAATCAAACAACTCTAAACAAGACAAGCCAAAATACACTCCTTTAAGAATAACAAATAACAATAAATACTACTCCGTATAGTAGTTAAGATGATTAAATAACACGGAAACTATAGATTATTTAATTATAACTTCTTCTATTCTACTTGGCATTCTAGAATGGGAAGCGACTTTGTGCATATGAGCATATCTAGATTCTTTGCTCGTCCAAATGCTTACCTTTAAATGTTCCAGTGATCTCGTTAGGGAGTCTTAACAAGATTTCATAATTGAAGAGAATCGCATGAATCTAAAATAGCATGTGAATAAGTTTCACAAGCTTAAGGTATGGTTTCTAGTACTATGGAAGAATCAAGATGGAATTAAAAATAGAGGTGTACATTTGAGATGGTGATTTGATCCTAGGATGAAAGTGCGTGAAGCATTGCCACACATTATTGGGACCAAGAAGTACCAGAATTCTGTTGTTAGAAGCATGGGGATGATTTTTCCTTTCAAGCTGCAGGACAGCCTCCATAACTACAGAAAGTTTGATCAGATCACTTCCCTGGCCCCCATCCCTGTACGCTATGAAGCAACCACTTCACATGATCAGCACTTTTGGGCTTCTTTGGTATACTTTTCAAGCCCTTATATTTAATTAGCAACTACAATCCATTATGCATGTAACAAAGACCATGACATAATTGTGCTCTTTGTATTAAGACGAGGGACCTGATACAATACATGGGGTTAAGTCCACAATTAATTAACTGAGGAGTAACTTGTGTTTGAATTAAAGGTTTAACAAGAAAACCGTACTTTACACAAATGAATTAGACCTGTACAAAACCGGGCCGGCCCGCCCGGCCCGCCCAACCGGCCCGCACAAATGGGCGGGCTTGGGCATATATATGTGAAAATAATGAGAAGGCTTACCAATGTGGTAGCCCTAGGTGTCATATATATAATAAAAATATGTCCTGAATACATTAGGAAACTACATAAAGATGGAAACATAATTAATGAGTATTAATTACTCTATTACACCCCCTCAAGCTGTGCAGGGGAAACAATGCGCAGATTGTCCGTAAGAAAAATAAAACGCTGTGGTGACAGACATTTAGTAAAAATATCTGCTAACTGAAACTGAGTAGGGACATAACGAACAATCAGGTCTCCATGTGAAACTCTCTCTCGAACAAAGTGATAGTCAATACTGATGTGTTTGCTCCTGGCATGCTGAATGGGATTAGTGGACAAGTATGAAGCTGAGACATTGTCACATAATAACTGGACTGGTTCTCGGATGGAGATGCCTAATTCGAACAGGATGGATCGAATATGCAGTGTGTCCTGAACTGTGTATGCAATAGCTCTATATTCTGCCTCTGTAGATGATCTGGAGACAGTGGACTGCTTCTTGGACTTCCATGAGATTAAATTTGGACCGAAGAAAACAACAAATCCCGAAGTGGACCGACTGCTGTCAGGACACCCAGCCCAGTCAGCATCAGAATAAGCCTGCAAAGTCGGAGAAAAAGTGCTAGACTGAAGAAGCAGGCCGTGAGCAGCTGACCCCTGAAGATACCTGAAAATACGCTTGACAGCTAATTAATGAGTAATACGGGGTTCATGCATAAACTGAGAGACCAGGTGAACAGCAAATGTAATATCAGGTCGAGTCATAGTCAAATACTGCAAAGCACCTACCATACTTCTGTACTCAGTAGGATCTGCAAGGAGGTCTCCATCAGTGAGAGATAACTTAGTCCGCGTAGGAAGTGGAGTACGAACAGGTTTAAGAGTGTGAAGATGGAACCTGGTTAATAGATCAGACACATATTTTTGCTGAGATAAAAACAAACCGGAATTCGTCCGAATAGCCTGGACACCTAGGAAAAAATGTAGATCCCCCAAATCCTTCATGGCAAAACAGCGACCAAGACAAGAAATAAAAGTGGAAATAAAGGAAGGGGAATTACCAGGGACTTACCGCACTTTATATATGCGCAGAATGTGCAGTAAGCTTCAAGAATTTATTTGACTGCCTTCCCGGTCGAATTTTGAGCTGAAATTTGGTAGGGACAAACTAGACTTGATGAGGAACATGCTCAAAAAATTTCATCAAAAAATTTCATCGGGAACCGCCCCAAACAGTAAAGTTCGGACGGTCCCTCCCGTCCCTCCGGAGGGACCTCATCTTTTCTGTACGAAGTAGTGCTTTGAGTTTGAATTGAATGCAATGCTCCCTCCAACCTAAATCTTGCCAACTTTCATTTTTTTATGTCCTACTAAATTTGTAATTTTTTTTTTTAAGTAAAGAACTTAAGGTTTAAGTTAATTCACTCTTTTACACAAAATTCAACTACACAATTTTTACAAACTGGAAAAATATTATTAAGTAAAAGTGCATAAAGCATTTTTGTAAAGCTTAAGGCTTTGTTTGCAAACTCTAGAAAAAAAGTATTTTCCAGCTTTTGGCTTATAAAACACTTATTTTATCAAACACTACCAACTTTTACTTTTCTCGGCTTTTGTATGAAAAGTGTTTTTACTCTTTCTATTACACAAAAAACACTTATTTTACTAAACACTACTAATTTTTACTATCTTTAAAAAATACGGAGTAACTTTTTGCAAAAAAAAAAAGAGTTAATTATCAAAATAGGACTAAAAGTCATTCACTTTGCACAAATAGGACCAAAAAATAAACTATGTTTCCATAGGACTAATTATGTTTGTCTTGGACAAATATACCCTTATACCTATTGGAATGTTTTAATTCATAATAAAATAATAAAAAATAATAAAAATTCGTAAAATATACCAAAAAATTAATAAAAATATTCTGAATAATAATAAATTTAAAAAAAAATTAAAAAAAAATAAAAAATAAAAAAAAAATTAAAAAAAAATCAAAAAAATATTTTTTTTGTCACCGCCGCCTATACCGCCCCAGCACCACCACCTCTAGTCATTTGGGGAAAAAATGCCAAATTTATTATGAATTCCATATTTTTGGCATAATTCAGAATGATTTAAGATGGAAGAAAAAAAATGTTGGCATTCTCAAAGAGAAATATGCCATATTTTTGGCATTTTCCGAAAAAAATGGAAGTTTGTAGGAAATATGACATTTTTTTTAACGGTCGGAGGTGGTGGTGCAGGGAGGCGGTACCACCACCTCCTGTCACCGGGGTAAAAAAATGCCAAAAAAAATTATGAATGCCATATTTTTGGCAAAAGTCAAAAGGATTCAAGTTGGCAGAATGAAAATGTTGGCATTCTCATAGAGAAATATGCCATTTTTGTGGAATTTAAAAAAAAAAGTGGCATTTTTTACACCGATCGGAGGTGATGGTTTAGGGAGGTAGTACAGGCGGTGGGAAACGTATCCATATTTTTTTTAATTTTTTTTATGGAGTTTTACTATTTTTTATTAATTTTTTTAAAAAAAAAATTAAAAAAAAATTCTTATTTTTTATTTTATAAAAATTTTATTAATTTTTTTATTATTTTTCTAGGAATTATTGAAATTTTTTCGAATTTATTATGAATTAAACATTTATTTATGACTTTTAGCTATCTTTTACTAATATTTAAAGGAGGGGTAAGAATGGAAGGAAGAAATGAGTATGTTTCCAATAGGACCACTATGGTCCTATTTTGAAAAAAAAACATAGCAAGTCCTATTTTGAGTTTTTGTCATAGTTTTAGTCCTATTTGAAGTAATTTCTAAAAAAAAAAAAAAAAAAAATTTGGCAAGCAACTCAATCATTCCCCCCATTTATGAGGACAGTCCAAATTACATGATTGGTGTGAGGGATGATGGGCTCTCTTCCTTTTCTCATTCCAATTTGGTGTCACCCCTACCCTCCAATGGACACTTCGGTCTGATTGATTGGGACGCTACAGCCTACAGGAATGGCCGCCACCACACAAGAACCGCCGGCAAACGAGCTCCGGCCTCTACTTCTCATCCACCGTTTGCCCCACTACAACCTCTCATTCCCATTTCTTCAAACCCGATACCGTATTCTCGACCCGCTAAACGAATCCGACCCGTCGTACACGGCCCTCTCAAAATCAGCTCGGGTCATGCTCTGCGTCGGGCTCTCTCCGGTTACATCTGACACCTTGGATCGGTATCCTGCGCTGGAGTGCATCGTCGGCTCCACTGCCGGTTACGACCACATCGACGTCTCCGAGTGCCGCCGCCGAGGCATTCGCGTCACCGGCGCCGGAGACACGTACTCCGATGACGTTGCGGATTTTGCCGTTGGGCTCTTGATTGATGTCCTGCGTCGGATCACTGTGGCCGATAGCTTTATCCGGTCCGGGTCTTGGCGTGCGGAAAGAAATTTTCCGCTTAGTTCTAAGGTGAACACATTTACCTTTGTATCTTCTCTGAGCTACATTCGTAAGTTACGGAGTATTATAAGCTCAGCTAATGTTTGCATTTTGCTACTTCGATTTACTTTAGATTATTATAAGAACTCTCTCACCTTGTCTAACTTGCATCCTCCAATCTAATTGTCCTACGGAACATAGGCTTTCGCCCTTATGAAAAGAGATTTTTCAAAGAGTGATTAAAGAGACAATAGATTTTAAAAGAATAAATGTTAAAAAAGTACTCCGTAAAAGTTAAAATTAATGATTAGTGGCCTGTTTTAGTACTTTTTGAGTCAAAGTCATTTTTAATAAACTCTGCCACATTTTTAATATTTTTTGAGTAAAATATTCTACTACTTTGGAAGAAATCATGTTACTCCTATTCTAGAAATTTTGATACTCCCTCCGTCCCTGAATTTACTTCCAATTGCGAGTTACGAAGTTTGACCAACGATAAAGTTAAATGATCCCTGTGAAAACTCAGATTATTATTAGTAAATAAAATTTACATATTCAGAAATTACATTAAAACCGCTACAAAACCTGCAAAAAATCAATTTTCATAAAGTTTTGATATATAAAGTAAGAGTTTAAGAGTGATTTAAGTCAACTCTTGAAAAGCGAAATGGAAGTATTTTCAGGGACGGAGGGAGTATGTTTTAGTCTTGTTTAGGGGATTTTCTCACTAAAACTGACACCGTCTGAAAAATGATGAATCTTGTTCCTCAAAAAAATGATGAATCCCTTCTCTCGGGGCCTTCAAGAACCGACTAGACGTTTGTTATATATGAGATGGTGAAGTATGTACTTGGTACATATGGAGTGTTTGCAATTGCTTCAACTTTAAAAAAGTGATTTTTTAAAGTGATTTTGGGAAAAGTGATTAATAGTAAAAGTTGGTAGTGTTTGAGAAAAAAGTGATTCTGGAAAAGTAAAAGTTGATAGTGTTTGGTAAAATAAGTACTTTTTGTGTAATAGAAAAAGTGAGAAGCAGTTTAAAGCATCCTTCTACCTGCTTCCAACTTTTAGCTTTTAAGTGATTAATTTAAGCAGAAGCTGTCATTTGAAAACACTCTTTTCAACTTTTTTTAAGCCAAAAGCTGAAAAGTACTTTTTTTAAGCAAACCCAAACACTCCTTTATTAGTTTGCTACTCTGTATTTAATTTACACAGGTAGGTGGGAAGAGAGTCGGGATAGTCGGTCTAGGAAGCATTGGCTTAAGGGTGAGTAAACGACTCCATGCCATGGGATGCACCATTGCCTACACCTCCAAGAGTATCAAACCAAATGTGCCCTATTCCTTCTATGAGAACACAAGTGATCTTGCTGCAGAATGTGATGTCTTGATCCCATGTTGTACCTTAACTCATGAAACCAGGCACATTATTGATAAGAAGGTGATGTTGGCCCTCGGAAAGAATGGCGTTATCATAAATGTCGGCCGTGGGGGGCTCATAGATGAAACAGAAATGGTCAGTTTCTTGGTGAGAGGTGAGCTTGGAGGAGCGGGTCTCGATGTTTATGAAAATGAACCAAATGTGCCGAAGGAGCTATTCCGATTGGACAACGTTGTGTTGTCTTCCCATGCGTCCTTTGCAACTCAAGAGGCCATGAGTTCACTACAAATGTTGGTTGCCACCAACATTGATTCATTCTTTTCAAATGAGCCTTTGCTTGCAGAAGTTAATTATCCTTATTGAAGGAATTAAGTTTGTAGTCACTCTCAGAGCTAGAGACAATAATTCTGTGTCAAACTCATTCATACATCAAGTCTATTAATCTATTATGTTAGCAATTTTTTTATCTAAAAATATTAATACTTTTCACACCTTTAATATTTGCCTGACATTGATTTGGGCAGCACTCACAAATAGGCATGGACCGGTTCCGGGCCGGACCAAACCGGGCTTTTTATTGTTGGGTGAAGGCCCGGAACCGGCCCGGGATTCCACCGGGTCCGGGCCGGTCTCGGGTCGGTTCTTATTATTATTTTTTTGGCTTTTCTAATTAACCTCCAACCCCCCCCCCCCCACCTCACCCCCAACCCCCCCCCCCCACCTCACCCCCAAAACACCCAACCCAACCCGCCTACAACCAAAAATAATGAAAAAACAAAAAATTATAGGCCTGGACTGAGACCGGCCAGGCCGGGCCGGTACCAAAGGAAGGGCAAGCCCGGAACCGCCCCGCCCTAACACCCTGGGCCGGTCCTAGGCCCGGTTGCTGGACCGGTTCGCCGGGTCGGTTAGACCGGAACCGGTCCATGCCTACTCACAAATACTAGTATTAGTTTGTGTATGTGATAAGTATGGAAATATATTTGTGACATATATTTCTTGTAGGTGACATTAGATTTTTTATCTGAGCATGATTTGTTCATTGTTGATGGCCTGTACAGACTGTACTTCCCGTCATACGGTGGTGACCTTTGTGTCACTATGAATGTGTTTGGGTTAAAAACTTGTAGAAGTTTAATTACTCGTAAGTTAAAACCAGCCATACCAGCCACCATGAGAAGCAGTGAAACAGATCCAAACGTTTTTTAAAGGAGGGCCATGGGCGGATTTGGAGGAGGGATGGGATTGAGTTTGTTGGATCGGGTGCATCACTGGTCCATGGGCGGATTTAGAGGAGGGCCGACCTAAGCCGTGGTCCACCCTAAATTCCAAAATGTTTTAATTGTTAAGATAAAAAAATCTGTGTAAATTTTTTTCAAAAATATTTTTTTACCAGCCCATTATCCTAGCTCCGCCTATACACTGTTCTAATTTGTCTAAAATGTTTAGATTATAAATTTTAACTAGAAATAGATTATTACATGTTGATTTCAAGCGATGTACATATATAGATAATAGGTCTAATTTTGAACCCATTAAGACCATTCTATCATTATATTACCATTCATTCATCATTCATTTTCATATACCCCAGTGCCGCAAAAGCTCCCACCTATGGTGGGGTAGGGGGGTCGGATGTACGCAGCATTACCTTACTAAAGCACAAACACTGTTTCCGGATGACCCATAGTGAAAATCGCGTCCAAAATTGCATGGACTGACTGTTGCTTCATAACAAAGAAGCGCAGACAGTTTAGTGAGTCATTTTGCTTTATTCCATCATATTCTCAAGCCAAAAAATAATGAATCTTTGGCTCCATTGCAAATGATGGAAATCTATCATTATATTACCGTGTTAAAAAATGATATACTAGGTATAATTTAACTTTATTATTCCATCCTTCAATACAATTTTATTTAATAATATGATTTTATATATCTTACTTTTAACATATTGTAGTACAAAAATCAAAATTAAGGTCTCTCGATCTATCACGAATTGACAAATTTTTTCATGTGTATATATATATATATATATATATATATTTCTAGAAAACAGTTTTCCATCTATTAAATTAATCTCATATATTAGAAGTTTTGTCACATCTTAAACCTCTTTTGACTTTACACCAACATTATTCATACTTAGCCATAAAATCATCCACTTAAAAGAAAGTTTAGTGATCATGTCAACATGCATGTCTAACGGCATAGAACCGCTCTATCACAACTTGTCTGTCGTTTACATTTTTTATTATAATTTATATACTCTTCGATGATATTATCTCTATATCTAATACTTTTTTGTTTAGGGGACACAATTTTTATCTTAAGTACTAAAACTAGATTTTGAGGTCAAAAGCACTTGTCCCCCAATCCCCCAGGTCCTCCAATGATGAGAAGTAAATGTAATCCCATATGAAGGTTGATTATGCAATGTTGACTTTTGAATGTAAGAAAACTTTGAAATGTCTGAAAAGTCTACGGTTTATTAAGCATAACATCTCGTTCAAAAAAAAAAGCATAACATCATGACATTAATGATGAAAGACTTCTTTAAATATTACTAAATTGAAAGTTAATATTAAAAATGTAACTACTTTAAATGTGACTAACACGGCTTTTTTAAATAACATCTTTATTAATTTATAAATCATAGTAATCTTTCATGAGAGGTCCCTAATTACATAAAAGTGGAATATCATGCCAAGAAGAATCTAGAATTGCTTACGTAACTAAATCATTAGTAACTTTATTCGCTGATCATCGCATATATAGGACAAAAATATTAGCGATCATCATCATGTGTCTAATATTGTCAGCCAAAGCCGCTTCATAAGAATATCCTCCAGGAGTCATTGTTACTCGTGTTGATTATGCATCAAAGTATATAACAACCTTCTGCCATCAAAATTAACAAGCTGGCCAGAAATTGTGGCGTACTTGATAAGTATTATTTTGCGCGACACAAGACATTCCTATTCCTGAGCTGTAAAAATAAAAGTTATATGCGTAAATAGCAGCTGAGTGATAATAGAAGCACCTCTAGTGAAGATCTTGTATGCTACATTACAAAATTATATAGGTCTCCAGCCACCCAAATACTAGCTTAGACTTCTCTTTCTTCAATATTAGCACTATCGCAGTGTCATTACATCCTTCCTGTTTCCGTATTGTCTGGAAGGTCTCCTAACAAAAATGAGATAATGCAGATCTAACTAAATACAAAAAGTGTTGGGAAAACCCCAAATATAATCATCATGTCACGCCCCAGACTGCATCCGTGTCACATAGAAAACCGCCGTACAACCCAATAGCAACAACAATAGTCCATCACTATTGAATTATACAAGGCGTCTAATAGATCTATTGCCAAACCGATTAGTAAACACATACAATCAACATCATTATCATAATCAAACAAAATGCGAAAATAGTAATATGTTTGATATTTAGCCACACGGGGCAAACATGAGCACGCAGGCCCCGAAGTGTATAATAGAAAACATTGTTTAAATATCCATGAGCAATTCCATAATTTCAAATAAGAATGGAAACACGAACCAAGTCTTCCTTATTGATGAATCACCCTAGGCAAAGGTGCAGGTAGTAGGACTCTAGTCTTAACCTGAAAAATAGTGAGGCCCCCGAAGGGCTCAATACTCCATAGAAAGAAGTACTAGTGACAAGTAGGCTATATGAGGAATAACTAATGTTTCAGATACAAGACCCAAAAATAGGGTGATACCTATATTTATAGATGTAACCACCATTGCCCCCTTCACAAGGTGATACATATTGTATATACTTGTAAAATACTCAACCCGTGAGTCATTTTCATTAAAAGAGTCTTTTAGAGACAAAGTCCTTACCCGAACTTTCTCATTCTTGTCCGAATGTTTAGCTCACAAGCTACATCCTACATTTGTAATATAATACCGAGTTTTTTAGGATCATTTACCGTCCAAGGGTACTCAATCCCAACATGGAGTATTTAGGATCATTTACCGCCCAAGGGTACTCAAGCCTAACCTGGAGTATTTAGGATTATTTACTGTCCAATGGTACTCAACTCCAACCTGGAGTATTTATGATCATTTACCGTCCAAGGATACCCTACCCAACCTTATTCCTACCAAATCCTAACCCGAATATGTCTCACATTTCATTCCTTCAACTATGGACAGTACCTAGCCCTATAGTCATATAATAATCTTTAGTAACTGGCGTGGACGGGTCCCACCCGAACAGCCCACGTTAACCTACTCAAAAACTGCTCATTAGGGGTATAACCCAATATCCAATCGGGTACCCATCCATACCCATTCGGGTATGGTGAGACAGTAGCACCTAGGGCTATTTTTAGTTAGAACCTTGTCAGGTATTTACCCATACCCAGTCGGGTATATCCTTTTGTAACACCCCCATTTTTCCCACCAAAATAAAATAACATTTTGAAATGAAAATATCTTTATTATAAAACATATTTAGAGTACAGCGGAAGTCTTTGATGGAAAAACAGGTGTGTCACCGCCACACTCAACCTATACATGATTGAGTGCACAGGCTATCCACCATTAATTCAAGTAGTCATCAGATAAAACATAAACAAAGTTTATGGATTACAAATTTAAACAACAATAATTAATCAAACGTGTGCAACTAGCGGAACACTCGGGCAGCAAGTACATCAATCTTCATAATCATAATCATCTGTACAATAGAGCAAAGAGAAAAAGAGAAAAGAGACAAAAATTAGCTTTAGAGCTAAGTAAGATTCCACCCGAACCCGTAAAATAATATAATTTGGAAAATAGGTTTTTGTATATGTATATATATTGAAAAGTAGTCTCTCATATTTTCAAAATGGTTTAATGTCATAAAATAATTTCCACAATAGATAAGATCATCCTTCAATTCTTCCAAAAGTAATACTTTAGATTCTTTTAAGAGTGGGCGAAACTCAAGATTCCTCGAGCCCAATGAGTCGTTGTTATCTACGACTCATCCCGGAATTCCGGCTCCCACCGACCACCAATTGGAAGCTGAATTTCTACCTTAAGTGTGCACACCCTCTAAAAGGGATTCCAAGCCCTCCGAGTAGTAAGAAACCCAAGTAGGCGGGATGTTTTCTACCACCTACTCACAAGGGACATTGTCCAAGGGTAAATTAGGTAACTACTACTACGACCACCAAAGGATCTTTGATCCTCAAATAAAAGCCCGGGATGTCTACCGGAGTATGTCATTGCCGGACTGGTTATCGACCCAAATAAATTTCACCAAAAGTAGTAGTAGCCCTAACCACCCACGCCTCATGTTTCTCTCGAGACGTAAGAATATATATTATGAAAACTTTAAGTTTTCCCCAAATCATTCTTGTCACATTTTCTCAAAATATCCTTTGTAATAAATATAAATCCACCAATATTCTTTAGTAAAAAGAATATACATTTAATCATCCATAAAAGGTAATAATCCACCAATATTCATATAGTCAAAATATCCGATCCATGTCAAACATATAATTTCCAATTCATAAATAATTCACGTAGTGCAAATATTGCATACATATAAGTACGAGGCAAAACATTTTGGTTGACATAGAACTTACCTTAAATTGCGATAATCTCCTTAATAAAATCTCTAGCTTGATCTTCACTTGAATTCTCCTTCTAATTTTGATCAAAATTCTAAATCAATAACTATTCTATTATTTCGTTATTTCTTTTATATCCAACCTTTAATTACTTTAACTTCATAATTCCTTCTTTAAATATAAATATTAAATTAATAAATCTTACTAACTGATTATTTCCAGTTCATTCTTATTATTTTCTTTAATTATAATAACCCAACTCGGTTTTTCTTAATTTGTTTGGTTAAATAGTTAACTAGTCCAATTATATTAACTACATAATAATTTCATTATTTCGAATTTAAATAATCAATTTCAGTTCAAAATTCAGTTTACATAATTTATATAATTTATTTAATAACCCTTTTAATAATAACTTGACTTAGGCAATAATTCGAAATAATAATCATTAACGATAATCTAATCTCAATAACAACTTTAATTAGTTCAATAGTTTATTTATACTAACTAACCCAATTAAATTAATTTATCCAATCCTCCAGTTTTATTTATTTGACTCACTAATTTAATTGAACTAACTAAATCAAATAAATAAGTTTAATTATATCAATATAGCTAAATACGTTAATCTAATTCAATTAAGTCCAATAATCAAATTCTAATCTCGTTTTAATTTTCTATTTTTAATATAAAGTCCAGAAATGTTATCAAGTCTATAAATTAACTAATTTATCCATTAAACTAATTGATTTAGTTAAACTAGTCCAATGAAGTCAATTAACTAACTTATTAAGTACACATTACTTAATTAATTTGTTTATATTCATCAACTAATTGTTATGAGTTCAAATAGTTTAATAATTTATATGGAGTCCAAATCACGAATAATCAAGGATAATAATTATTAATTTAATCACGCTATTATAATTAGTCAACTAATTCAATAATTTATTTATTAAGTCCAAATATAGTCATTCATTTATACTAGATAACCCAACTTTATTTTCTTTTCCTTATTTTATTACAAACATCATTTTAAGTCCAGAACATTATTTTCAATCTTAGTGATTTATTTATTTCACCATTAATATCAAAATTTCCTTATTTAATTACTTAACTAGTTTATATGGCTCAATTAAATTAAATAACTTAATCATCACTTTTATAAATTACTAATCATCCATAACTATAGTTTGGGTCTATACTTGACCTAGGTTGTCCAGATATTTATTTTAGAATTATTTCCTTTATTTATTCACTTAATTTCATATATCTATTAACCGGTTTAATTACAATTAAATATGCTAATTATCATTTTTATTAATTATAAATGGTCCCAAATGTCCTAGTTAGTCATATATTTAATCTAGCTTGCTCCCATATTTATTTCATAATTATTTTCGTCATTTAGTTAATTATTTACTAAATGTGTACAACTTGGCCCAATTACAATTAAATCAATTAAAAATAGCTACAAATATTATTTTTAAATTATTCTTGGTCCGAATATGTATTTTTATACCAGGTATTTAATTTATATTTTTCCAGATTTTATTTATTTCATTTACTATTTTATTTTTAATTTTTTATTGAAAACGGGCCGAACCGGCCCAAATTCGCGACCCGGCCCAAGAAGACTGGGTTGTCTCCTTCCCAGCTCTTCTCCAGGTCGCGATTCCGGCGACCGGAATCCCGAAAACTCCGGCGAGCGATAACTTTACTTACAGGTAACGGATTCCGACGATTCAAGTTGCAAAATGATCCTCACGTCGAGGAGAAGCTCCGCCACCCCTATCTACGGCAAAATCGTGTCTTTTCTGAAGACCCGTTTCCACGGCTTGCAACTCCGGCGACCTCTAGGATGCTCCGGTGACTACGAATCGGTCTGGAATTTATTGGGAAGTATTCCTGGACCTCTCACGACCCTCCTCTCTTGCTTATAGGCAATTTCTTACGTAAATATATATATGTGTACATTTCCGGCGAGTAAGTATATATATATTTGCTCTACTCGTTTTCTTCAGTTTTGTAGTGATTTAGAATGTCAATGGAGCTGTATTTATAGCTGTAGATCAACCCTTATGGAGCTGGACGAGTTGTGTGAATTATTGTGAATTATTTTGATAAGATATATACCTATTCATAATTCAATGTATACACATAATATTGTAGGTGTGAAGTCATGAAGCTGTTTCCTGGCATGTGAAGATGTCCTCCAGATCTTTGCTATTATTTTTTTATCAAAATATGTACTCCGTATTAATATGTGTGTGTTTATATGTGTGTGTTTTTGTTGTAGTATATATATATATGCATGTACGTACTATATATATATTACTTATATGTAGTTATATATATAGTATATTACTTATATATACTTATAGTTTATCCATTTGTATTATATTTCTTTTATTTCATTAATGTTTATAAAGTTACTAGTAATTATTTTATTTATTTCCATTTACTCTGACAGATATATTTTATCTGATTTATTTTTATTTTATTTTATTTTTCTGATGCCACATAAGTGTTTAATTCTATTGCATGTAGTGCGCGTATATTTTTATACACCAAGTATAATAAAAATATATTTTGGTATTACTTTCATTTGATTGATCAGATATAACTTATCTGATTTGTTTATTTATTTTTATTTCAAATTTCCAAGGTATCACATTCTACCCTCCTTAAAGAATGCTTCGTCCTCGAAGCATAAACTAAGACAAGAATTGAGTATGAAGATGAAGTATTACAGGTTTATAAGATATTACAACCTGCCCCCCTAAAAGAAAGGTTACGTCCTCGTAACCGAATATTTACCTTAATTGAAAAGTTCAGGATACCGTTTACGCATATCCTCTTCTGTCTCCCATGTTGCATTCTCGGTCAAATGGTTTGACCAAAGTACTTTTACCATCTTAACTGTCTTCTTCCTTGTCTCTCGGGTCTTAGTATCGAGAATCTCTATGGGTTTTTCTTCGTAGGATAATGTCTCATCCATTTCAATCACCTAATAATATAACGGTTAACTTATATTCTTTTCAATTTACGTTTGGCTCATGTTAAGTCTAGGATTTCTTACCTCCGGATTGATGATATGTGACTCATCTCGAACATACTTCTTTAATTGTGATACGTGAAAGACGTTATGTACCTAGCATATATCGGTATGTTAAGAATGTATTCTAATCGTAGAGAAGTATTTGATTTCAAATCGGTTGTTACCTTATCCAACTCCGTGGGTAGAGCTAATCGATATGCCACTTTTCCCACCTTCTCTAGGATGTCATAGGGTCCGATGAATCTCGGACTTAGTTTCCCTTTCTTCCCGAACCTCATTACGCCTCTTGTAGGAGAGACTTTGAGTAGAACTTTCTCCCCTAGTTCGAATTCAGCTGGTTTTCTCCCAAGATCGGCATATGATTTCTGTCGGTCTTGGGCAGCCTTCATCCTTTCTTGGATGACCTTGATTTTCTCAATAGTATCTTGCAAGTATTGTGGTCCTAGAACCACCTGATCGACCATGTCACCCCAACATAAGGGACTCCTACACTTTTGACCATATAGAGCTTCATATGGGGCCATTCCGATGCTAGCATGGTAACTGTTATTGTACGAAAACTCTACCAAGTCTAGGTGTTCATCCCATGATCCTTGCAAATCAAGAACACATGCCCTCAACATGTCTTCTAATGTTTGGATTGTTCTTTCGGTCTGTCCGTCCGTGGTTGGATGGAAAGCAGTACTTAACTTCAATTTTGTTCCCATAGCCGTTTGTAATTCTTTCCAAAATTGGGATAAGAATCGTGAATCTCGGTCCGATACGATGTCTTGAGGTACTCCGTGGTGTTTGACCACGTGTTTGACATAGGCTTTAGCCAGTTTCTCCATGCTCCAGGTTTCATTCATAGGAATGAACCTTGCAGTTTTGGTCAATCTATCCACTACCACCCAAATTTTATCTTTCCCGGACTTTGTTAAAGGTAAACCCCCGACAAAGTCCATTGAGATTGAATCCCATTTCCATGTTGGTACTTCCAAGGGTTGCACGAGTCCCTTGGGTTTGCATCTCTCCGCTTTGACTTTTTGGCAGTTCAAACATCGGGATACAAATTCGGCTACTTCTTTCTTCATTCCCGGCCACCAAAAGTTCTTCTTGAGGTCTTTGTATAGTTTGTCTCCCCCGGGATGTACCGAGTAGGGCGTGTTGTGTCCCTCCTCCATGATTTGTTTTTTAATATCTGCACACTTCAGTGGAACACACCATCTTCCCTTGTATCGGATGCTCCCATCTTCATGCATCTTAAATGGTCCGTTGACGCCATCTTTCATTCCTTCCTTGACTCTTTCGAGCTTTACATCTCCCGGCTGTCCGTTCTTGATTTCGTCAAAGATAGATGGTATAACAGTCATAGTACATAACTGTATTTCACCATCTACTTCGCCATATTGCTTTACTTCCAAGCTCAATCTTTGGAAGTCTCGGAATAGTTCTTCTGGTAATATCCATGTTGCTCGGCATGAGTGCTCAGATTTCCGGCTCAAAGCATCCGCCACCACGTTAGCTTTTCCCTCGTGGTATTGGATTTCTAGATCATAATCATTGATAAGCTCGAGCCATCTTCTTTGCCTCATGTTAAGCTCTTTTTGAGTGAATATGTACTTCAAGCTTTTGTGGTCAGTGTATATCTTACAATGTGCTCCGTATAGGTAATGTCTCCAGATTTTCAAAGCAAACACTACTGCAGCTAACTCCAGGTCATGGGTAGGATAATTGACTTCATGCACCTTTAGTTGTCTTGATGCATAAGCCACCACTTTCCTATTTTGCATTAGCACACACCCCAACCCCTTTTTGGATGCATCACTATAAATATCAAATCCCTCCGTCCCTGACGGTAGTGTCAAGACCGGTGCAGTTGTGAGTCTTTTCTTCAACTCTTGGAATGCTGCTTCACAATCTTCATTCCATTGGAACTTGGTTGTCTTCTTTGTCAGATTGGTTAGCGGTCTTGCTATCTTGGAGAAATCTTTAACAAATCTCCTATAGTATCCCGCTAGACCCAAGAAACTTCTTACCTCTGTGACCGAGGTAGGTGCACGCCATTCAACCACCGCTTCAATCTTCGATGGATCTACGGATACGCCTTCCTGGGTGATGATGTGACCCAAGAACGCTACCCGATCCTGCCAGAAGTCACACTTTGAGAGTTTGGCATACAACTGGTTCTCTCTCAAAGTTTGTAACGTGAGTCTCAAGTGTTTCTCGTGATCCTCCGGGGTTTTTGAATACACAAGAATATCATCGATGAATACCACCACAAATGTATCAAGATAAGGTCGGAATACACGGTTCATTAAGTCCATGAATACCGCCGGTGCATTTGTTAAACCAAACGGCATCACAGTGAACTCGTAGTGTCCATACCTCGTGCGGAATGCTGTTTTTGGTACATCTTTTTCGGATATTCTCACTTGATGATATCCAGAGCGCAAGTCTATCTTAGAGAACGTGCTAGCCCCCTTCAATTGATCAAACAAGTCGTCAATTCGGGGCAATGGATACTTGTTCTTGATAGTTGCTTGATTCAACTCTCGGTAATCGATGCATAGCCTTAGACTCCCATCTTTCTTTTTGACAAATAAGACCGGAGCGCCCCAAGGTGAGACACTCGGTCTTATGTACCCCTTCTCTAACAACTCCTCTAGTTGTTCCTTCAGCTCCTGCATTTCTTTCGGTGCCATTCGGTAAGGTGCTTTTGAAATTGGCGCGGTTCCGGGCATCAACTCAATTGAGAATTCAACTTCTCTCTCGGGCGGCATACCTGGAATCTCTTCTGGAAATACGTCCGGAAATTCATTGACTACGACAATTTGGTCAATGTTTGGTTCCCCTGTATTCACCTCTTTCATAAAGCACAGGTAGGTTTCATACCCCTTTCGGATATGTCGCTTTAATTGTTGCATAGTCATCAACTTCATGCTAGGCTTGGATGTGACTGCTTTGTAAGATATTCGCTTCCCATTTGGACCCTTCAAGATTACCTTCTGTTCATCACAGAGGATCCTGGCTTTGTATTTCCCCAACCAATCCATGCCCAGTACTATGTCTATATCTTTTAAGTCAAATTGGATTAAATCTCCATGTAGGTTGGATTCAGATATGAGTATGGAAATGTTGGAGTATACATTTCCACAAGTTACAAATTTATCTGAGGCGGTTCTTACATTCAAGTCTATTCTAGCCGTTGGTTCAATCTTCAATTTCTTAACGAAACTAGAAGATATGAAACTGTGAGAAGCACCAGAATCAAATAGAACATAAGCAGGCTCAGAATTTACAAGGAATGTACCTGAAACCACATCATTAGCATTGGCTTGGGCCTGATTCATCACCATGATTCGCCCTTGGTTCGGACGGTTGCCGTTGTTTCCGCCATTGCCATTGTTCCCGCCATTGCCATTGCCACGATTATTCTCCCCTCCTTCTCGAGGGTTGCGGTTGTTGTTGGCGGCGGCGGCATTGTTGTTGTTATTTTGTCCTCCATTTGGCCCAGCTTGATTCATATCTGGTCTTCCTCCATCACGATATTGCACCTGGTTCACTGGTGCCCCATTGGTCTTTGAGAGACACTCGAAGGTTCTGTGCCCTAGCTTCCCACAATTGAAACATTTTGTCAGGCTTCCATCGCAGTTAACACCGGGATGATCTCTCCCGCACCTCTTGCAGTAGAAGTGTCTATCTCTGGGAGCAACTCTTCGATCATTTTGTTGGTTTTGACCGTGGAAATTTCTTCCACCTTGGTCATCTCTCCTCCTCCTCCCTTCTTGTTGTTGTGTAGGTGGGTGCACTCTGACCCTCTTTTCTCCTCGACCTCCATCTTCGTCCCTCTTCATCTTATGGTTCCTCTCTCTTTGTAGTTGCTGAACTCGATAGTGAACTGCAGCTCTATCATAAGCTTCAGTCAGAGTTTGGCAACCCAAAACAGCGACGATTTTCTGCGTATCATAGTTTAATCCGTAGATAAATTTCTCAACTTTGGTGCTTTCATCAGGCACTATTGTTTTCGCAAATGGCGCGAGGTCCACGAATTTATTGTGATATTCCTGGACACTCATGCCCATCTGTTTCAAATGTATGAATTCATCACGCATGGTGGCCTGAACGTGTGCAGGATAAAAACGTTTCCTCATGGCAATCTTGAAAGCTTCCCAATTGAAGTCAGGTTGTTGACGTAAAGTTGGGCCTGATGAGACCCACCAGTTATCCGCTTCTTGCTGTAAATAGTAAACAGCAATGTCAACCCTTTGCTCTTCCGGACAGCTCACCGCGTCGAAGAGTTTGTCAAAGAGTCGGAGCCAATTTTCGAGGATACGAGGATCTTCTTGCCCATGAAAGCTTGGAGGGTTGCGAGATGCCACTCGTTTTGCGGCATCATTCCCGTTGTTCTGGTTTTGATTGTTCTGGAGCACAGTAGCACCCAGTGTGTGCATGAATTGTGCCAGTTGTTGAACGCTTTGTGCCAACTCAGCATTGGTAGGCGTGTTATCAGGGTCTCTTCTCGGTGCCATGATATCTTAATGACATAAAGTATTCGTGTAAGATTTTCTATATTTTTCTCCTAAGGATCCTAGTTCAACTAAGGATTCCATAGGCTATGCAACATGATCATATAAAAATGTACATAACAATCATACAGAGGATTCATACTTCACATAAAAGCACTTTCACACATAATGTTTGTACATACCTTAGCCACTTCGGAATTTTGCCCTATGAGGCATTCCCATTTTATCATTTGGGGTTCCCATTTCTCAAATGGGCCCACAATTAGCATAATTATCACATACATGATACATGTAAGGAAAATAAATACTCACAAGGTCCTCACCACGTTACTAAAAGGCCATTTCCTAGCTATATTATCTTTCCTAATCTTAAAAATATTTGAACATCTCCCTTTTGAAGGTACAATTTCAAAGGTTTCCTTCAATGATTTTGAACAACGAAGTTTCAGCACAAGGAGAAATTCCCAGGTAGTTGGACGAGCGCAAAGGCTCAATTAAGAACCAACAGCCTTAGACTCTTATCGTCTTGGTGACAGAATTTCTCCATACAACCTATTACCTCGTGTTCAAATCCTTTAGGAAAACCTAAGTCTCTGATACCAACTTGTAACACCCCCATTTTTCCCACCAAAATAAAATAACATTTTGAAATGAAAATATCTTTATTATAAAACATATTTAGAGTACAGCGGAAGTCTTTGATGGAAAAACAGGTGTGTCACCGCCACACTCAACCTATACATGATTGAGTGCACAGGCTATCCACCATTAATTCAAGTAGTCATCAGATAAAACATAAACAAAGTTTATGGATTACAAATTTAAACAACAATAATTAATCAAACGTGTGCAACTAGCGGAACACTCGGGCAGCAAGTACATCAATCTTCATAATCATAATCATCTGTACAATAGAGCAAAGAGAAAAAGAGAAAAGAGACAAAAATTAGCTTTAGAGCTAAGTAAGATTCCACCCGAACCCGTAAAATAATATAATTTGGAAAATAGGTTTTTGTATATGTATATATATTGAAAAGTAGTCTCTCATATTTTCAAAATGGTTTAATGTCATAAAATAATTTCCACAATAGATAAGATCATCCTTCAATTCTTCCAAAAGTAATACTTTAGATTCTTTTAAGAGTGGGCGAAACTCAAGATTCCTCGAGCCCAATGAGTCGTTGTTATCTACGACTCATCCCGGAATTCCGGCTCCCACCGACCACCAATTGGAAGCTGAATTTCTACCTTAAGTGTGCACACCCTCTAAAAGGGATTCCAAGCCCTCCGAGTAGTAAGAAACCCAAGTAGGCGGGATGTTTTCTACCACCTACTCACAAGGGACATTGTCCAAGGGTAAATTAGGTAACTACTACTACGACCACCAAAGGATCTTTGATCCTCAAATAAAAGCCCGGGATGTCTACCGGAGTATGTCATTGCCGGACTGGTTATCGACCCAAATAAATTTCACCAAAAGTAGTAGTAGCCCTAACCACCCACGCCTCATGTTTCTCTCGAGACGTAAGAATATATATTATGAAAACTTTAAGTTTTCCCCAAATCATTCTTGTCACATTTTCTCAAAATATCCTTTGTAATAAATATAAATCCACCAATATTCTTTAGTAAAAAGAATATACATTTAATCATCCATAAAAGGTAATAATCCACCAATATTCATATAGTCAAAATATCCGATCCATGTCAAACATATAATTTCCAATTCATAAATAATTCACGTAGTGCAAATATTGCATACATATAAGTACGAGGCAAAACATTTTGGTTGACATAGAACTTACCTTAAATTGCGATAATCTCCTTAATAAAATCTCTAGCTTGATCTTCACTTGAATTCTCCTTCTAATTTTGATCAAAATTCTAAATCAATAACTATTCTATTATTTCGTTATTTCTTTTATATCCAACCTTTAATTACTTTAACTTCATAATTCCTTCTTTAAATATAAATATTAAATTAATAAATCTTACTAACTGATTATTTCCAGTTCATTCTTATTATTTTCTTTAATTATAATAACCCAACTCGGTTTTTCTTAATTTGTTTGGTTAAATAGTTAACTAGTCCAATTATATTAACTACATAATAATTTCATTATTTCGAATTTAAATAATCAATTTCAGTTCAAAATTCAGTTTACATAATTTATATAATTTATTTAATAACCCTTTTAATAATAACTTGACTTAGGCAATAATTCGAAATAATAATCATTAACGATAATCTAATCTCAATAACAACTTTAATTAGTTCAATAGTTTATTTATACTAACTAACCCAATTAAATTAATTTATCCAATCCTCCAGTTTTATTTATTTGACTCACTAATTTAATTGAACTAACTAAATCAAATAAATAAGTTTAATTATATCAATATAGCTAAATACGTTAATCTAATTCAATTAAGTCCAATAATCAAATTCTAATCTCGTTTTAATTTTCTATTTTTAATATAAAGTCCAGAAATGTTATCAAGTCTATAAATTAACTAATTTATCCATTAAACTAATTGATTTAGTTAAACTAGTCCAATGAAGTCAATTAACTAACTTATTAAGTACACATTACTTAATTAATTTGTTTATATTCATCAACTAATTGTTATGAGTTCAAATAGTTTAATAATTTATATGGAGTCCAAATCACGAATAATCAAGGATAATAATTATTAATTTAATCACGCTATTATAATTAGTCAACTAATTCAATAATTTATTTATTAAGTCCAAATATAGTCATTCATTTATACTAGATAACCCAACTTTATTTTCTTTTCCTTATTTTATTACAAACATCATTTTAAGTCCAGAACATTATTTTCAATCTTAGTGATTTATTTATTTCACCATTAATATCAAAATTTCCTTATTTAATTACTTAACTAGTTTATATGGCTCAATTAAATTAAATAACTTAATCATCACTTTTATAAATTACTAATCATCCATAACTATAGTTTGGGTCTATACTTGACCTAGGTTGTCCAGATATTTATTTTAGAATTATTTCCTTTATTTATTCACTTAATTTCATATATCTATTAACCGGTTTAATTACAATTAAATATGCTAATTATCATTTTTATTAATTATAAATGGTCCCAAATGTCCTAGTTAGTCATATATTTAATCTAGCTTGCTCCCATATTTATTTCATAATTATTTTCGTCATTTAGTTAATTATTTACTAAATGTGTACAACTTGGCCCAATTACAATTAAATCAATTAAAAATAGCTACAAATATTATTTTTAAATTATTCTTGGTCCGAATATGTATTTTTATACCAGGTATTTAATTTATATTTTTCCAGATTTTATTTATTTCATTTACTATTTTATTTTTAATTTTTTATTGAAAACGGGCCGAACCGGCCCAAATTCGCGACCCGGCCCAAGAAGACTGGGTTGTCTCCTTCCCAGCTCTTCTCCAGGTCGCGATTCCGACGACCGGAATCCCGAAAACTCCGGCGAGCGATAACTTTACTTACAGGTAACGGATTCCGACGATTCAAGTTGCAAAATGATCCTCACGTCGAGGAGAAGCTCCGCCACCCCTATCTACGGCAAAATCGTGTCTTTTCTGAAGACCCGTTTCCACGGCTTGCAACTCCGGCGACCTCTAGGATGCTCCGGTGACTACGAATCGGTCTGGAATTTATTGGGAAGTATTCCTAGACCTCTCACGACCCTCCTCTCTTGCTTATAGGCAATTTCTTACGTAAATATATATGTGTGTACATTTCCGGCGAGTAAGTATATATATATTTGCTCTACTCGTTTTCTTCAGTTTTGTAGTGATTTAGAATGTCAATGGAGCTGTATTTATAGCTGTAGATCAACCCTTATGGAGCTGGACGAGTTGTGTGAATTATTGTGAATTATTTTGATAAGATATATACCTATTCATAATTCAATGTATACACATAATATTGTAGGTGTGAAGTCATGAAGCTGTTTCCTGGCATGTGAAGATGTCCTCCAGATCTTTGCTATTATTTTTTTATCAAAATATGTACTCCGTATTAATATGTGTGTGTTTATATGTGTGTGTTTTTGTTGTAGTATATATATATATATGCATGTACGTACTATATATATATTACTTATATGTAGTTATATATATAGTATATTACTTATATATACTTATAGTTTATCCATTTGTATTATATTTCTTTTATTTCATTAATGTTTATAAAGTTACTAGTAATTATTTTATTTATTTCCATTTACTCTGACAGATATATTTTATCTGATTTATTTTTATTTTATTTTATTTTTCTGATGCCACATAAGTGTTTAATTCTATTGCATGTAGTGCGCGTATATTTTTATACACCAAGTATAATAAAAATATATTTTGGTATTACTTTCATTTGATTGATCAGATATAACTTATCTGATTTGTTTATTTATTTTTATTTCAAATTTCCAAGGTATCACACCTTTAACTTGGCAGTCAACACCCGTTTGACCGCCCAAACAAAGTCCGATTATCGTGAAATTTTGTATACATGTACTTCTTGACGTCTTTAATTCAAAAATACCTTTTGGGTCCTTAGAACATAATACATATTAAATTATCACATTTTCAATAATCAAACCTACATGACATGCTTTTCAACTATGTTATATTCATTAATATGGCATAACACATTCGTACAACATATTCTTGATTAATTTAGGTAATCTAATGCCTCACACAAAAGTTATAAAGCATATACCCGTCTTTTCACCTTAATGAAGTTTATGAAGTTCTAGCCTTCCCAATTAAGCTCCCGCGAAACTTTGGCGAACTTCAGCGAGCTCCGACAACAATTCCAGCGACTCTTTCAACTTCGTGAAAGATCTAGGATCACCTTAGACAAGTTCCTATCAAGTGTTTATCATCACAAAATCCATATCAACACAAATAATCTCTATAAGGTTATTTTTCAGCGAAGCAATCAACTTTGTTCTCTAAGACCGTTTTAGATATCAACCAACCTTCCAACCCCTCATTCTTCACATTTAAATGTGCAGAACAATCATAAGGGTCTATCAAATTATTATATAATCATATGAGAAGATTAGAGAAGGAGAAAAACATAAATGAGAGCATGACCTTTATTGAGCTTAGTTTCCCTCCTGTTACCCTCTTTCCTTTTCTCCTTCTTCTTCCCTTGAGCTTGGTTCAAATATGGTAAAGGAAATTGTGTTTTTGAAGAGATTCTTACTCATTAGATGATAGGTGGGTCGAGGAAATGGGGTTAGGATTGATTGAGAATGTCTTTTGGCATTTCTCTTAATAATATGGGAGGAGTCTCATTTCTCTTCCTTGTGCGGCTCCCCTCTCCATTTGCAAGACTAAAATGTGGAGTGGACCCCACTTATGTGGGAGGTCATCCCTTTGTGTCCCCAAGTGTACACTTGGTCCCGAAAGTTGTATTTTCCTTACTGTTTTAACTAAACTTCATTTTAATTTATCGGGCCAAATAAAATATATTTCATTCTTCAAATTATTATTGGATTTTAGAATTAATATATATTCCCCAAATTTTAATTTAGTGGTCTCCATAATTTATTATAACTTTTATTTGTCAGTATGTCGGTACCGATAAATGGGTCTCGTATGCACAACTGGCCAACTCTACATAGTTTCTATGGCCCAACATGGATATCCACCATCATATAAATATTATCTAGACTTAAATGAATATAATATGTGGTTCCAAAAATATTGGGGGTCCCTGTTCTCAGTGCGGGCCCCACGCGCGTTTCGCTATTCACGTAAAAGAAATGACAAAAATTTACAACCATGTAAAATTCGTTATTCATTTCTTAAAGTTCAATACATAACTTAATAAAATTAAATATACTTGGGAGCGGTGTTACAAGTTCACCCCCTTAATTGGGATTTCGTTCCCGAAATTCACGTGTCTAGTCAAACCGAAATGGATATTGCTCCCTCATCAGGGTCTCCACTTCCCACGTTTTCTCCTCGACCCGATCACTTTTCCAATGTACCTTTACCATTGGTACATCCTTTCTTCTTAGTTTCTTTACCTACCAATCTATTACCTTTACCGATTGCACCGCATAGTGTAGATATTCTCGTATTTCTACCAGCGGTTTCTCAAGAATATGTGACGGGTCCCATACATCTTGAGCATAGATACATGAAATACATCATGGATATTTTCTAACTCTGGAGTCAACTGAAGTCGGTATGCTAGAACCCCAATCCTTTCAAGGATTTTGAATGGGCCTATGTAACGTGGGTTGAGCTTACCCTGACTGAGGAACCTGATGATCCCTTTCCAAAGTGACACCCTCAGAAATACCTCATCGCCGACCTCAAACTCCAACGTCCTCCGATGTTTACCTGCATAGCTCTTCTGCCGATCTTGGGCAGCCTCTTAAGTCTATCCTGAATAACCTTCTCGTTGGTGATCTCAACTAGCTCAGTACCCTCAAGCTTGGCCTCGCCGACCTCATCCCAACACAAAGGTGTCCGGCATTTCCTCCCATACAATGCCTCATATAGAGACATGCCTATACTTGCCTGATAACTGTTGTTATAGGCGAATTCCACTAAAGCCTATAGGTTGTCCCAGCTTCCTTAGAACTCTAAGGCACGTGCCCTCAACATGTCCTCCAAAATCTGAGTCACTCGCTCAGATTGCCCATCAGTTTGAGGATGAAATGATGTGTTAAACCTCAACTTCATACCCATGGATTCCTAGAACTTAGGCCAAAACCGTGACGTAATCGTGGGTCTCTATATGATACTATATTAACCGGAACCCCATCCAGTCTCACGATCTCATCAGTGTACAACTAGGTCAGCCGCTCAAGCGTATAGGTAGTGTTGATAGGTAGGAAATGAGCACTTTTGGTCAGCCTATCAACCACCACCCATACCGCATCATAATTCTTAACCGTCCGTGGTAGACCCACCACAAAGTCCATAGTAATATGCTTGTAATTCCATTCTGGAATGGTGAATGGCTGTAACAATCCCCCAGGGTGCTGGTGCTCTGCCTTAACCTGCTGACAGGTAAGGTAAAAACGGTCCGGGACGGTCCGGGATTTGGCTTATCCCGATCCCGTCCCGATTTTATAAAAACGGTCCAGTATGGTACGGGATAAGTATGTATCCCAATGTTGTCCCATTTAAAACGGGACTGAGACAACTCGAGAAAAACCGGGACGGTTCGGGATGTCCCATAAAATATGCATTTGTGAAATGTGATATAAAAAGAAGCATAACAAGAAAATAAATGCGTAACTATTTTGCAAATTTAGCTTCCCTAAGAAGTTAAGTAAAACCCTTAATTAACTATTTTTAGTTTTGTCTTGTAAATTTTTTTGGTCCCCCTAATCTTGTGTTTCCTCTAGTTGAATAGTAGCGCAAAATATTTGTATACTTTGTAGTACACTTGTAATTTTTCAATACCACATTAAATTAAATATCATATCTATAAAGACACTATATATACTTTCTAGTAGTTATTTTAGAAAATATTAAATCTATAACAACACTATAATTTGGAGTAGTAGTTATTCCATCATAAATAATATTCCGCACGTAATAATATATTATGGATTAGTATTGGAACAAGAACTAAACAAATTTTAATCAAAAGAGACAAAATAAATGAGACTAAGAGAGACATGAAATAAGATAAAATTACATTAGGGAGACTAAGGAATAGAACATTTTAATTGAGTTTGAGTGGTTTGACTATTACATAACATTAGAAATTTAAAATAACATATTAATTTCAAACGGGACACCGGGACGGGACATGATATTTTAAAGCTATCCCGGTCCCGTCCCGGTTAATATCGGTACGGGACCGGTTCGGGATGAAAACATTGCGTCCTAAATGGATCGGGATAGTTTCGGAACGGTATCGGGATTTTTTGGTTTGGGACACCGGTACCGGGATTTTTGCCCACCCCTAATCGATGATCAAGTTGTAATCTTTGATCAACTCCATCCACCTTCTTTGCCTCATGTTCAACTCTTTTTGAGTGAACACATACTTCAAACTCTTGTGAAGGGTCAAATATGTCTTCAAACTAACTTAAACGTGCAAATCACCCATTATATAGGAGGCTCTGTTCGGCAGCCATCAATTGGGGCGGTTCCCAGTGGAGTTTTTTGATGAAATTTTTGAGCATCTTTTTCATTAAGTCTAGTTTACCCATACCAAATTTCAGATAAAAAATTAACCGAGAAGACAATCAAATGATTTTCTGCAATGTACTGCGCTGTTTAACTACACAGTTATATTCAAAAATTCATTTGACTGTCTTCCCGATTGAATTTTTAGCTGAAATTTGGTATGTGTAAACTATACTTAATGAAGAAGATGCTAAAAAACATTCATAAAAAAATTCCACCGAGAACCGTCCCAATTGACGGAGGCCGTACATAACCTCCTATATAAGAGGTGACTTGCACTTTTTAAGTTAGTTCGAGAACGTATTTGACCCTTTAGCTAATAAATTTTAGTAGAACATGTCAATACAACCAATTTGGTATTACGAAACGGCCTCTTTAAGTTATTGGTCCAATTGTTTGATCCAGCCCAATTCAAAGATACTTCCGCTTGTAGTCATTCCGTTGTACCAATTCATCTCTCCACCGCTATCTCTCAGCAAGACGGTCGCAAGCTATATTGGTCTCTTCATTTCCAGCTCCTCTTCTTCCCCTTCGTCTGACGCAGCCTACACCAAGCCGTTCGTCTAATATTCCGACCGAGGTGAGTAGATTATTACTAACTGTCCTCGTATATTATCCCATTTTGTTTTGTTTGTTAGTACATTTCCTTTTATATATTATCAGCATTCAGCAGTGAATGGATCAAGCTTAGAGGGTGTTGTTGAGGTTCATTCTTTATACGGAGTATGTTATTTCAGTTAAAGGATGAATTTTTTTCTACATTAAAGAGTTGTTACAAGCTGTAGTTTAATGACCAACCAATACCCCGGCAGTGTTGCCTTAGTACGGAGAAGAGCCGAAATTCTGCAGATTAAATGTCACACGGGTCATATCATCTTGTGATGACGTAATGATGAGACATAGTGACATCATATTTTAAGGCGGGAACAGTTATCCCAGGCGGTCCGGCCTTTATATATATAGAGAGAGATAAATAAATGGTGTGTTATACATACTTAGCTCAAAGCTTTTTGGTAGATATTCTTATTTTTTAAAATGTAGAGCAGATGAATCTCTAGTAGTTGAGGGATTTAACCTTCCCTGTGTAAAAATTGTGTGTGTCTTTTAAGCTAGTAATTGGTGAATGAATTTTTAGACTCTAAACTTTTTTACAATTATTCATTAAAGAGAATTTAAGTTATGAAATGAGGAGGCTCCAATTCAACCTTGGGTGATTGCTTATTGTGTCTGATATTTGAATCCTATTATTTTCGATGAGAGTTCAGTTGCTAGCATTTCCTTTATATGCAATTGAGTGGAAGGTGATTGATTTTTTATTCGTTGCATGAGGTACTTTACATATTTCTTTTGTATCCAGATGGTTAGAATTTTGTCTTACAAATTCTGATGTGTGTGTATGACTGCCAGCAATATGAGCGATGGTCCAGGGACTAGCAGTAGAAAAGAGAAATCAAATGGATCAGAACCGATGGATATGGAGTTTGAAGATCTTGAATTTGATGAGGAGGAAGATGAATTTGATGAGCCCCTTGATGCAGGTGCTCTACATGAAATGAATTTGAGCAAAAAGAAATTGGCTGATTTTTGCAAAAAAGTATCCACTTCATTCTTTGACAAGTTTGGTCTGATTAGTCACCAGATCAATTCTTACAATGACTTCGTCAAATATGGGATCCAGAGAGTTTTTGAATCGATTGGGGAAATCATAGTTGAGCCTGGGTATGATCCATCCAAGAAGGGTGATAATGAGTGGAGGTATGCATCGATAAAGTTTGAAAAGCCGGCCCTCATTCCACCAACTTACTGGGTTGGAGAAAAATTCTCTCAAGATGGTGGAGAAGAATCTCCGCAGTTGTTGCCCCGACATGCCCGCCTTCAGTTCATGACATATGCTGCTAGGATAACAGTTCATGCTCGTGTTAAGGTTTGTAATTTCTTTAATTGGTTTATCTTCATTAACTATTATGGAAACTTCTTTATCTCTTTTCATTAACTGATCATCTTCTTTTATCATTTTTTATTTTTTCTTTTCATCTTTTTTATTTTTCTTACTCTTTACCTTTTTATCCTTTTCATCTTTTTATCTTTTTATCCTTTTATCTTATTATTTCTATCTTTATCTTATCTTTTTATCTTTTTTATCCTTTTATCTTTTTTTAGCTCCAATTTCATATGTTGGTTCATGTTAGCCGATCCCGAACATTTATGAGACAAAGGCTTAGATATATGGCCATTTTATGCAATTCATTTCAGTCATTTTGGTCAGCATGAAATCTGCTGACCTTTTACTGTGATCCTGCGTATGTATTTGATGCTCTGCTAGTGCTAAAGTGTGAGAAGTAAAGGAAATTCTCTTATCCAAAGGTGGAGTAATGCTGTGTTTGAATTTATTTTAGTTGCTGTTGGTGTTGCCGTCATCTGAGAGTTGCCTGTCAACCCCAAATATGAATTTGTTCCTGGATAAACGCTTCTCGTGACTTTTGATAATCATATAACTTTCATGGAGCCTGTTTAGACTTTAGATTGCATGTTAAGTCCTTTTTAGCCACATGTTTCTTCCTTATTTTAGTAACTTGTTGGAATGTTTTTAGGTGTACACTAAAAAACGAGTCCGAAGTGACAAGTTTAAAACTGGAATAGAGCAGTATGTCGAAGATGAATGCCTGTCGGATGAAACTAAGCCTGATGTCGTAATTGGGAGTATACCCGTGATGGTGAACTCTGACCTTTGCTGGATGAGTAAAGGGAACAAGAAGCCGGATTGTGAATACGATCACGGTGGATACTTCATCGTAAAAGGGGCCGAAAAGGTGCCTAAATTTTCACTTTCTTTTCTGTACCACGTTCTGTACATTGTCATTCATACAGTTTAGCATGATGCATATAACTTTGCTGGCTTGCAGGCACATTTACCAAATGGACTTTCTTTTCTTCAGCCTTTTCCTTTGGGAAACTGATATTCTTGAAAATGTTAATAAACAATGCACTCCCTCTTCTATATTTTAAAGGTGAAAATAGAAAACATTTCTCCAACTTTCCTATTTTCTTTCAAATTTTGAAAACCTTCTGTTTTGGGCCTTTTCACTGTCAGTCACTGTAGTCAGCTACCCTCAACAGTGTTGGCTAACACTGACAACTAAGGTACTGTACCACCACTGGCTACGGCAGTCACGTGCAATCACAGATGGTGTTCGGTTGTGAGGTGGTTAGTCACAAATCCATATTTTGTACAACGTACAATATATTTTTTTCGGTTTCATGGAATTGGTAAATGAATAAATGATGATTAATAAACTTGTTCCATGCTGGAAAACTGGAGATGAAAACCGCAAGAAGCGAAGTAAAAGGGATTGAGGCTTTCTATTTCATATCGGGGAACATAATTAAATCTTACTTAAGTATTTATCATTTAATATTGTGAAAAGCTGTAAGCATTACTTTTTCAGAATAAAGTTATTGATTAATAACTTTAGTTATCAATAAAGTTGTTTAGCTAAGCCAACCACTTTTTCCCTGTATTAAAAAATCGGAAAAAGACTTTATGTAGGAAGACATGAAGTTCAATCTTAAAGTATGTGTTCGAGTGTTAGAGATTGTTTTCATAGTTCACATATTGGTTGACACTTTTCTTTCATTTTCCACAGACTTTCATTGCTCAGGAGCAAATATGCTTAAAAAGACTTTGGGTAGCTAACACTCCAAATTGGATGGTTTCATATCGGCCAGTTTCCAAGAGGAAAAGAGTGTACATAAAATTGATAGACTCCCCAAAAGTTGAGAATGTGGTGAGTGGAGGAGAAAAAGTCCTGAACGTGTATTTTTCTGTGACAGAAATGCCCATCTGGATATTCTTCTTTGCACTTGGTGTGTCCTCCGACAAAGAGGTGGTCAACTTGTGTGATGTGGATGTGGAGGATGCTGCAATTGTGAACATAATTGTTGCTTCAATCCATGATGCTGATAGTAAGTGCGAGTCCTTCAGAAAGCAGGCAGTAGCTCTTAGCTATGTCTCTGAACTTATGAAGAGCTGTAAATACCCTCCTCAAGAATCTGTCGAAGACAGCATAAACAACTTCCTGTTCCCTAATCTCAACACTTTCAAGAAGAAGGCCCGCTTTCTTGGATATATGGTGAAGTGTCTCTTTCAGGCTTATACTGGTCGTAGAAAAGTGGACAATAGAGATGATTTTAGGAACAAGAGGGTGGAACTTGCTAGTGAGCTGCTTGAGCGAGAGCTGAGAGCGCACCTTAGACATGCTGAGAGGCGTATGACCAAAGCAATGCAAAGAGATCTCTATGGAGATAGGCAGTTGCAACAGATTGAACACTATCTGGATGCATCGATAGTCACTAATGGCCTATCGAGGGCATTTTCCACTGGGGCATGGTGTCACCCATATAAGAGAATGGAGAGGCTATCTGGTGTTGTGGCAAACCTTAGACGAACTAACCCATTGCAAATGACGGCTGATATGAGGAAAACACGTCAGCAAGTCTCGTACACGGGGAAAGTTGGTGATGCTAGATATCCGTAAGTACTGTTCATCTTGCGAGGAGTCTTTTCGATGATTTAGCACTTTTCTTTTATTGATTACTTTGTTGTACTACCTCTGCTCAAAAAAGAGTCTTGCTTTATCAAGGTACAACTTTTTGATATCATCACTTCTAGACACTGTTTTTGGATGGGATTTTTTTTTTGATATTTTATTTTTAAAATTTGTTACCAGAAGAGACTAATGCAAATTTATGTCTATTTTATTTCAGTGTTTTATTTAGGAAGTAGAGAGAATCTTATATTAATTGAAGTTGAAATCACACAACTGCATTGAATTAGAAATTAGTCAAATTACTATATGAATATGATTATAGCTTATAATTACTCATATGATACATTTAACTATATAATTACTCATGAGCTTATCAAGTTACTCATTTGTTCATCAATCTCTACTATATGATTATCTTCGATATAAAACTTATAATTATAAGAAACTGTTTCTTTGGTACAACGCTTTTAATTTAATGGGATTTTTGCTCCTCTATTTGATTAGTTTTAAATATAATTACTGTGCAGGCATCCATCACATTGGGGGAAAGTGTGCTTTCTCTCTACCCCAGATGGAGAAAACTGTGGGCTGGTTAAAAATTTGGCCAGTTTGGGTCTTGTCAGCACGACAATTCTGGAACCATTTCTTGATAAACTATTTGGATGTGGAATGGAGCCAGTAGTAGATGATACTTCAACAATACTCCACCGAAAGCACAAAATATTTCTTGATGGAGATTGGGTTGGAGTGTGTGAAGATTCTGTATATTTTGTCTTAAAACTAAGGCGTATGCGGCGGAGGGGTGAAGTGCCAGTTCAGGTCATCGAATAAATAATTATGTAGTTAAGAAATTTCCCTAAATAGGAGAATAACAAGGTATTTTCTTTAAATAGGAGTATTATGTTTCCCCCTGAATAGGAGTAAGTACTGCTGTCTGAAAGCATACTGCTACCCACCTTTTTAATGTCTGATAGTGCCATATTATGGCAGTGGAATTGCAGAATGTCAGTACTTTATACTCCTATTTAGAGAAAAAAAAAACAATCTTATTAAGGGAAAACACCTTTTTTGCGCATATATTTGGGAAATTTTCCTTGTGTATTTGGAAAACCTTTGTACTCTCTCCATCCAAATAGAGTTATCTTTGAACAAGCGAAGCTAATGGTCTTTAAACAAATGAAGCTAATTATATTTGAACATTGTTTAGTTCTAGTTAGAAGAACTTTTTTAAACTGTAAGTAGAATTGATGATTTCAAATAGTTGTGCCTTAATAAAACTAAAAAGTTGTACCTTGATCAAACAACCCTTGTTATGAGACGGAGGTAGTAGAATGTAGATATTTAATGCCCATTCATAAAATTACTTGCTTAAGTTTTGAAATGGATTCACACAGATACTAACACAGAACACACATATACATTTGTGTGTATCCTGATTCACATGATCTGATTTTTGTGTTCTAGGTTGAAATTAAACGAGATGAACAACAGAAGGAAGTCCGTATTTTCTCTGATGCTGGGCGAATCCTACGCCCTCTTCTTGTTGTTGAAAATCTGAAGAAGATTCAGTTTCTGAAAGATGGAGAGTCCTTTCAGTCTTTTCTGGACACTGGGATAGTTGAACTCATTGGTGCCGAAGAGGAAGAAGACTGCCGAACTGCTTGGGGAGTAAACTATCTCTTGGAAGCCAGCAAGGAGGACCCACCTGCAAAGTATACACACTGCGAGCTTGACTTGTCATTCCTGTTGGGTTTGAGCTGTGGGATTATCCCTTTCGCAAACCATGACCACGCAAGGAGGGTTTTATACCAGTCTGAGAAGCATAGTCAGCAAGCCATCGGTTTCTCCACTCTTAACCCAAACATTAGAATAGATACTAATACCCATCAAATGTATTATCCGCAAAGGCCTCTTTTTCGTACCATGCTGTCTGATTCTCTTGGAAAGCCTAAAGATTCCCACTATCACAAATCGATGCTTCCACGGCCCGAATACTACAATGGGCAATGTGCAATTGTGGCGGTCAATGTCCACCTTGGTTACAACCAAGAGGACTCTTTAGTGATGAATCGTGCTTCACTAGAGCGTGGTATGTTCAGGTCGGAGCATATTAGGAGTTACAAGGCGGAAACTGAGAGTAAGGATGGATCGGGGAAAAAGATGAAACTTGAAGATGCAGTGATTTTTGGAAAGACGCAAAGTAAGATAGGACGTGTTGACTGCCTGGATGATGATGGTTTCCCATTCGTTGGTGCTAATCTTCAGAGTGGTGATATAGTAATCGGGAAATATTCAGAGGCAGGAGCTGATCATAGCATTAAACTGAAGCATACGGAAAGAGGCATGGTTCAAAAGGTTATGCTTTCTGCAAATGATGATGGAAAAAATTTCGCTGTTGTGTCTTTGAGACAGGTATGTCTTTGAGACTGAAGAAAAAGAGGATAATGGTTTCGTTATGTTGCAGTGCTGTTTAGGTAATGGTTAAATGGTCAGAAAATAATCTAAGGAAACAGCCAAAGCAATTTTCTTGAGATGTTTTTTTAACTAGGATAAAAATAGTAATACTTGCTGAAAGAACACCCCTAATTAAGACAGTAGATTTATGTTAACCTTGCTCAGGATCAGCTTAGATGGATTATTCTTAGAGGTGTTTGGAGGGCCAAGTCTTATCTCTTAAATCTTAATGTACATTTGAGACTTCATAAAAGTTGAAGGAAATATATAATTATGTGATTATATAGCATCCGAATTGTCATTTAGCTGTCTTTAGAAACATTCTATTGATCAAGACAAGATGTATACTAACCCAGTAAGCCTTCCAAAGCCTTCAAACCCCTCCATCGAAACCGACCCCTAGAGTACTCTCTTGATCACAGCTTACTGTTGGCAATGGTCTAGCTCACTCCTGCATTTGCCTGTATGATCTCTTGTTATGTAACATCAATGATGTTTAATACTGAATTTACTGTAGTTGAACTGTACTATTAATACCGAGTTAGCATTCTACTTTATTGATGCATTCAAAACTGAGGGTGTGGACGGGAGGGGTGTTCTGGATGGGAAAGTAAGGGAAAGTTTATTTTTCATTTTATGAAAATATTGCTGTAAGATGATTCTTTTTCGAAATAAGTGATATAAAATGATAAATTAGTGTAAACTTGTGCTAGTCATCATTTTTTTGTACCTAAAACCATATAAAATTCTCTTAAATCAGAAATACCCAACAACCCCTGCCCTCCCACTTTCCCAGAAAAATTAATATTCCTTCCTAAAAAATACTCTAAATTTCCTCCATATTGTAATGATGTCAACTATTCTATGTGCAGGTACGTTCTCCTTGTCTTGGAGACAAGTTTTCCAGTATGCATGGGCAGAAGGGTGTTCTGGGTTTTCTGGAATCTCAGGAGAACTTCCCCTTTACAGTGCAAGGTGTAGTTCCTGACATAGTTATAAACCCACACGCGTTCCCTTCACGTCAAACACCAGGCCAACTTCTTGAAGCTGCCTTGGGAAAGGTCATTGCGTTGGGAAAGCACATTGGTCATCAATCAGATCTTAAATATGCAACTCCATTCTCCACTCCCTCGGTTGATGAAATAACAAAGAACCTTCATAGGTAAAATGAGTGGCTCTAAGTGAAGAACTCTTTGCCTTTTTTTTCATATCTGAATAAGTGTCACACTTCAGCATTGCACCTAATATGAAGTCACTTTTCGCCTTAAAAATACTAAATGCAACATAATTCAATGTAAGATTAATATGAAGTCACTTTTTGCCTCTTATTGACTGCTATAATTTCTTACCTAACTCTCATAATTAAGTTAGGTGAATAAGGGTTGACATGAATTTATTTTAAATCTGGTCTCACGAGTCCAATGACTATGTGGTCATTTTCACTTTTAGCTCCCGACTCCTTAGTCACTTTTTCCAATTTGGTGCACGAGGATTTCTCGTCACTTTTAGTCATTTTAATTGCTTGACCAGCCATTTTTTTATTTTTCGGGACAAATGATTGTAGATAAAAAAAAATATAAAGTCAGTGGGCCAAAAAGAGGATAGGTTTTGTGGAATCATGGTTAAATTTATTTTGGTTGGTTTTGCAGTCTTGGGTTTTCAAAATGGGGAGCTGAGAGAGTGTACAATGGGCGAACCGGCGAAATGATCCATTCCTTGGTTTTCATGGGCCCAACATTCTACCAACGGCTTACACACATGGCAGAGGATAAAGTGAAGTTTCGTAACACCGGGCCAGTTCACCCCCTTACCAGGCAGCCCGTGGCTGACCGGAAACGATTTGGAGGGATCAAATTCGGGGAGATGGAACGAGACTGCCTCATCGCCCATGGGGCCGCTGCTAATCTGCATGAGCGGCTCTTCACGCTCAGTGATTCTTCCCAGATGCACATATGCAGGAAGTGCAAAAACATGGCGAACGTGATTCAACGCCCTGTTCTTGGTGGCCGTAAGATTAGGGGTCCCTATTGCAGGTTCTGTGAGACCGTGGAGGATATTGTGAAGGTGAATGTGCCTTATGGGGCTAAGCTGTTGTGTCAGGAGCTCTTCAGTATGGGGTTATCCCTGAAATTTGATACTGATGTGTGCTAAGGCAAGTGTCTATATGGCAAGGCTTCAGCCAGGACGAGTAGGGGAACAAGTTGATGGAAGATAGTTCTTTTTATGTTTTAGGCTGCTAATGCTCCTTTTATCAACACTTTTATTTAAAACTTTGATGTATCCATGTGGTAACTTATTTAAAACCCTTGATAAAATTAACCTGACCATGAGCATGACTGTTTGTGAAAGGTCGTTTCTTAGTGGTGGGCCCGGTCTGACAGTCCAGAATTGGGTTTCGGTTTATAGCTTTGGGGACCAAACTGAGCAGTTCTGGTCATGGTTTAGGTCTTGACCCTTTTTAGGCTTCAAACTGGGCTAAAAATTAAAGAGAATTAACGGGAACCAGGACTGGGTACTCGAAACCAGCCCACCTGGAAAAAAGCAATTCGCACCCTGGCCGGAGCATTTGATTTGGACCGAGCAGTCTTGGTTCAGAAACGGGACCAGATTGAATTGTGTCCATCCCTAGTTCAGATTATATTAGATGTATGTATATAATTATTCTATTCCATTCATAATATGATTATTCGTTTAATAAGAATGGACTTGGTTTCGATTTCAAATGGGAACGGGTGGTTTTAGAATCATAACCACTGAATGGAGTACCAGAACTAAAATAAGGTACTGATTCTATTTAGTTGAGGACCGGAATGAACAGTTATATAAGTACAAAGTTTTGGTACTATCTAATACTCCCTCCGTCCCCTTAAGTTTGTCCCGTTTTACCTTTTTCGTCCGTCCCACTAAGTTTGTCCCATACCATATTTGGTAACATTTGAGTGGTTAGAATTCATTCTTACTTTATTTACACTTTATCAATTCAATACCAACCACACAATTCCACTTTTTCTTAAAAACCACACCACACCCCTCCGTCCCAAACTTAAGGGGACGGAGGGAGTAGACAACAAGAAACAACAAGAAAATGTTTCGAAAAATTAAAAATCGGGTTTCTCACAGTAGGTTCTTTGGATGTTTTCTTTTAGATTGTATTCAACCCTAGAATCTAGATAGACTGGATCAGATCAGACTTTTGTAGTTATAAAATACACAGAGATCAGACGTTTTCTAGACCAGTTCAGACCAGACCAGTACATTCCAGTCCAAAAGAAAACATTCTTTGTCTCACAACATCACTCTGGTACTCAAGGCAGGAGTTTGACTTACTAGTATCTAGGGGTGGACCGGTCTTGGACTGATTTTGGTTTTCCGGGCTAATTTTAGTCTTGGATTTATCGGTCCTGTCATTTATATACAAGTGCTTGGGACTAGGCATGGACCGGGCCCAGGGTCAGGCCGGGCCCTGGGCCGAGATTGAGCGGGACTGAGTTTTGGGATGAAGGCCCGGTGCCAGCCCGGGTTGGTACCAGGACCGGCCCAGGCCCGAATCGGGTCTAAGTTTTTTTTTTTTGTTTTTTTTTTTCAAATTGTGTTTTTTGATTTATTCCTACCCCCACCCCCAAACCACCCAGCCCCACTCGCCTAGCAGCCAATGAATGCGAAAAAATAAAAATAATAATAATTTAGGTTAGGACCAGTCCCGAACTGGCTGGACCGGTCCACCATATATGCATCTTGTAGCCCGCCCCTAATATCCCTGGTTTGAGCCCCCAATCCCGGCCCCGCACAGTAACGGGCCGGGCTGAACCGGCCCAGTCCATCCCTACTTGGAACCATGATGACATCTGGTGTTTAATTTTTATTCTTGCATTCTTTAACCCCATACCCCTACCCTCTTTAGCTTTTAAATGGATCCTAACTCTTTACAGCTGCTTCTCAAAGCACATAATAAAAATAAAGGGGAAATGGTCAAATAGACCCTCGACCTTACATAAAAATTCAAATAAGCCCTTATATAGGAGGCTCTATCCGGCCGTCCTCATTTGGACATCTTATTCATTAAGTCTAGTTTACTCATAGCACCAATTATGTGCTTTGAGAAGAAGCCGTAAACTAGACTTAATGAATAAGATGCTCAAAATAATTCATCAAAAAATTCCACCGGGAACTGTCCCAAATGGCGACGGTCGGAGAGAGCCTCTTTTATAAGGGTTTATTTGACCCTTTTATGTAAATTCGAGGGTCTATTTGACCCTTTTCCCTAAAAATAAATATATAAAAATCTAAACAACATTGAATAAAGACCTAGCTTAAATGCTTAATGATACACAAGTCCCTAATTTGGGTCACCTAGGACCCTAATCCCTCCACCAATTATTGTTCCGACTTGGAATAGCTTGATCGACTCTAGTCCTGATTAAAATACGGATGATTCACCATCTAAGACCCTAAACCCCCCCTAAATTTTGACTCCGACCCAGAACCACGAGAGCGATTCAAATCCCGATTAAAAACCGGCCAGAATTGACTCCTTTACAAAGGAATGCATACTTCCAAAGTCCCATTGATTACTTCAATACCCAAGAGGACCAAAATGTTGCCAGGCATCATTTTATACTCCACTCATCTCATATTTATTGCCTACACTTTTTGAGTATGATATAAATGTTTCCGGTCTAATCTAAATATTTCCAATTTTATCGTTTGAAACATAACATTTGCTCTAGATTTATATGATATGTTGTGATTTTTACTAAATCTAATATAATTATATCAAAATAATACTACCTCTGTATACTATTCACCCGCTGGGAAAAATCTAGTAGAATTTCCACTCATCTCATATGTGCTTTTTTTAGTCCTCCTCCTCCTCCTCCCCTTACATTTTGTAATACCGACTTAAACTCAGAAAAACTAGTTAATAGAAGTTTAGGGGAATAGATTATAATCATGAAACCAAAGTAAAGTTATTCTCAAAGGTGTTATTAAGATAAAGCCTCTATTTATAAGCTAAATAAATGATCAACTCAAGATGCAATAATTTCTATTAGCCACATAATCATTATCTTTTTTTGGATATTTATAACCTAGTACATAATTTAAGCTCAATGTATGAATATATATGGACTTTAGGCCTCTTTATCTCGTACTCCGTAATTTTTCTATTCCAGGATAAAGCTAATGAAATGATACCACAATATTTAAAATGTCACATTCCTGAGAACTCAGACTGTTAATTGTCAAAATAATGAGGCCTTTTTGCCTTCTGTAATTGAAAGATAAGAATAATGACAAGGGGGTCTCCCCGGTGCCTATGGGTGACAACCTGCACTGTCAGAGCATCTCCAATGCTACAATGTGTACGGTGCATATGTGGCATACGAGATAACCACATAAATATTAGTAAATAAATTATTTCTCTCCTTATTTGAATGATTATATACAATTTTGGTAAGTTTTTCTCCACAATGTCAAAGAGACCTTCTGAATGTTGACATTGCAGTTGAAAAACATACCAAAATTGCATAAAATGATTCAAATAAGGAGGAAGATAATTTATTTGCTAATATTTATGTGGCTATTTCTCATGCCACATGTGCACCGTGCACATTCTAGCATTGAAGATGCTCTCAGGCTAACCGCAATCTGCATCCGTCAATAAATCAAATTTCCCACTACTTTGTACGTATTCATGCCGTTAATTCAATTTTTGCTACAATCCAATCACCGTCAATATATTATCTTGCAAAATTTATTCAATTAAAATCTTAATTTTACGGAGTATTATTTTGCATCATTTTTATCAATAATTTTTCAAGATAATTAAGATTGAAAAGAGTCAAACATTCCGATGTAAGCATAAATAATTTTGGAATTTATTATTTCTTGTTTTTATTCACATCCATTTTGGAAAAAATAAGTGAAAGATGTAAAAAGAATATATTAATCACGAGATCTTAATTTTAGTAGTTGAATATATTTAAGAAAAAAATTTAATAAAAAAATCTCCAATAGTTGATTTTCTTCTCTAACTTTATATATATGATATGTGATATTGATGTCATATGAAAGATAAAAAAAGTTATGAATTTTGATATAGTTTTCGAAAAAAATAAGTAAAAATATAAAGTTAAAACACTTTTACTAAAAAAGAGATTTTGTTGTTGTTGGGGTCTGCACTATCTCCCCACATCACGACAACTCTTCCCATTCTTTCTTCTGGCAAAGGGCGTGAATATGGGTGCCAAATCCCCCTACCCTCGGTGCCATTCTACCCATTTGGCTCCTCCAAATACATGGGATGGAGTGTTTTAAGGAGTCAATGTGTTAAATTTAAGTTTTGACCTTCAGGGTTGCGGATAGCCTGGGGGATTGGAATCCTTTGCTGCACGGCAGAGTGCCTTTTGACAAGGGAATGGTCGGATAAAAAATAATGCCTCGAAATCTAGAACTCGAAATCTTTTGCCGTTGAAGTTTTGATCGGACGGTATTCAAAAGCCAGAGAACGTGCCTTGCTCTAATTCTCTAAAGCAACGCAGAGGCTTCAGATCTTCCTGCTGCAATGCTGGCTGCCTCCCCTTCAAATCCTCGATATTGTAAATATATTTTAAAAATTGTAATATTTAACTCGGTTTTTCACCTTTTGTTGTATCTGTAACGTAACTTGTGTGAAAAAATAGCTACCAAAATTTCATCCTGGAAACATATTCCTAAAAAAAACTATCATACAATAAAAAATATAGTGGTAGATCAAAGACAGGGAAAACAATAAGTTAAGGGAAATTCAAGAATCGAGAAGCTGATGAACTACCACAGATAAACTCCTGCTCAAATTGTGTTACGTTGTAATAGTTCTAATAATGTCGATCAGTTGCACTTTGAGCTCTAACATGCCCAAGTCCAACCATGGAAACCTGCAAAGCTTCCTCTTCATAAGCCCTCCTTACCAACTCCTCTTTTCTGGCCTTGTTTTTCGCCTTCACGAAAATGGCTACAAGAAGCAACCCGATAAGGAAAGCACCTAATGCAACCCCAATAGAGCTCCCAATCACCATCCTCCATCTCCTCACCTTCTTATCCTTCAATGGCATCAACTGCGACTCGATCACGAGCCCAAAATGACCCATTTGTTGAGCCACGCATACGCGACCGTGGTCTCCCGAAACCATATTCTCTAACTTCACCTTACCACCGTGCCCGAAGATCGCGCACAAGGGTATGGTTTCGGGAGACGATCCAGTCAACGGTGTGTAACTGAAGTCAATGGTGATCGGTTGTTGCTCATGCACCATTTGAATAATTTCGACCTCAAACGGTGTACGAGGGTTATCGTTATTGTTAACGTTATCGTTGTCGTCGGTCGCGTTGTACGCTAGCAATCCTAAAATAGGAGAAATGAGGGTATACCCTGATAAGTCAAAGTTGTCATAGTACATGTTTGACCATTTGGATCCAAGCCTTTGTGTCACTAAGAGCAGCCGCTTTGAGCAATGCTGGAACGTGGAACCAGGAGAGATTCGGAATTCCTTCACGTGGGCGCCGTACCTTCCGAGGCTGCCGCATCGAAAGCGGACAGAGTTAACGACAATATCTGTGAAGTTAGCGGGGAGGCGTATAGGGCGGAGTTTCCCGGTTTTGAAGGGCCTGTGGTGGTAGGACTGGAAGGTGTAGTCCCTGATGAGAAGATCAAGCAGGCGGGGGGATGATCTTATGGGTTGACATTTTGTGGAAGCAAAGGAAAAAAGTAGTAGTAGAGTTAGTGAAAGAAGTAGAGAGGGCATTTTCCTAAGTTGTAGTATCTATTACTCCAGGTCGTACATTTGAATTCTAAGGGACAAGATTGCTTTGTATGCATAGCAGGCTTTGAGGTTTGGGATAAAGGGGAAAGTTTAGGATTAATTAGGAGTGGTGCAACTTAGAGTAAAGAGTCATTTACTGTGGGATAAAGGGGAAAGTTTAGGATTAATTAGGAGTGGTGCAACTTAGAGTAAAGAGTCATTTACTGTGGGATAAAGGGGAAAGTTTAGGATTAATTAGGAGTGGTGCAACTTAGAGTAAAGAGTCATTTACTGTGGAAGGTGTAGTGGTGGTGGAAAAAGCAAATCCCATATACGATAGTATGTTTCTTTATATTGTGTCATACACTCATACTTCTTCAACTTCCATTTATTTCAAACTAAAATGTATCGTGGTCATCCGTTGAATTGATCCAAAACTGGAATTGCACAATGATATTTTGATAATAAAATCAAACTTTTTTCAAATACAATTATTTGAACGTTAATATGCAACTCTTGGAACCTGAATATGTAATATAAATATAGAGTAAATATGCATCGTCCAAACGTTTGCACAATAAGCACGGTTTATACCAGATGGATCGCTTATACACAAAACACACATACACATGGGTCTAACATATCCATATATTAGACCCTAAAATAAAGATATCATTGATTTTCATGATATTTACAATATCTTAACAGAAAGCAATTGTTGTTCATATATTTGTAGTCATTCCGCCGCCTTTACTACTTTGTTTAACAATCTTATTAATTAGTTAGTTCTAAACACAAATTATTTTTATGTTGTAATTCTTTGATTACTAAAAAAAATTATGTAGGGAAAAAACACAGTACACCTGTTTTAGAATATGTGTTGTTTTCACTCCTATTTAAGGTATAATTTATTTAAAATAATATTGAATACAACCAAACTTTAAAGTACTTTTTTAAATTATTACAAATTTAATTGATTACATCCCACATTCCCACCGAAATGCTCAAAGGTTCGTATAGTTGTTTTATGGAAATTAATATTCAAAATGCCATCTTTTAGGCCGGCCATAAGAATGGAACATGTAGTTGTTGACCTCTCAAGAGCTGACCAAATGCTTTCCATATGATTAATCGGAACAAGCTGGTAACGAAATATTATTTCATGGACACATAATGATTTTGTTTAAAGCTAGTTTAGTTCGCATGCGGGAATTAACATGTCTGAATGTAACATTCCATAATCATGATGTGGGAATAATGTTTCCTCATCTCTCCAAATTAAATGAATTGGCCGGCCAGCTTGTTATAATTTTGGATTTGCAATTTGCAAACTTTTAATCTTGACATCTCTTTTAAATTGTGTCTAAAGTACGTTTAAGTAATACTTCTCAGTTCTCATAGAATTGAAGAAGGGTGATGCTACGCGCACCCCTTGAATTGCTACGCACACCTTTAGCTAGACGATCTTACCCTTCCCATTCGGTATAGTAATTGATCCTCTACCAATTTGTGCCATGATTTTGCTAAGCGCACCCCTCAAAACGACAAAAACCCATTAAATATGCATAATTGTACACGGAGGAGTATCAATGAAATGCATAAACAATTGTTCGTATTCTTAATTCAATTCAAAGATGGTAATATAATACTAAATTAATTGATTTTTAATTTTAATGGGTCTTATTGTTTTTAAAAATAAAATAAGTTCTAATGTTCCCTAAAACACAAGGGTGACTATCTTTCAAATACACTCAAGGTCCTAATATAATTATTATTAATATAAATAAGATTAAATTTTTTAACTATCATCAAACAACTACTAAATAAATATTTGAAACTCATTATTAATAGTTTTTATAAATTCTTACAATCTTCTTATACAATGGAGAATAAATCTGAAAAATATCTAAAAAAATATTACTATTGATTTAGACTTATGCGGTATTCATCTGCCCCATTATCTGTATCTCAGATCTTCCTTTTGATGTGTTTCATTAAGTTTTTTTTACAGAGTTTCATTAAGTTTGTCGTAAACAATATTCGTTAATATTTTGATGATCACATATATACTTTTTCATTCATCTTTATATTGAATATACTATTGTCTATATCTATTATCATCTAAATATGATATGATAGTGTCTAGAATGTTTTTAGTTTAAATATTTTCGATCTCACATCAGACCAAAACAAAATTCGATAGTTGTATAACACAGATACAAAAGAACACGCGCACCCCACATAAACAAACATCTAACAGGGCAGACTAGTTCTGATTAGACTAGACCAAACTTAAATCAAACAAATAAGATAAGATTATATCATATTAGACAATAAGATTATTGATGGCATAACAATAAATTAATGTCACCCAACAAATAAATTTCTGTCAGACTAATAAGTACACTTCAAATTGCAATTGTCTTTAATTTATATAAATTAACGACACCTATATATAATTTAGAATGTTAGTTTAATATGTTTTTATTTATCCAAAGTTTTTAATTTAAATAAGTATTATTAATTTTTTGAATTACGACCATATATGTTACGGAGTTTAATTTTTAATAACTAGATTTAAGACGTTTTCATAAAAAAAACTAGATTTAAGACGTGAATGATACTTACGGAGTAGAATGCTTTTAATTGAACTGATTTCGATCCAGATAAATTCAACAAATTAGATCAGATCAAAGTAGACTAGATTTAAAAATTACTATGTAGTAAATATACATTAATCGGCCGTTCAACAGACTTGACCAAATGTTTTTTTTACATATATGATATTGGTGTAAGATCATAAAAATTTATTTAATTTGATATAATTTTTATAAAAGTAGCAGCGAAATTGGAAAAGTTATAACATTTTATAAAAAGAAAATTGGCCACATGGCAACAAATTATTGGAGGAGGGTAAATGTCAAATTGTTAGGCTTGGTTCTTGTGAGTGGTGAGCTGTGATCCTACAAGATTTTAAAATTAGAAAATTAAATATCAATAATGAAGGGGGTTTTACGCAGTGGTGCGCCTAGCACATGCATTAGAAGTGACGTGAAGTATGACCAAGGGCAAAATTGTCCAGTGTTGACAAAAATTGGGTGCGCCCAGTTATTTTGATGGTGTTATGGAACCTGACAGATAAATACTAAGGGTACGTTTGGTTCAAGAGATCTCAGATTGACACGGGAATGTTAGATTACCGGGTATCTTAGATAGATGGGAATGTGATTAATGTGTAACTCATTTGTGTTTGGTTACGATTAAGGGAATGTGACATTAAGTTGTTTGGTTGAATGATATCTTATATGGCATATTGAGTGAATTACTTAAATGCCCTTTAAATATTTGGCCCTTAACATATTAAACTTATTACATCCTACAAATTAAAGTAATTAAAATTATAGAAAAATAAAACATATTAATAATAATTAAAATAAAAACTAATTGGATTAATTTGAAGCAAAGTATGTTTAATTGCAAAAATGACTAAGATTAGTAAACATTAGTAAATAATTATAAGCAAAATGTCATAGTTTCATTTAATTCTATGCAATTTAACAGTTCAAGACAATTCAATTCCATCCACCAAAACAATTCAACAACGAAATGTGTGCAAAACAGGCAGTGAACACTGTAAACAAAACCAATTTTTATAACACCATATAAAATAGAATTATTAACTCCATGAAACAACACAGAGAAAATAGAGTTCAAGCTAAGATACCCATAGAAATGCAGAAAAGATTTGGAAAAAGACTTCATCTTTTTAATTAAAAGAAAACGAAACAGATCCCAGGTTTCTTCCTAGTTTTCTCACCAGACGATGCCATATAATGTATGTTAAAATCTCACCTCCTTCATTCTCCACTGCAAATTTAAACAGAGGGACTTCACTTGTCATAGACACTTGGAAAAGAGCTTGCTTTCTCAAAGGTCTGTGTTTTGTATCATTGTATACAACATACTGCCACAACATGTATGTGGATTATACAGCAACATCAATACTGTCACAACAACATTATATCAACATTATATACCAACATTAATAGCCTCCATCATGGGCTAATAAGAGTTATTCATACATTCCACTTCAGTAGCAAAAAAAACAAGTGAATGTTGCAACTTACAAGTTACATATTAGTAGCAAAAAAGACAATAATACAATTGCACAGAAGGCATTTGTATTTACTCCCTGGATGATCAATATATACTAGCAAAACTAAATTTAGAGCTATCATCATCACTGTTTCTTTATATTACAATTCAAAATAAACCCATTTAGAAGGATTTTAGAAGTCAAACGTGGGTTGATATGGAGCCAAATCTCCCAATTGCTTTAGGACATAATCCTTCCTAAATGCCACAGGGAGAGCATAAAAGGTGTCAAGCTTATGAGCATCTTTCAATATGTGCTCACCTGCATCCATCACTTCTTCTTTTGAGAAAGCATCCAATTTAATGATCTCCTCAAAAATCATCAACTTTCTGTCACTCTCAGCAGCTTCTTTACTAAAGAAGGAAGAAATACTTTTGAGGCACTCGGTGTTCTCCTGGTAAGAAGATGCAAACTTTCCTATTTCAGCAACCAAGTTAGTTAAACCATCATCCTGCACTTTCCTCTTTTTGCTAGTCACAATTCCAGCTTTCTTGTTTGATGTCTTGCTTGTTGATTGGCTAGCAGATGCAGCATCTGTACTTGCCCCTATATTATTCATTTGATCTTCACCATATGCACTTCCAAAACCAGTTTCATCATCTCCCACTTCACCATCTTGAAAATCAGTTTCTTCGCCAACTTCATCAAGCTCTTCAATCGCATCAGCTGCAGTCTCGGCTCCTACTCCAGTAGCTCGATCTTTTCCAAAGACCTCAACTAGTTCATCATAGTGTGGAAAAGGTTTGTTCCTTAAACCAAGAGCACTTGGATGACTCTGCACATAGAAAGGACACAAAAAATTGCGACGGTATGGTAAATAACTATTACACAATTGACCTTATATTATAAGGTTTAAACAATTTTAGAAAAGGTATAAATACTCAACTCGAACCCAGTCATCAAAGACATCCTTGGTACATGTCACACAGTGGTCATCTTCATTCCAACCAAAGCCACTTGTATGATTTAGCATTTCAGAAATGGCATGATATTGTTTTTTCAACAGCTTTGTTCTAGACTCTATATGAGGATTAGCCCTAATATCGGTTCCAGGAAGTTTCAGTTTTATCATCCTTTCTAAATGACCCAAGTATCCAGTTTTGAAGCCATTTTCCCCTTTCCAGCAAGGGTCATGACAGAGATCAACAAGACAATCCACCAGAGCTTTGTTTTCAGTATTTGTCCATTGGTGCTTAGTAGCAATTGATTTCTTGACCCCAATTGCTTTCTGTTGCCTAGCAATGGTCTTTTGTTTCAAACTTTTCGGATCCATTTCCTGTACTTATCATCACAAGAAAATAACATATAATACAAACAACAATATGATAAATTAAATACATAATAATATAATTAGAACAAGTATTCAATTAACAAAGAGGAATTAAAATTAAGCAGAACAAAGTACACATACAAAACGAATACATAAAGCATATTAGTAGTTTTTTGTCCAAATAAAGTTGAAATAGTAAATGACATTAATAAGTATGTGTCCAAATAAAGTTGAAATAGTAAATGATATTAATAAAACAACACTTTTAATTATGTGTCCAAGAAGTAAACATTTCATCAGCTAAGTTGTCTCTCCATTCAGTCCAAGCAACACTGGGCTCACAATGTCTTATCAACTCCTCCTCATCACTAGAATCATCATCAGTATCGCTCTCAAGCTCAGCCTCAATAGGATCAATGGACATCTCAGATCTAATGAAGTTGTGAAGAATGCAACACGCAGTGATGATTCTGCATTGAGTTTTTAACGGATAAAATGATTTATCTCTCAAAACTGCCCATCTTTTCTTTAAAATACCAAAACATCTCTCAATGCAATTTCTTGCTTGAGAGTGTTTCATATTGTAGTATTCTTGGGCAGTTGCAGGTTGGGCACCTTGCTTCCACTCGCTCAAATGGTACCTTTGACCTCTATACGGTGCCAAAAATCCTTCACCGTTTGTGTATCCAGCATCACAAAGATAATAATTCCCTATATATGCCAGTTTAGAGTGATTATTAAAACCAGAATAAAAGAACTCTTTAACTTAGCATATTGTTTCAAAGTTATCACATTATGTATATATTACCTTGTGGAACCTTCAATCCATGTTTCCTACTAATTGCATCTCTGAGTACTCTACCATCTGCAGCAGATCCCTCCCATCCTGGTAACACGTATATGAATTGCATGTCTGGTGTGCAAACACCTAAGACATTAGTAGCAATTTCACTTTTCCTTGTTCTATACCTCGCTCTCAACTCCGATGCATTAACATGAACCTTGATGAATGTACCATCTAATGCACCCAAACAACCCTTAAAACATCTCCATCTGTCATCCGTGCAAGTCTCTGGTATTGGTTCCGGTTTCTTAAAACATATGTGATGCAGTCTTATAACAGCATTTAGAACAGACTGAAAATGTCTACTGACTGTTTCACCTGACCTTGCCACTTGCCGTTTCAAAACCCTATTCTTTATATTGTGTCCAAGAATATGAAGAAATGATATCACCATTTCTTCAATGCTCATGTTCCTGCTTTCCCTCAATCTACCAACGCTTCTAAGCAAATAACATAGTTTTTTTAAAGCTTGCCTATCCATTCTACAATTATCGACACATGAAGTATCATTCTCAAAAGCCATCTCCCACAAATTGAGTGTCCTTAAGTGATGTCTTCTAGGGAACATATGAGCATAGGTAATTCTTCTCCTATTATTACTTCTCTTAATAAATAAACAAATTGCAATGAAAATCATCATGAGAAGCACATTTTCCATTTCCATCATTTGCAAAGTTAAAACAGTGGCCAAGTGCATCTTCTTTTGAATTGGCAATCGAGCCATTTAACCTAAAACAATTATATAATACATAAGACTCAAATATGTGGACAAATAATAATATATTCTTTAATAATACCTAAGCTTGCACCTACAGGATTATTTGGAATCAAAGAGGTGAACGTGTTGAACTCAAAAAAAGTATAAAGAATTAGATTAACCTATAATCTGTTTTGAAACCAACAAGAAATTCACCCAATCACCCACAGTGAATTATTGTCTAGTAATATGGTTTCATAGAACAAGAAGGGAATTCACCAAGTGTAAATATAACTTCAATAACTTCAATAACATTAAACAAACTTAATAAAGTTTGTAACAAGAAGAGATAAAACAGTAGACAAAGTTTCAGGTTTCCAACAACAACTTCAACAAATCAGGAAATAAACATTAAACAAACTTCAACAAACATTAAACATAAATAGGGAAGAAACAGTTCTAAATCTTCTTGAATAAAGTGAGGAAAATGGGATGATAGATAAAGGAATTAAGTCATGTTCCCCCATGCTAGAAAAGAAAAAATCACGATCAGAATGCTACTCAAACCAATTGTAATGCACCCTATTATTTACTAACAATGCTTAATAAAATGTGTTCAATGCCCAACAACCTGATCTGACTCCGAAACTGATACCCAAAACTCAATATGGACACTAGTTTTATACTGGGACGGCTGGGATTTTGTACACAAACTAAACCACTTTTCTAATTCAAGCTCGGAATCGATTTAAATGCATTCCTCCAAATAAGACCGTATCAACCAATTCCAGCAACGATTTTGTTATAGGCCAAGAAATCAGAGAAGAGACGATCTAAATCAAAATTTTATCCAGAACCACAATTGTGTCCTATCTAGAACCAGACCAATTTCACCAATTATCCAGAACCACAATTGTGCTGGCCATTTAAATAGGGAAAAAATAGGGTGTGAAAGTCATTTGGAATTTTGGACCGTAAGACTCTTGAAATAGAATCGAATGAGTGCATCCTTTCATCCTCCAAATCGCCGACCTTCATTTGGAAGAAATCGATGGAAACCATCGAGTGAACCAGAGGCAAATGGTACCCACTCGTGTAACCATGGTATGGTTTGATAGAACAAGGAGGGAGTATAAGAAGTGAAGAATACATACAGAAACTTGAAAAATAGATAAAGAAAAAAATTACCTGGAAGACGGAGAAGAGAGTTGCGAAGAAGAGAGCTGCCAAGAAGAGAGCTGCGTCTGGAAGAAGAGAGCTGGGAGTCGTATGATATTATCGATTAAGAAGCACGGGTACTTTTGGAAGAAAAATAATTACACGCCCGGAATCTAACTTAACCTAAGGATTGTATGGGTTTCAGATAACGGGCCATGCCATTCCTTTTTTCAAATTTTGGAATGTAACATTCCCAAACAAAAAGTAAAACCACCGAACCAAACATAGATATCTCAGATCCCAGGCATGAGATTCCGACCTGTATTAGATATAACCATGAACCAAACATACCCTAAAAGGCCATTCAAGCCCGACCTAGATTGACAAAATCAAGGGTCATGAACTCATGACTTAGATTGAAAAAGTCGGGCTTGGGATTGCCAACCCAACAAAATAGATACTACGACCTCTGGTCTAATAGGCATTGGCCCGAGAATGTGGATCCCATTGGAAAGACCTCGGGACTGCCGACTTCACAGAGATCCCCAGGATTTCCAAACCAATTCACAAGGGCCGACCCCATGGAGCCATAGTCCCGGGTCAGATTGGCCGACTGGGCCAACCTGGAAGCCGGGCTCGGGCAATAGCGGCTAGAGAATAGGAGAGGGTTAACCGTCTTACAACAGTTACATTTTGCAATGCCTATATATGAACCTCACCGAAAATCATTGTATACACACATCATATCTACGTTATTGAAACACTACCGCACAAAATTACTATACTATTTTCGCACATGATTCTTACTTGAGTTTTCTATTTTGGACCAACACCATGAATGAATTGTTAGATCCTTATCTAGCACTGTTTAGATGGGTAGACTTAATACTGAATAGGTCATTATAATTATGTGTTATTGTGTTAAGATAGACTTTAATAGACATATAATAGTGTACATATCTAATATTTTGAAAAGTTTGAAAGGCAATATGATATAACTACATACGATTGAGTTGAAGTTACACAAACACGCATGACGCAACTTATATTAATCTTATTTCACCATTTAAAGTCCAGAGTTAGGAAATGGTGAGGAAGTGCAATATAATGATACTTTTATAGCTTAAACAATTCATCATATATATGAACTACTCCAGCATATGATGAGTTGATCGGCTATAAATTACTCCCCAAACAGCAATCAGAAGTGCAAGTACTGCTCCGGTTAGAAAAGGATTGTTCTTGATGAATACTTGTGTCCTAGAATTCATCCCCTGAAATGTTTATTCAATAATCAAGAATTGATAAACAATCCAACCATATAACTAATTGAGCAAGAAAATAAAATAATGATTATAAGGACTTATTTCAAACCAGTTCAGAGACCAAGTAAAAACATCCCAAGTCTATAACTTAGGATTATTGACATTAAGTTTGTATTAACGACATTGACTTATTGGACACATATGTTGAAACTTGAAAGCTATTTGAAGCACATATAGCTTCTCAAAGTGACCAATGTGGTACCTGAATAGTGCAATTGACATTTTTTCTTACTTCAACCATGACACCTTTCATCATCTCTGTGGATGTAATATGTGTTATCACTGTTTTGGACGGCTGAACCTGCACAAATGCCATTACATTGCAAGCAATTTTTTCAGAAATTAATACAAACAATTAACTCACATGCATCTTTAAGTCCATCAATATATGTGTGACAGATGCATAAAAGTGTAGAATTAGTGTATAACCTCTAAAGGTGCGGTTTGATGATGGTACGCCATCAGCTGAGTAACCTTTCTCTGAGCATTAGTTTTTAAAGCTTGGAATGGCTGGATATTATAAAAGTAGAGAAACATCATTAACAATGTAATAATTGGTGGAATACATTAAAAAGATGCAATTTGAAGAACAATTTGCAAGAATAGATGAGTGCAAATAATAGATTAATTGAAGTTCGACCTTTTGGCACTAGCGAAGAGGATATTATAAAAGTAGAAAAATGTCATTAACAATGCCATAGTTGGTGAATACTTAAACAGATGCAAAGTAAAGAACAATTTGCAAGAATATATGAGTGCAAATGAGGGGGTGTTTGGATTTGATTCTTAAAACTGTTTTAAGAAACAGAAACAGTTTTAAGAAGCTGGAGTGTTTGAGTGAAAGTGTAGAAGTGATTCTGATGTTCTAATTTACTCCTAGAATCAGTTTTTTTAGAAGCTAGGGAGACAAACTTTTGAAAACTGATTCTGATTTTGCTTCTGCTTTAAAAAAGAATCAGAAGCAGAATCAGTTCCAAACACCCCCTAATAATAAAATTGAAATTCGACCCTTTGACACTAGCGATGAGGGTACACCCAAAAAATAGAGTGTTGCATTTTAGAATCGGAAATCGAAGAGTCGATTAGAATCAAATCGTTAAGGAACAATTGGGTTACAAGTTTTTTACAGTTTAGTTCCTCATCTTATTAACGATTCGACTCCTGATTTCTAAAAAAATATGATAGCGGAAAAGCCAGAGAACCGTTGTGTAATATATTTGTATTTACCTTTAATTTGTATTTATTATTAATGTTAATGTATATGTTAATCTTTTTTTAATCTTATGTTAATCTTAATAATAATGTTAATGTTAATGCTTATATTTATGTTTATGTTTTTATGTGTAATATAGTATAGCTAAGGTTAGTCAAAGTATTGTATACACCCTAATAAATAAATTATAAAAGTCTATTATTGTGTAAAAAAAAAGTCAAAGTATTTTTTTTCTTTCTATAATTGTGTAAGTTACTACTAGTTTGGTTGTTTATTTGTCATTTATGAGAGTTTATAACCACCTATTAACAGCTACAACTAATTGTAACCTTTAATTTTAATCAGAAAGATAGGTTAAAAAAAAACGTTAGATAGGTTCAAGTTATGAACCTTTAATTTTTTTTTCTCGGGTTAGAAAGCGCCAAAGCGCCACCTATAACCCCTCATCGCAGTTGTCGGGATTCTAACCCGAGACCTAACCCTTGTGGCACTCCCTCGCTACCAGTTGACCTAATCCTTGTGACACCTCATTCCTGAGGACCCTATGCATTTTTTTTAATGTAATTTACCGTATGTAGTACGTACCTCCATCATGCGTGTGGAAATTTTTGCTTTTTCTTCACCTAACTCTTTGATCAACTGAGAGCACTTGCTCGGTGTTATCAATGTATTAGAAGGCCGAACCTGAAATATTAAATATTCATTACATCACATCCAAAATAGTACTATTTGAAGGTAATTGATATAACTAACATAGTCTTTCCTTGCATATCATTTATATTGCAGTTGATTTTTATTTTTAAAACTAATACATATAAAAGGTAGATTCTACGGTACCCATAAGGTATCATACATTTGTCCACATGGACCGATGAGAATCTAGCAGTTGAATAATTTTAATCTAAATTAAAAATGATAAAGTGGTGTGGTCCAATCAAATGAATGGTATGTTCGGTACCCCATTTTTTAGAAGGGTACCGGAGTTGTCACCCATATAAAAATGTACCAATAACGTATAACCTTTGAAATTTATGAATGTGACTATCAATTTATTATGTCACTAACATGGTTGAACATGTCATCACTATTGGCATCGGAAAAATCTTCATGTTACTTGTTCCAAAAAATTAACAAATTACTTGTTATTTGATCGTTACTTGGTACTCTATTGGGAATAGAGCCAGGGGCGGAGCCAAGGGGGTCAGGGTGGTCAGCCGACCCCGCTGAAAGTTTGAGAGTATAGAGCTCTGAAATATCTTCGATTTGATATATTATGGGCCCCCGTAACTCATTACGAGTAAAGAGTGATGAATTCTGGAAAATCAGCACCTTCTAAACATAAAATAAGGAAAATTTGATGCATAATATTGATTATTTTTTCAAAATTTAAAAATAACGTATAATTAACTCATTACTTACGTGACATGATTCAGAAACAGAGCAAAGACAATCTATCATATTGCTTATGAATGCCTATTTATCTAAACTACAAATGAAACATTCAACTCGGACATTGTCTCAAAACGATTTACCATTTTCATTTTATACATAATTGATTTTCGTCCCCTGACCCATTTTTCTGGCTCCGCCACTGAATAGAGCGTTTGGTTGTATACGGACCGTTTCTATGCTTTTGCATGACTGTTTATGATATTCCTTCAGCCTTACATCTAGTTACAGTGCTACCCATCTCACATATGGCTTGGCTTGTTCCCCTCCTAAATCATTGTCACGAGGTGGATAAGTTGTTTGGGATTGGATTCTTGTACTTGATTTTCATCCGACAAACGAGCACAAGATTGGAAGTGTCTACTATGTTAAATCTGCCATTCATATCTAAAGAATCGTGGTTTCATTAAATTGTTTTGTTGTTACATTTCTTTGAGTTTTTTTTTATCGTTTTGTGTTACACTATGTTAGATTTGTGGAGATAACTGACAATTCTATCAATATTGATATTGTCAGAGGTATTGTGAACTCGAAATATTTTAAACTTTTTTGGTGATTAGCTAGTCGTAATAATTTTTCAGTGATCGTTTCCATGTCTAATCGTAGGATTAATAATTTTTGTTTGTTAAGGATCGATTTCTTTCCGGCTCAGGTCTCCAACCCTTATGCTATACTCACACACACCAATTCTAGGCTAGACCATAACACCTCACCAAGCTTCTTCTCTACCACTAAGGTATTCTCTCTCACACTTTCACACAAAGGAAATGGAGAAGAAGAAGGGCACTGCTCTCTCTGGAATATCTCACGCAGGCTGCTCTCACAAGGAAGAAAGGAGCTAGATAAATAATAGGTTGGCCAACACAAAGAACACTCACGGGTGATGCAAAGACAAGGACTGCAGCGGACAGCTCAAAGGGGTCACTCCACACAAGTCAAAATGGCCATATTATTGGTTAGGAGAGATTCAAAACAAGAGATGCCAAAGTGGGAGTAAACATGGGGTGCAAGTCAATAATAAAATGGAAGGGAGACCTTGGTAGGACCAATATCTCCAACATTCTCCACCTTATTGGTCCTAAGTGGTGTAGAGTAACAATACAAGGTTGTGAGGAGACTCATCATCGCCGGACCATTACAAGTACATCGTTGCGATCATACAAGTAATAGATGAGAACCAAAGTTCCCTTTCGGACCAAGCTTACCATGCAAACCCAATTCATGATGGACTGAACTCTACCAATCGGTCCTCGAGTTCAGAACCAAAACCATCACAAAACTATTAACAAGCACAACACATGTTAATAGACCACGCAAGCAAGCATCCGGGAGAAGTTGGGGATCCCAACTAATCCAACAACCACATAAGGCAAGTACAAAGAAAATAAAAGAAACATTATTATTTCTATAACTAGCAAAGGTAGAGCTCACATAATCGTTTGGTATCACATTTTCAAAACACAAAGAAAATAGCATACCAAATATTGTTCAAGAAGGAAAATTGTAGTGAATATTAATTTTTGTATGATATATGAAATTACGAAGTAATAATTTTGATTCCAATAATATTATTGTATGCGGCTTCAATAAAAAATTGTAAATAGACCATTTCTGATTATCAGGTTGTAGAGGCATAGGAAGGGGTGGTTAATGAGTATTTTTCTACATTGGGTAAAAAGTTCGTGTCCTCACTCGATTATCTTGGTAAAAAGTTCGTGTCGCTAGCAAAATACGGAGTAGCATTTTCCAAAGTCAAAGGCCCTTTAAATTTTCAGCGGCAGGTGGAAATTGCAGCGTTTGTAGTTAAAAATGGCATTTTGGGGTAGATTGTTACTTGTATTACCTAAACACCCCATGGGTCCACATCGGTGGATTACCGACGAATTACTTCATTTTAGCAAAAACGTAATTTATTTATTAATAATAAAAGTAACGATGAAGAAAACAATAGAATAGCTCGATTATACTAGCAAACAATAGTAGTATCGAGCCTCGATACTACTGGGAGATGAGACATAAAATTATCCGGCCTCGGAAAACCAAACAAAATTATACGGATACGCCTATATTCGGATACGCGAGTACGGCGATACAACACTTTAAAAAATTATAGGATACGAGTACGGGGGTATATTTATAAATAATAAAAATATAGGGTATAATTTACAAATATATATAATTTAGGGGTTCAAATATAAAATAATAATAGTACAAAAAATTAACTATTATAATAAAGTTTCAAAGATTAGTCTAAAAAAATTGAAGTATTGATATTTTGATTTAAATTCAAATAACTTTTTTTGTTCTCTATTTGCATTTACATCTAAGTCTTGTTTCAATTAAAGCTCATCAAGCAATGAAATGACAAATTATAGTATTCCATTATTTTCCATACTCCCGAAACCATCTTTATCAATGTTCCACATGTTGTGGTCGCTTGGGCGGCTACTGAATTTTCGTCATGTCGTGTATCAAATGAGGGGTTATAGGTTCGGATACGCGTATCGGTTCACGGATACGAGTATCGGAAGTATCAATATTTTTAAAGTTAAGCCCGATACTTTTATTAAATTACTGATACGGACCCAATACGTACAGGACGCGTATCGGTGAATATCGGATACGGATATGTATCGGATACGCGGATACGACATCGAGGTGAAGTATTGGTGCAACATAGGATAATCCTACAATGATGCAGTCAATTTGTTAATTAACCTTGGTGGACTTGACTGATAGATCTTAAGAGTACAAAAGTTAAATGACTTGTTATTAATGAATGTACCAGATCAGAGTCTATTAAATAACTTTCCCAACAAGATATCCTTGAAAATTATTGCATTGATTTCCCAATGATACTATTGGATATTTCATGCCCCAATTATTCTAATAAATTATAGACAATTCTAATATCATATTAGGTAATTATCCAAGCCATAAAAAACTTATACTAAACTATTAAATTGTCTTATTTGGTAGTTTAATACGATAGTATCATTTTGTAATGGGTAGGTGATTAAATTTGACTTAGCTCAGTAGCATTTTCTGTAAACATTTGAAAAACTTCGATACAATATAATGGTTTCTATGCTATGTCGCATTATTAATTACTAAGTTGGTCTTAATTAAATTTATTATCTTTAATTAACACATAATAAAACGTTGAGAGTAAAAATTAACACACAATAAAACGTTGAGAGTAGAAATTAACACATAATAAAACGTTGAGTGTACTGTGTACACAAAAGGTGGATGGTTGTTGTACACTCGCCCATGCATAGTCATGGACCCGGACCGGGCCGGTTCCGGTTCCGGGCCGGGCCCGGCCGGGCTTTTTTTTGGGAAGGAAGGCCCGGGACCGGCCCGGGTAGCCACCGGGTCCGGTCCGGGTCCGGGCCGGGCCGGGCCTCCGGTTCGGTCATTTTTTTTTTTTGCTTTCATAACCCCCCACTCACCCCCCACCCCCCCAAATCCCCAAACCCCTCCTAACCATCAAGCCCAACCCAGCTAACCCCCAAAAATGACAAAAAAATTAAAAAAAATAATCAATTCGGCCCGGGCCTGGGCCCGACCCGGCCGGGCCGGTTCGCCAAATACAAGGCCCGAGCCCGGACCCGCCCCCCCCACCGGGCCTAGGCCCGACCCGGACCCGGACCCGAGAACCGGGCCGGTTCCGGGCCCGCACAGTGGCGGGCCGGGCCGGTCCCGGGCCGGGCGGCCCGAACCGGGTCCATGCCTACCCATGCACACAAATAATTATTATGTCTATTTCACATACAACTAGAGACTGTGTACACAAAAAGTGTACACCGTACACTTTGTGTGTACACCGACAAATAGATGCTTGTGTACACTTTTCCTATATTAGTTTGTGCACAAAACAACTTCATCATTTCTAGAAGAGTTAACCACATATACAGACAAAATAAATAATAAATATTGTACAAAGAAGTGTATAGAACATATAAAACATATGCACAAACATATTTTTTGTCACCTTTTCCCACGCGGTTGAATCAAGGTCTTCTAATGCACTTTCCTGACCATCCACAGCCGCTTTTAAAGTTGTGAGAACATCATCATCCTCATCATCTTCCTCATCACCTTCTTCCCAACGGGCGACTGCCAAAACAGCAAGCAATTCTACGCACTGCACGGTATTGCAAAACCAAATTATTTCCCGTATTTCTTCCTAAATGATACAGAGTAATTCCATTTCTTTTTTTGTAAAAAATTAAACTATAGGAAAATAAAGTATAAGATCGTCAATTTAGAACAGAGGAAGTAAGTATTATTGCATGCATAACCACAATACTAAATTAAAGGGAAATTACCTAAATAAGATTAGAAAAATGATTGGTGTACACAAAATGTGTACACCTTTTTTGTACACTTGTCTGTCTCAGGCAGAGTTGTCTGTGACAGACAACTTGTCTGCCTGTGACAGACAAGTGTACAAAAAAGGTGTACACATTTTGTGTACACCTAGCAAAACCCATAAGATTAAAAATGTTTGTATATTCCAGAATAGAACTATCATGTTTTTAATCCAACAATAAGATTAATTATTGTCATGTTTTGCAAGCACCAGACTTTAAACATAATATTTTCCAAACTTGGCAGTAGTAATTTCTATTTTGAAAGTAAAAAGATGACAATTCTATTTTAGAATTTTCAAACTTCATTACTCCTAGAGGATATTTTCTAAATTAAACAGTATTCGCTATTTTGAGTGCCTTTTGCATCCATACATCAGAGACTAAATCAGGCAAAGCAGTTTCTGGATTTTGTGGGGATGAATCATCACCGTACTCCAAGCGTTTGCTTAATCTGCATTTCATCATAATCAAAAGATTAATTAATTGGGGAATGTTATGACCTATGATACTGTACCTCATAATTCAAATGCATCGTACATAATTCAGGGTCCATGTTTTGGACGGGCTCATCCTAATTTTGGTAAATCTTACTCCCTCCGTATCACAACACTTGCTCAAATTTAACTTATTGTAGTATAATAATGTAAAATTGTATGATTGAAATTTATACATATGAAAGAAAATTTTTATGTGAAAATTAATAAAAATTCATATTCGTGAATTCTTTCATGCTTACACACCATTTTCCTCCCCTCTTATACCACCGGCCACTAATTTTCATAAGTTTGAATAACTCTATAGTAATAGGAAAGTTAGGGGAGCTAATCCTTAAATCAGGGGAGACGAGTTCGAGTTGATCGCGTTCAACTTAGATCGAGTTGTTCTTGACATAGAAAAAACAAGTTCGAGTCGACTTGATTTGAATTTTTTTCGAATTGAGTTTATATATATTTGACTTGACTTGATTTCACTTTATGTTCGAGTCGAGCTCAAGTACGATTCAAGTTTAAAATGAGTCAAGCTAGTCTCGAATAAGAAAGAGTGAATCTCAAATAAATTATAAATTGGCTTGTTGATTATCACTTCTAGGACAATTGAGACGTTTTTACAAGGTATAATACATCAACCGTATCATAGAATTTGCTTTAAAAAATATCATGAAAAAGTTTGGAAGAATTTGAGTTTACACCCCACTTTTTGGGTGATATTGGACTTTGCACCTTAATTTGAAAAAACTTTGATTTTGCACCCCAGCACATATCACTTTGAGAAGAAAATTTTCTAAATGAGGTGCGAAGTCAAAGGATTTTTAAGTGGAATGAGGTGCAAAGTCAAAGTTTTTTCAAAATGGGATGCAAAGTCCAATATTATCCAATGAAATGCAAATTCAAATTCCCCCAAAGTTTTCATTGACCACCCAACCCATGAGCAAATGCATACATGCAGCACTTACTTGTTGATTAAATGGCTCTTAGCCCGACCAGATTCTTCTCTAAACTTTGTCATTGCAACATTTTTTGCATATTTCTCCAGCCCATCTGTCATTTTTTTCCTGTCTTCATCATTCATGTCAAAGTGTGATAACGCGGTGTCAAGCTGAGGCAGAGCTTTCTCAACCAAACTTTTGAATTCTTCTCTTATTTTTGACCAGCTCGGAATTTCAGGATGTTCAGAGACTAGAAAACTCAACCAGCTTGACAATTCTTTTTTTATTGTCGGCTAATATATAAAAAGTAGACAAGAGTTAGAATAATACGTAGTAATATTTGGAGGCCGCTTGGCAGCACTCTTTTTCGGATTATCAAGCTTATCAGTCAACTTTTTTACCAAACACGTAACTTTTGCTTTCGCGCGCTGAATTGTGTAATAAGCAGAAAAAGTATGGTTGAAGTTACTTTTCTGACTGTATTGGCTGAAGTTACTGCAAATGATCATTTTAGCTATTTTAATATATAATTTTTTCTTTATTTTATTAATAAAATATATTTTAAAAATAATTTTTTCTTAAATCAACAGAATCAGTCAATGCAGCCACTTCAGCCAGAACTTCGTAAATTTCAGCAGAATCAGCCAAAGCAGCCCATTTTTGTGCTACCAAACGAGATCTTGATAAATAACTTTTCCTTGTATTTTCAATCCTACACGTAATAATTAATAATTGGAAAAATTGCAAATAATAATCCCAACTTTTGTCGGTCCGCTGACAATATTCCCAACTATTGATTATTTTTGTATAATCTCAACTATATGGATCGTCCGCCAATAATGGTCCATGACCATATATTACCTCCTATAACAAGTGAATTTTAAATAGAAATTTAGCGTAAAAATTAAATGTTTGGATTATTTATAGGGATTACTTGCTAGAGTTTGGTTCAAATAAGAACATCATCTTATGAGAAAAATAAGAAACAATCCTAGCCATTAGATTAGACCATTTTCCTTCATAATCACGTGTAGACTCCCTACCCATTTTTATCGTTGTATATTTTCTCTCCTTACCTATGTGAACAATCTTTCTATTTTCATGTCCATATCCATTTAATTTTATGACTTAACGAATCAATAATTTCCTTTCCTTTTGAGTTACATTCCACATATGCAGATAATCTGGTGTGTTTTCATACTACTAATGCACGATTTTTTTCACAAGTTAATGCCTGGAACTATGTTCTTCCACAACAGCTCATAGCCGCCTCCGTTAATTAATGGAAAATGGTCAATATATATATCTCTTTTTTTTTCATTTCTTATACTTTAGATTTTTCTATGTTGAACTGCACGACTCATCGAGTCGATCTGCACAATTTCATCATGCACTGTACCATGGCCGGTCCTGAGAAAACGGAAGCCCTGTGCAATAACAAAATTTGGGTCTTTCTTTCTGACATAAATATTGATCGACAAACAGATGTTCTTAAAACATAGCTGCAGCAATTATAAATTTATTAAATATAAATAGCCTAATTAACTCATCAACTAATTACATTTAATTCTAAATAACAACCAAATTTGTTAAATTTCATTATTTCATCAATTCATCATACGGAGTACATTATTACATTAGTAGAGTAGTAGTAGTACTACTAAAAATTTTATTTTGGGCCCTCCAATTTTTTGGGCCCTGTGCGGTCGCACCCCCTAAACCCCCTCTGGGCCGGCCCTGCACCGTACTATTACATTGTGTGCAAAACGTACATCCCCCTTTCTTGCACACATACGAAAATTGTAGTGCACAATTTACCCTATCACCTGTCATCTTTAATACACTTCTATTCCCTTTCATGCACACATACAAAAATTTTAGTGCACAATTTACCCTACCACATATGATCCTTAATATGCCTCTATTTAACCCCTTTCATGCACACATACAAAAAATTCAGTGCACAATTTACCCTACCACCTGTTATCCTTATTAGACCTCTATTTTCCCCCGTTTCATGCACACATGCGAATATTTTAGTGCACAATTTACCCTACCACATGTCATTCTCAGTATGCCTCTATTTACCCTATCATCTATAGTGCTTTTCATCTATCGCAAGGAACAACTGTTTTTAAAAACTCTTTCCTTCTTTACGAATTGTATCTTTGGTAATTGCGATTTTTTTGGAATTCTCCCACTGGACCTGTATTTCTTCCACACGTAGCAGCATATTTAAGAACCATCTTTCTCAAAAATACCCCTCATGTGCCATCCATCTTATAAGCTATTTATTATCAACCATTACTTACCATGTTTTGATCAAGATTTGATGGCTATTAGGATCCGCATGATTATTGAAATCTATGGTCTACTATCGTTCTTATTTCTCTCATCCACTTGCTATATTTCTTCTCATCCACTTTAGAAATTACAATAATTTATTTATAGGGACCATTATTGGCAGAAGGTCCCTAAAGTTGGGATTATTCTGAAATAATCGATAGTTGAGATTATTATTAGCGGACCGCCAATAGTTGGGATTATTATAATCAATTTTTCCTTAATAATTTCGGATAAATTCAGAAGCACTTTTAAACCGAAATGTACTACTTCCTCCATCCTCTATGTTTATTCCATTTTATTATTTTATGTACTAACTTTGTCACATACGAGTACCATTTTTAATTATACTAGGTTGGTTACAATTCATCCTTAATTTATTCTCGTTTTATCAATTTATCAATCACACCACTCCATTTTTCTTAATAAAGTAACTACACCACTTTCTTATGTCTCAGTACAAAAAGATGTAATCGCCCACTCCTCGACCACCTACACCCCGACACGATATAATGATGGAGAAGTACAATTACGGTATGATCTCAAACAGTTTCTGCATGAAATGGTACATAGTCAAATGCGCACAAGGAGCCACCATATTGGATGAAACTCTATTAGTGCCGATTTTCTGCTTGGAATCAGGGCCGTTTTTTAGGGGGTTCAATAGGTTATACAAAACAGGGCCCCCGAATTTATGGGGTCTCGATTTAACATTTAGAACCGGGACCTCTAAATTCATTTGACGGCCCTGCTTGGAATTGAATTGAACATGAAACTTCAACTCAACCGCCTCACTCAGTCACCTTTGGAGATAATTTTCTTATGCGATTTTAGGGGCAAATTCTAAAATGTATAAATGCTCATAGTTATGGTAGAGCTTAATAGCGCCTTATACATTTGTCGAGTGTAGCACCGAACCGGATATGTTCATGGCACCACTTTACTTCAACTATGTGATAGGTTCTTGGCACCACTTTACTTCAACTATGTGACAGGTAATAAATACGTATAATACCTCATAGAGTTCTTTCACTAAAAACCCTGGTCTGTCTTCTTGTTTAGCAGAAGCATAATTTTTCATCTGCATTTCAAGCCTTGCCCTTTCTTTCGACGGATCCCACTTGGCTTCCCTTGCTCTCAAAGCTGCAAGGTTATTAAGCATCAGAAAGCTATATGGGTGAAAATCCAACGGATTCCAAAGAGAAACCGGCGATTGCATCCTAACGAATAATTTAAGGAGAATTTCCAAATAAGGACTAAATGAAACTTTAATTGTCAAACTAAAATAGGATCATAACTTAAAAATTGTCTAAACGGGACTACTTTTCCAATTATATTCTTGTTTTAATACCATTCATACTTCATTAATAATTATGATAATATTACCCGAAATATGACTAAAAAGGTTTGTAAATTCCAAAATAAGACTCCCATTTTTTATTCCCAAAATAGGACTAATTAGTGTCATGTTTTGGCAGTACAAGACTTCAAACATGGCAGTATTTTCCAAACTTGGCAGTAATTACTCCTATTTTGGGAATAAAAAAACATGACAGTCCTATTTTGGAATTTTCAAAATGCTTTAGTAGGTCCTATTTCGGGAACTTTCCCATTATTAAAATGTAGAAGTAATAACACAACTTTATTTATAATGAAAATAAATTATAGAAATAAATATTAAATAAAATTAATATAAATAAAAAAAATTCAAATGATAATAAAAAAAATATAAAACAAAAAATACAAACAAAATAGGCAGGCCTATCCTGCCACCTTGACAATCTCCTGGCACCATCAGCTTCGATCACCAGAAATTAGGCCAACATGTTTCACAAATGCCATCTTGATGGCAGTTTTCGAGAAAATTTTAACAATTTTCAAAGAGTGAAAATGCCAACTTCATGACATTCTTTCAAAGAAAAATGTCAATTTTTACACAAAATGGCATTTTTAACCGATTAGAGCCTTAGAGGTACCATGGCTGGGAGCCTGCGGGAAAGGCCTCCATATTTTTTTTTATATTTTTAAAGGTGTTTTATCTATTTTTATTTATTTTTGATGTTTTTTATTTTTAAAAAATTTAATTTTTTAATTTTTATTATATTAGTATCTTCTAAAATATTTATATTTTTTTAAATTTTTTACTCTTTTTTGTAAAATTTTAATAATTTTTATTATTTTTTTTATTTATTACAAATTCAAATATGATTATCATATTAAGTTATGGAAACGGTATAATAGGAAGATAGGGTATACTTAAGGGGGTTTTACAAGAATATTACTAAATTAAAACTTATTTACATAAATATGACTATTCATTACTACAACATAGTGTTGTGATAACTCAAGTTCAAAACTTGAACGTGAATTACTGTGATTTCATTACTACTCTAGTAACTAGTTATATTTTTGTAAATCATCTTTATTTTGGTTATATTTATGTAATTATTTCATACGTTAAGTCCTATTTTGGGAAGACAATTAACATAGTCATACTTGTGCATTTATGGATTAATTTAGTCATATTTAGGACTATTATCTCAATAATTTAAGGTGGAAAAATGGTGATGGAGAGTGACGGAGCAGATCGGATGATGTTGGACACACACACACACATACCATCCATCACCCGATTCCCCGCCCCAACAACCACTCACCCGCTATTACTTACTGTCCCCGTCTCTTAAAATTTTGTTAATTTTAATCGACTCGGAGAATAATAAATAAACAAATGTGTTATTCAGAGTTGTGAAGAAAAGAGGGAAATTATATGAACCATGCACAAATTTTTGCTTTAAAAATAAAAATAATAAAAGTTTTTGGGACATTTAAAAAGAAAAAATGAGAAAGTTACAAAGGAATGTGGGTATCGTTTTCTCAAAATCATCATATTTGTAAATGTGACATATGGTAGCATAACAAACTATGCTTAAAAAGTCGGCCCGAACTGAGCTATATAAATACTCCATATTTGTTTTTGACATAACAAACTATGCTTAAAATGTACAATAGTAAATGTGACATATGGTAGACATAACAAACTATGCTTAAAAAGTCGGCCCGAAAATGTAGTATGATGATTTTAAGAAATGACCCACCAGGTGTCAAAAACAATGACCCACATTTCAATATAATAAAAATAAGATAGATTCTATGATACCCTTAAAGTATCATTCATTTGTTCAAATGGACTAATCAGAATGATGTAGTTTAATTATTTAAATCTAAATTAAAATGATATAATGATTTGGATCAATCAAATGAATAGTATATACGGTATTCCATTTTTTAAATGGGTACCGGGGTTGCTCCTAAAAATAAATCTACATTACCACTTTTTAAAATTTAGTCTATATCTACAAACCTTCACAGCTTTCGTCAAATTCATTTAAGCAGCATCGGGTGTGATCTTCGACTACGATAACTCTATTATTTCCGTCTGTAACCTTGTCAATTGCATCCATAAATACCTTCAAACATATCAGCCTCAAATCCTTCACCATACCTATATACATATGTTCAACATGCTAACAGAAATAGAGAATTAATTAGATTTGCATTTGAGCAGTTCAAAGAGAAATGAGAAAGTCATGAATAATACATCTATCAGCTGATTATCTTCAAAATCAGAATATAGCAGAAATAGGTACCTGTAAACATTCTTGAATAAGCTGCTCTCGTTTTTCCTTGACAACACTTTCATCATAAAATGAGGCTTCTTCATCATACCTAGAGATCGAGTTAGAAACAAAGAAAGATTAACGAACAAGTCGAATTGAATTGCTCATCTGAGCTTAATATGCAAATTATGTTACTATCCTATAAACAATAGAGTTGTATTAAGGTTTCATCTATTGAAGTTTAATCTCGTTTGGTCCAGTCTAATAAATGTCGGGTATGTTTGTTTTACTATTGTACATTTTCGGTACGGTCTGATCTTTTATGTATGGTCGGGTATAATCTGAGATTGAAATAAATCGAAGTGAAAATATCTTTAGTCTAATGATTTGTATAATGATTTGTGATACAAGTATATATATTTATTTATACTACATGCCAGATATGAGTAGATAATGAAAAACACCAACTTTGACACACAAGTGTTGAGAATGGAATCCACTTTTTCACCAAAATCGGGAACAAGGTGATAGTATGCAACTCCTCTCAAACTACGCAAGAGCTGTGTAATGAACATGAATCCGTTAAGACTTAAGAAGATGTACATGAATTAGCAAATAAAATAGAGAGGATACTCATCATAAAAACTAGCATAATTGCTTTTTTATACCTTATCCTTTTTGAAGGAATTAAAATGTTCATTTTTAATCTTTTCACACCGCGCGATTGACACCAATATCTGGGACAAATGAAATATGTGTGTGTCAAATTAATCAAGAATATATAGAAAAGAAAAGAAAATCATTACATTACAAAGCTTTATGTTTTCGTATGTTAGCGGATGGGTAGGCACAGTCATACTAGTATATAGGAGTGTTTGGATACTCATTAAAACTGCTTCGTTTTACTCCTTTAGGGAGCAGAAGCAGATCGATATATATGCAGTGTTTGGTGGAAGTGTCGAAATACTTCTAAGTGCTTCATATCGCTTCTAGAGACATTTTTTTGAAGATGGGAGAGACCAAATTTTAAAAAAAACTAATTTTGATTTCACTTCTACTTTTAAAAAAGAAGATGAAGCAAAATCAATTCTAAACACCCCATAATTTTTTTTAGATGTTATGATCTGGAGTTTTACAGCTTACCTATAGTTTGTTCTATACTCAGAATACAAAAGAAAAAACATATCACCTCATATTTAGGAACATCAAGGTCCTTATTTCCCAATATATCACTCCATATTTCTTGTGCAAGCGCGGGAAACATTGAAGCCCGGTGTTTTGCCTTGTCGTCTATATGTGTAAGTGCGGGAATGATGAATTTTTCCTTTAACTCTGTGACCTGAACAAACATCAATAATAACAATAAAATAGTACATATTACTACGTATATAGCTAGTAGTAATAATACTAACAAACTCTGTCAAAAAAAATACTACTAACAAATATAATTGTAACACAAAAAATAACATGCTTATAGTGATACACACATAGGACTGGTTAGGTAAAAGTTGTGGCACTGTTAGAAGTATAACTTCAACATGCATTGTCATCTACAGAGACTACAGAGTACTACCTCTGTTCCTAAAAATACTTCCCGGTTTGACTTGGCACGCTTATTAAGAAAGTTGAATAAAACGGAAATGTATGGTTGTAGTTGTGTAAGAATAAGATAAAATGAATGTGAACCACACAAATTGTCAAAAAAGGGAAAGTGTGAAGTATTTTTGGGAACTGCCCAAAAAATGAAAGTGAGAAGTATTTTCAGGAACGGAGGAGTAGTATTTAGTAATCACAATACCTTTAGTTTAAAACCTTCTTCATGTACTTCATAATTTGGGAGAAAGATAAATTGAACCTGTCAAATTACCAAGTCACATGAGAAATTGTGCATTTCATAGTATATGAATCATATCCCCTTATTTTCGGCTTATAAGTTTTACCCGTCAACTTTTATATCAAATACATAAATTTTTAATCTGCACGTTACAGAGTGTAATAATCAAAATAAGTTAGGTCAAAATTACTGTTAAGAACGAAAATCCTAATATTGCAGAAGATGAATATTTTGGTTATTTTTCATATATTTTTTTATTTATTTATTAATAAAATATATTTTATTATATTTTTTTCACAATTGAGCACATTCAGCTATTTCAGCTACTTCAACCAATATTATCAATTGCAACAAATTGAGACATTTCAGCCAATTTGGATGTCACTAATCGAACACTGCATGCAATGACTTGGTTTTATAAAAACAAAGTAGGGTGAATAAAATTACTTCAAAATAATCTTGAAGCAGGAGATTGCTGCTGCTTGATGGAATAGCAGAGGCCCATATCTATAATATATTAAAAAAAAAGTAAAGAAAATTTAAGAAGGCAGTGAATGAATAAAATCAAATGATGAGGAAATGCGTAGAATTGCACCAAAACATGTTACCTCATTTAGATCTTCTCTAAGTATTCCTTCTAAACTAGACTTTCGAGACTGTAATCATTACAGATCAAAATCAATGCATCTTAATAATGAAAGCTAACAGTACCTAAACATGTAAGGTAAAAAATTGAGGTGTTGAGTTAATTAAAGATATATATGCACCTCTATTTCGTCGCGGAGGATAAACATCAGTGTGATTTTCCTTGGTTTTTTCATGAATTCGTTCATGGCCTATAACGTAACATGACGGAAAAAAAGTTAAAAACACACTATAATTAAATTTATTTGCTGCAAGAGGGACATAGCAGTACTGACATTGTCAATTCACTTTCTGAACATTGATAATCTTTGGGTAAATTAAGTATGAGTCATCTTTGTCTAAATTAGTTAGAGGCCAAAGACATGACAATGATTCTAATATGTGGGATTCCCTTAATAGATTACGGACTCCATTGTTCATAGATGTACATTGCTTGAAACCGATATTGAATATCTATATATTTTTTTAATATCTTTTTAAACCTATTATGGTATCTGTTGTTGAAGTCTCACACCGGAAATTTTGAAGTAATAAAGTGCTAGATTAAGATCATGGACTACTTTTTTCATCTGGTTAACCTTTTAAGATGAAACCCCGAATCTTAACATGGTATCAGAACTAAATCGATCCATAACCATGGTGTGAGCCCTTATGGAAAAATGATGATGACAAATCGATGGAAAAATGAATAACCAGACGTAGTCATAGTGTTTGGTCATGAGGAGGGGGCGTTGAAGTCTCACGCCGAAAATGATAAAATAATAAAGTGATATATTAAGATCTTGGGCTACTCCTCCTATCAAGTTAAACTTTAAGTATAAAAGCCAATGGATGTTGAATAATCTATTTAAAATAATACTCCCTCTGTCCCTAAATTTACTTCCATTTCGCTTTTCGAGAGTCAACTTAAATCACTCTTAAATTCTTACTTTTTGTATCAAAATTTTATGAAAATTGCTTTTTTTTGCAGGCTTTGTAGCGGGTTTAATGTAGTTTCTGAATATGTAAATTTTATTTACTAAAAATAATCCGAGTTTTCACAGGGATCATTTAACTTTATCGTCGGTCAACTTTCGTAATCCGCAATTGGAACAACATTCAGGGACGGAGGAGTAAATAATAATATGCACAGTCTAGACTATAAAACCCATTGACACACCCAACCCGACCCATTCCTATACATGCGCTAGTGTCCTTCCTTGGGAAAGCTTCTAGTTTCTTCATTGGGTGCTATGTCATGAAACCACCGGTCAGGCTAGCCGGTTCTAATGTGATTGTTAAGAATATACTACGTAATAATTAAGGCTAATCCTGAGTGCGTACTTAATACAAAGGTATACTCAATCCGACACTCCGTCCCATAAAACTTGGTTAATTTGACTTTTCTTGAGGCCAAATTACCAAATTTGTAAAACAAAAAAAGAGAATGGTTTACCGGATTGGTAAAAAAAACCAATTAGACGTATTGGTAAAAAAAGAAGCTTTAGTGACAAATTGGTCATTTTTTGTGAGTGAGACACCTTTTGTCCTCGCCTTTAGAAATCCAGACATTTCATATCTTAAGGTTGTGAAATTGACATTTTCAGTCCTTCTACTTTGATTTCATATGCTCACTAATACGAGCACACACATATAAATAATTCATATGTTTTTAGTATTAAAATTTTAAATATGACTATTTATTAGTTTTTTAAAAAAAATCTACTCCATTTTGTTGACTTTTTTAACTTATGACTTTTTCAAAATGTTAGTTGCAATTAAATGTTAAACCGTAAAATGACAATAAGTCTTGAAAAAAGTTTGAAAAAATATATTTACGTTTATTTTAAATAACAATGATGCATTTTTTAGAAAAACCTACTCCCTCCGTCCCAGAAAATTCTTCCCAGTTTGATTTGGGACAAAGATTAAGAAAGTGGAAATGTATGGCTGTGATTGCGTAAGAAAAATGTGAAATCAATGTGAATCACACAAATTGTCCAAAAATGGTAAGTGGGAAGAATTTTTTGGGACGACCTAAAAAGGAAAGTGGGAAGAATTTTATGGGACGGAGGGAGTAATAAATAGTCATATCGAGTAAAATTTTGAAGTAGATTTTTAAAATGGGGTAGATTAAAAAAACAAATAAATAGTCATATTTAAAATATTAATAATTAAAATATATGAATTTAGATGTGTGTGCTTGCGTCAATGTACATATGTTAAAAACCATAGTGTGAGTAGTTATTTAAAATAAACATAAATGAAAATTTTAAAACTTTTTCCAGGACTTATTAAAAATAAAAGCAAATACAATTAAGTTAAACATATATACTTTTAAATCAATATCTTTAATGGTCATTTTACGTCTAGAAAGCTAACTACAAACAACTAAGTTTCTAATAAATTATTTCAACCGCTAATGAAAACGGTTAGTTAAAACAGTTAATGGAATCTGATAGTGCAATCTACCGATTGAACCGACTATTAGCTAGCTGACAACTGCTATTATCAAACACGCATGTTGACATTTTTAGTCCTCCATTTTTATGATGAAATCAAAGTAGAAAGATTGAAAATGCCAATTTCACAATACTTATGATATGAAATGTTGAGAATTCTAAAGTTGATGACCCAGTGTCTCACTCACAAAAAATTGACCAATTTATCACTAGGAACCTTTTTTTTACCAATACGTCTCAAGTGGTTTTTTACCAATCCAGTAAACCACTCTCTCTCTCTTTTTACCAATCTGGTAATTTGGCCCTTTTCTTGGTAAATCGTAATAATCTCTAGATAACAATTTTAATTATTATATTTGTGTGAAAATTAGAACTTTTATACTTTTATGAATATGCTTTTAACAAAGAATATTATCATACAATTTTCATATTTGAAATTATTTTGTATCAAAAAAATCATTGGTCAAACTTGGCCAACATTGATCCAGAAAAGTCAACATGACCAAGTTTATGGGAATTAGAAAAGTGAACAAATTATTTTACCTGCTGGAACACGGTTCTTAGAAGAGGCTTATTAGCAGCGTGCTCACGGCCAATGTCCTTACACCACCTAATAATAAAGTTGAAGGGAAAATATAAGGACAATTCAGAATTACTTTTTAAAACTACTTCTGTCCCTTCAGGGAACAGATGTAGATATTGGAGTCTTTGGATCAAAGTACATAAGTATTTCTAAATGCTCAAAATTGCTCCTACAAGCAGTTTTTAGAAGCTGGGGAAGGCCAGCTTCTGAAAAACTGATTCTGATTCTACTTTTTCTTTTAATAATGAAGTAGAAGCAGAATCAATTCCAAAAACAATAGCAGAACTGAGAGATTGCAACATTTTCACTTCTTCAAGTAGGTGAGGACGGGGGTTTGTAATTTAAGTCTTTCCACTATTATATGTATAACACTTTTACTACATGTTTTTAAATTCTTATACGTTTTGTCTCTATTTTTGAGCTTACCAGCGTCGTCAATCAACTGTTTATCAAACACTACCTCCGTCCCGAAAAAGTTCGCCATATTGAGTTTTCTTGGTCAATGATGACAAAGTTTGGGCAATTATTTTAATTATTACATTTGTATATAAATTATAAATTTATACTTTTATGAAAATATTTTGAATAAGGAACACTTTGATATAATTTTCATATTCAAAATAATTTCGTATTAAAAGATATCATTGGCCAAAGTTGATTGCTATTGACCAAGAAAAGTCAATTTGACGAACCTTTTCGGGATGGAGGGAGTACTAAATTTCTAAATAATCAAAATAAGTAAGGCTAGATTTACTTATGCAGCAAAGTAGATTAAATACAATCATCTTTAATTTGGTTTATTTAATTGATAAAATATATTTGAAATACATATTTTTCATAATTCAACCAATTTAGTCATTTTAGATATAATTTAATCACTCGTATCAGATTCTTCTGATTCAACAAATTTCAATATTTCAAACCAATTCTTAGTCGTTTGTGCATTGCAAAATTGAAAATGTCTTAATTTTGTTTTGTCATAATGACAATCTTGCGATTGTTGTAGTAAAATTTACAATCGAATGATCAAAAGTCACTTTCACAATGGCCAAATGAGTAAAAGTGGGAAATTCCAATCGGGGTACCAAATGTGTCTTTGTCAAAACAGCTCAATAACCAATAAAAAAACTTTGAAAAGTAATTTAGCATTGACTCCATAAATAAATTTATTACTTTTGTTATATAAAATTTAATAAATGAAGCATTTAACACAAAATAATTTCTTTAATATAGGATTTAGTTTTATTCTACAAATTCATTTTTTATTTTTTCATATAGGTTGTAGTGTATTTTTAGGAAAAACCTAATTCCATATATAATTAATTGTTTTTGGTGCTCTGAAGTATTTTTTCATTTTAAAGATCCAATTTGCTCCTTGGCAAAAACACTAAGGGCATTTGTGGCAACTTATAAAACATTAGGGGTTTATCTGCTCATGTGGGCTGCCACAAATTGTTAATTATGCATCTACAAAATTTTCCTCAATTTGATAAATACATTTTTTTTGTTTTTGAGAAATTTTCTAAAATATGAGTAAACCATGTGATCAATTCCTTAAATACAAAGTACTCTATTGTTTCCCAAAATATGAAAGGAGTATTTCACGTTTAAAGCATACTATCATATTATGACATTACCGGACATTAACATGACAATATTAGAGCCATAATAATATGATAGTATGTTTTCGGGATGACAATAACTACTCATATATCACGCAAAATACACAATACATTTATGTAGGGACACCATATCATTTTACTTATATTCAGGGTTATTTCCTTTTTTGTTACTAGTCTTTGAATTTTTAACTTATAATCATCTTTCAAAAAACAAAATTAATCATCTAGCAATTATGAAAGTAACAGTTTTGGTCTTACGACTATTGTGATATTAAAACTTTTGGTCTTCCAACAATTTTAGTGAAATTCATAATGACCAAAGCAGTTAATTTCACCATAGTTGAATGATTAAAAAGTGAAATATTCATATACGGGTACTAAATGTGTATTCTTCAAAATAACGGAGCACTAAAAAAGTATTCAAAATCAAATACTCCGTATTAAAAGTTTCATTCGCATTATAGTTAAACAACAAAACTTGTTAAAAGCTCATAGAAGAGGAACGAATCAACATTATTGTTCCTCTTAAATATAAACACATAACTTACATATTAATTAAAACAATGTCAGCTACCAAAAGAGTAAAAAGAGCACTCCGCTTTTCAAATGAAGTATTGCCCTGAAAAGGAAGATAAACACATAACAGTGCTATATAATAATATTATCTAATGACTTGTATACAATACAATTTCTAGTTCAAATAAAATGATCATATATCAAACCCCTTTTTGAGCGCAATCTGAGCCTTCCACATCCATTACAAGCGTGAAAGGTCTTACATCTGGACATCTTGACATCCAAATCCCTAAAGTTGCTTGAGACCTAAAAATGAACAATATTATCCCTTATTTGATTCATCATAAATAAACAGCAATATGTTATATACTACATAATCAATACATGTTTTAAAACCACATACCCTCTTTTAGAATCATCCATCGTCCCAAACCGTGTACTAAACAAGTGATTGAGTAATGTACTTTTTCCTGTTTACGAATGTTGTAAAGTTAGATTCTAATGCAATTTAAACATTTAAATCGGCACGTAGTATCTGAATTACAATCACTTTAAAATTATGAATACAAATCTAATTATTATCGCTTTAAATTTCTGAATTGGCATAAATGAGAGTGTATGAAAATTATTTGTTAGTGTTTTCAATTCTAGCAGTAGTAAAGTCAAAAATTAAATTAATATTTAATATGTTGAGCCATGTCTCCTCAATAAGTCAATATTTTAAATAGAACCAATGGTTCTAAATTAATTTCATAATTATTCATGGATTTTTTTTTTCCCAAAATAGAATTCAAAGTAATGTGAATTCCCTAAATAAAAGTACAATGTTTTCTCCAATTACACTATATTGTCATATTATGGCATTATGAGTCACTGATATAGCAATATTTTCAAGGTTGACGGTACTTATTCATATTTAGGGAAAACATGGAACTTTTTAATTATTGAGAGAAATCATGTCTTTACTCTTATATCATTCAATTTATATATGCAAATCCTTTGGATGAGAATTACCTAATTATATCAACCTCATGAAGTCATGTAAGAAGTTTATAGCATGGTACATACCACTACTAACTGGGCCGAGTATTGCTACAACAGCATATGAACGGCCACACTCATAGAAATTTGTTCTTAATGCAAAGCTCTCGAAATCCTTTTCTTTGAAGTCGTTATAGAACTCATCTATTAGTTGAAAAGTAATATCTTCATCTCTATGAGCTACATTTGCAAAAGAGAAATATATATGTTAACAAAAGATGTAGTACAAAAAATTACAAAATAAACATACACTAACAATAGTCGTGAATGCTTCCTTCAAAATTCCATTTAATAGAAGCTCGAAATCCTGAAATCTCGATTCTTGTTTTACAAAGTCAAAAAATGTATCCTACTTTGTGAAATTTTATTTATGTGTCTTAGTGATGCACAAAGATAAAATTGAAGATATTTTTCAATTTAAGTTTTGTAATATTCAATTAAAAAATTATTAAGCCAAACTTATATCTCTAATACTTGCTTAAAATTTCAATATTACAAGGTGGTACTGTAATTATTTGCTAATGGTAGAATAATACACTTTAAATTTATCTATAAAAAAATGACAGAACCACGATGTTTCTTGATCAAAGGATAGTAATTTGAAAATTTGAACGAGTTAAATGGTATGTGTGCTGATGAATAATTTGAAAAATATAATAAATACTCTAAAATTGGTAAGAGTAAGACGTACATAAAAGTTATAAATATATGAAATGCCTCTCTTTTATTTCATCCGTGAAGTTAGTTTTTAAGATTCAATATGAGATTAAGGGATATATTAGTACAATAAATTAGAATAAGCGATTAAGAGGCCTACCCATTTTTAAGAATTGAATTGATATGTTGTGGTCTTCAGAAATATGAAAGTGGAAGTAAAATTGTGGTATTGTGAATGAGTGAGATGAAGGTGAGAGAGTGTTTGATCTATTTATAATGACAGTTGAGGAAGATTATAAGATTTTTGTCTTAATTTACAGCTAGTTTAATGATTTAACTTGAAGAGTACACAAAGTTATGTCCTACTTTTACATTAAAATATACATAAGGGTGTAAATCATGTCCAAACATAGTGAAATCAATAGTAAGAGAAATAGTAGTAGTAGTAGTAGTAGTATTAGTAATGCAGTTAATATTGTTGTTGTTATTATTCAATCTAGATATCTTTTTCTACTATATGAGAATTTATGCACATTTTTATGAAAGAATATATATCATTAATCATTTACTCTATTCAGATGCGCCTTTTCTAAAAATTAAATAACATAACTATTTCCTGTAACACTTAATTTAACCTCTAGACTCTGTTTTAGACTAGTCGTTTCCATTTGAATAATATATTTAGTTATTTACTAATTTGAAGAAAATAGACAAAAGATCGCTCCATCTGATTTCTCGAAGTATTATATAGTGATTTAATTTTACGATGCATAATTCGTGTAAAATTAATTATACATGAATAGAATCCAATTTTATTTGTTAAAACTTCTTGGAAAATATTGAATATTTTTTTTTAAATCTTTATGTTGGGTAAAAATTAAACTTTTAATGCGAAATGTTGACAACTCAATCGAATACAAAAATTTAGTCTTTCGTATGTTTTGGTATGCATACATCGAAAAGTCACACGACTTTGTCAACTTATTCTCCCTTGTCAAGTACAACAATGGTATGAAAATGAATCTAGTGAAGTAAGGAATCAACTAGACCATTGGCATCCTACTAAAAATTTTAACGCAAGTTATCAATTGGAATTCATTTCCTTGTTTATGAAGAAAGGCACCACAATTTTAATCTTTAACTATTGGTAGGCTAAAGGTCTTCTGGTAAGTGTTGAAACAGCTTAAATCGCTGAAACGTTGTGAAATTTTTGAAATAATTGAACTTGAAGTCTTTCATGATACTTTGAATAAATTGGCTTATTGAATGTGAATGTATGAGCATAGATGTGTGTTTGGTTTAGATGAAAACAAGAAAGCTAGGTAATTAGTCAAGAATTAACAAAGTCATTTGCGTAATAGAAGGGCATCCACAATGGTGTGTCAACTATTAAGTTTTCATTTTAAAAATATGAGCTTGATGTTTGAGATTGTAAAGTCACATTGATGTTCTTAATCTTGACACTCAATTTTAAAACATAATAATGTTCATACATATTTTTAAAAAAGTGAAATAAATTAAATAAGATTTGCACCCAACAAAAAAGAAAAAATAAGAAATTATCACAAAGTCAAGAGGTAATGGAGAAAGAAAAACAAAGTAAAAGATTATATGTCAGATATGTGGCGTAACAATAAACGTGAAACCAATATTTTGAAATAAAATATGAATTCATTCATTAATGATATGATAAGGTAGAAAACGTTATAAATTAAAATTTGACATTATTATTGTGAATGTTGTAAAACTAATACATTACAATAAGTCATTTGATGAACTTGAATAGACAAAGTTTGAACTATTATAAATTGTAATCTGCTTTTTTAAATACGTAGGTTTGTATTCTATTTATCTGTTTATTAATTAGGGTTTATGTAATCTTTTAAGTTTATTTTTTGTTTGGATTTTTAAATATACCTATGTGATAGAATATTAATTTCATATAGCACTACTACGAAAATGATGAATACATTAATTTTTATTTTTTCTATTATTTATCACAATATTGTATGTTTATAATAATGTCGGGCCTAAACATTAAAAAATAGGTCTCTCAAAATCTTTAGATAGCTCTCATGTAACGAGAGTATCCACTGTAGCAATTGTTAAGTCCATATTTCAACACGCATTTTTATACGTGTTGGGATTGATTTTAACCAATTTTTCTAGTTCAAATTTATCACAAAGCGCCTGATTTACTCAAGTCATAGTTGACCGGGCTTTGGTTTGCAATTGGTGTTTTTAGAGTTAAAATCAGGAAATTGAGTCTGACACCGGTGTTGGAGAATTATTCGGGATGATTTGAGACACATTTGAAAGTTGTTGAGAAGTACTGAAGGTCCACGAGGCATTGATAGTATAGAATTGTTGTTGTTTATGTTTGTAATTTTAACTAGTTTTATATGTTGTTGTTTGGAAAATTACACATTTTTGGTGTATTACTTTATTTTTCCTAGTTGTTTGTAATTTGTTTAGATTAGGATTTTTTTTAAGCTTAAAATACGTAAAGATCATCAAAAGGATCCTGGGAAGGTCAAGAAAAGTGCAAGGGAACAAGATAATGTGAAAATTGGAAAAATAGTCAAATATCTGGTCGGGTAAAGCATATACCCGATCGGGTATTGACTTCACCCGAATATCAAATCTGATTTGCAAGGCAATTAAACGCGCAGGACGAAGATTTGGCAAGATTTGTCTTTTACCCGATCGGATAAATAAATATAGCCGATTAGGTATGATGTGATTTATGAAGGTTCCGACTTTCGAGTAGTTACTAAGGATACCCGATCGAGTCAATCAATATACTCGATCTCCAAACACCTATATATACACCCCTTTTCCTTCCCATTTGATTAGTTTACACTTTTAAGCTCAGTTTTAGTCAAGTACTGTCTTTATATTTTTCTAGTATGTTTAGTCTCCAAATAAGGAATTAAACCCTTCCATTCTTGATTTTGCTCTTGAATCTTGTTGAATGTTTATGTTGTGAGTTATTTTCTTAACTTCTTCTCTTAAATATCAATTCTTCCCTTAATCTTATTTCTGTATTAATGTTGGGGTGTTAACGCTTCAACATTAATTATTACTAGAAACGATCAATGAACCGATGATTAACCATTGATGGTTTCACAAGTAACTAACTCCGGGTTGTTAATGCACGGTCGTGGTTAATAAACTTAAGAGGGATTATTTGTGTTGGTTAAACTGAAACCGTTGTGTTGAGGTTATCAATCTTAATTGATTTCATTAAAGAGTTAAAAAGATTAAATGCTACTACTATTTAGTCGGCATATGATGGTGTTCTATATTTGGCTAATAGAAAAAGTTGCTAATGATCAGACTCATTATTAATAACTACTCTCGATGAATTTGATATGCTCCCCCATTGAGTATTCGAGAGGAAGATAGTTAAAGATATAACCGGGATCGACTAACATCTCAACAAGTGGAAAGAAGCAAAGCCAAGTTCTTTATCTCTTTGAATTAAATTCATATAAGTCATTCAACTTAGTATTTAATTAATTAAAATCAAACAATTCCAAAAAAACCTTTAATTACAAGTTCCAGAAAAGAGAACTATTCATTTCCTTGTGGATACGAACTATACTACATTATATTATGTATATGTGTTAGTATTGAATTTATTTTGAGGCATATATGACTTTAGTGCTGTCAGGCATTAAAGGAGCGATTTTGAAGTCAAGAGAGCTCAAGGATCAAGTACGGGTATGAACGTGGATTCAAGGAGCATGAAAAAATTCTATCTGGACCACTGCCCAACGCACAACCTTGAATCAGGATGACACTTTGTCAATTGTTTGAGCATATCGTTTAGTAGAAACATCCAAATGAAACGATTCAAGTTTCTTATGAAAGATAACTCAATGGGCTACAAATCATATGAAGACACTATGACGAGAATGTGAGAGGATCAATGTGAAAACAGACTAGGAAGTCAGATAATCGTTGTTGAGGATGCGGTCTTCCACCATTTCATTCATATATTTTGATTGGATGATTCAATTCCAAATTTTCAAGTTGTGGTGGATACAGGACTTCATTAGCTACAACTTTTCTGCAAGATGAATACCCAAATTCGGACAGGAGGTGCGCACTCAATGTGCACGAAGTGTGCATGTCGTGCGCGCTTAATGCTGCTCTCTAGCAGGTGCGTACGATCGTGCGCATGACCGAGAACGACCAGAGTTCGCCCCTAAACTGTTTTTTTCTATTTTAAAAGCCTATAAACCCTAGTTTTACGATTATGATCTTATAGATAAAATCCTTAGATTATCAAGATTCTGGAAGTATATATAAGTTCTCTCTTTTTAATTAATGACAATTCATTATTTCCTTCTCAATTCTGTTGATTGTTCAATTACGAATTGTTAGTAGATTTAATTATGGATTGAGATTGATGAAGGAGTATTAATTATGATTTAGGGTTTAAATGTCAATGGTTTTATAGCGTGATTATTGTTTAATTTGTGGTGTGGGGTTGTTTATGTAGTTGATCAATGTGGCGCGTGTTTGGTTGGTCTTTACACGATGAATAAGGAAGCAGCTTCGCCAGTGTGGCACTGTTGTGGGCCTTGAGTTTCCTGCTCATGCGAAGATCCTCCATATATGACAACCGGGCGAGGAATTGTACTGACATTCATGTAATTTCCATGTTTATGTTTGTGTTTTTAATTAGTTTAGATTGATTGTTACTTTGGAAATTACACACTTTTGGTGTAATAGTTTAGTTTGTAAAATATTTGTAATTTGTTTAGATTACGTTTATTCTGAGCTCAAACAGGTCCAAGATCACTCTAGGGACCATTGGTGAACATCAAAAGTGGAAGGAAGGTGCAAAATCCCAAGACAAAAATAAAGATCCTGAATTTTTGTGTTGTACCCGGTTGGGTATGACCTATACTCGGTCGGGTACCTTGCTGAAAAATCAAATCCGATCAAATCCGGGAACAAGGCATCATGCGGGAAGATTTTTAACCACGTTCGGGTGTCATACCCGATCGGATGACCGACAGATCCGATCGGGTATGTCCCAATTTTCTGGCTTCCTGGAAGCTCTCTAAGTACCCGATCGAGTGTCTTATAAGCCCGATCGGGTACACATCCCTGCATGCTCCAAACACCTATAAATACACCTCATTTCCTTCCCATTAAAGATACCAATTCCTATACACTTCTAAGCTCAGTCTAGATACGTTCTTTCTTTATATTTTTATTATGTTTAGTCTCCAAATGAGTAGCTAAACTCTTCCATCTTGGTTTTGCTACTTTGAAGCTTAATGAATTTGTAAGTTGTGAGTTAATCTCTTTAATCTTCTTCCTTGAATATTAATTCTTCCGTTAATTTTCTCACTGCATATAACTCAAATTAAGGGCAAAAATGGCTATTTTCTCACTGCATATAACTCAAAGTAAGGGCAAAATGTCTAATTTTATCACTGCGTGAAAGATTGCCCTTTATCACTGCATATAACTCAAATTAAGGGCAATCTTTCACACACAATTTCATTAGACATAGAAGGAGCAAACTGGCTATTTTCTTGTTTTCATCATATTAAATCTGGAGCTTCTTGGGTTTGTACAAGATTTGAGGGTTCCCGTAAACTTCAAATTTCTTTTGAGAATAATCAATTCTGGTGTTTTATTCGTTATATGGAATTGGATGGTCAGCATCGAACAACTATCATCATTCCGGAAGGTTGGAAAAGGGAAGGTTTTCGTCTCTTTGATAAGGAGCTACAAGGGGTAATCAAGATTTTGGGCACACAAGCTGCTATTAATACAGAATTTGAGAAATTTAGGGAGGTTGAATTTGGTTTTGAACTCTTTGGACATAGTTAAAGCAAACCCCTCCAAATTATTGTTGCAGATACTCCTCTTCCAGAGACGGAGGGGGTTGTTGACATGTTTGTGGAATCATATTCAGCTTCACGCGATGAAATTGAATACATTCCTATTAGCAAAACTATATCGGATCAAGAGCTACTGGAACGTTTAGTTGATCCTAGTTGGAAGCCAAGTCCTCTTAAGTTCAATCATAAGGTCCCTAGAAGGAGCAAAAGAATCGCTTCTAATCGGAAGCTTTTATCTAGGAGCTAAATGGATCAAGTTTGGATTTCTAGCTTGGACTTTATTTCATTTATCTTGTTGTTTTCATTAGCTTTGGGGGAGTTCTCCCCTCTTACCTTGTATTTCTCTTCCTTCATTAGGGCATGTAACCTTTTTTCATTCTCAATAAAACTTTTATATTTAAATAAAAAAAAAGTTCTTTGTTAGAAGTACTTTCATAAAAGTATAAAATTATTAACTTCCGTGATATTATACTAATCATGATTCAATTTTTTTGAAATGGCGAAGTTTTTTGTAATGAAGGTAGTAGTATATCATAGTAGAATTATATCCACGCAGAAATGTAATTTTTCACGTTTGTAAACGTAAGAAATCAAAGTAAAAGAAATGTTTGTTTTGGATGATATTATGTTTGAAAAAAATAAAATAACATTAAGGTAAATGAATCACAAGAGTAATTCGTCTTGGTTTTGCTAATTTCCATTTAGTGAAATGCTAATTGATAGATCACTATTATTTTAACTATATCCATCTTGAATACTTTAAGTCTTTAACCCTTACTACTGGTGAATATAGAATAAACGTCATATATTAATTCAATAATAGCATATTATCTTCTGAAGAAACCAATTAAGATTTACATCTTCAACACAAGCGATTTGTTCAACCAATGTACATGATTACTCCCTATTAGATTATTAATCATCAGACACATGCATTAATAATCTAAAGTTAGTTACTACTAGTGATAGGATCAAATCAATAACTACATAATCATCGACCGATTCTAGTAATAATCGATATCAAAGTATTAACTAATTGATCACTTAGAAACCCTCTAATATGAATATTAAAATATAATGGGGGTGTAATTAATGTTCAAGAGAGGATGATTAAAGGAATAACTCACGACTTGCAAATCACAAGTTTCAAATTCAAGAACAAAAGACTAAAAGACTACCTAAGTTAAAGGGATAAACTCTAGGTGATAGAAGGGATTAATGTATATCTCAAATGGAAAGTAAAAGATTATTTTTATAGAAGAAATGAGGTATGGAAAGTAAAAGATTATTTTTATAGAAGAAATGAGGTAGTTGGGTCGGATACCAGACCGGATATATATAAGACCAAGTCTGACTTTCCCGCGTTCTCTTGTTTAATTGTTTGATCTCGTATGATCTCCGAATCCTACTCGACCGGGTGTGTGACCAAATCAAATTTTTCTTCTTTATTTGTCTCCCCTGAAACTCCATTTTGTCTTTAAGCTCCTTGCCTGTACTCCTAAGTGACTTTTTCTTGCTTTTTTACATCATGTGTCTTGCTTATATGTTAAAATATCTTAATATCTTATAATTCTAGTTTATGTAAAATCATTCTAAAACGTGTTGTTTATGCACGAATAAATAACACATATTAGTTCACACCAAACATGGTCTCACCTAGTTACCTTTCCTATAAAAGAGCTAATATTCTAGTTTCCTAAGAAAATATTAGAGAAAATCACATCAACTTGTGTTGTATTAGACATTTGTAAGTACATAAATTCGGTTTTTTCCTATTAATTGAGTACACTTGTTAGATTAATACGTTAATATGACTGAGTTGATTAATGAAATGCTAAGTAAGGAGTAATGGACCAAGGTAATGGCACCGACCTTCACGAAGTCGACCAAAAAAAGAAAGTCGACCTTCGGAGGTTGACCTGCGGGGGGCATCGAGCAACAGGGGTGCATCGACCAAGGGGAAGTCACCTGCGGGGGACTTATGTCGACCAATGGGAAGTCGATCAAGGGTTTAGGGGCTAGTGTCAACCTTCGGGAAGTCGACCTATTAGCATTATATTAGTCAACTCAGCTGTACTAATATGTTAATCTAACGAGTATACTCAATTAACACTAAAAAATCGAGTTTGTGTACTTAACAAGATCAAAGGCAATATAACGTACTCTTTACTCTACATCGTACAAGTTGATGTACTCACTTGACCTTTGTAGTATCCCTTGTTCTCTTGTGATTGTTTGGTTCCATATCTGATCATATTGTGGGAGTGTTCATGAAATTAATTCTATTATTCCGTATGTATTTTTTCAAAATATTACACAAAGGTGGTCCCAGATATTTAGGGGGTGTTTGGATCTAATTCTTAAAACTGCTTCTGCTCCTTCAGGGAGCAGAAACAGAAGTTGGAGTGTTTGGGTAACAGTGCATAAGTGATTCAGGTACTCTAATTTACTCCTAGAATCAGTTTTTTAGAAGCTGGGGGAGACCAGCTTCTGAAAACTGATTCTGATTATTCTTCTGCTTTTAAAAAAGAAGCAGAAGCAGAATCAGTTTCAAACACCCCTTAATAGATACAAAACTATTTAATGGTTCTGGAGAGAACATGATTTTGGAGTATTTTGTTGATGAGTGGTGGTTGGGAAAGGGCATGCTTCGTCGTGCACCCTCCATTCAAACACAAACACTTTCAACTGTAATTTCCACATACAAACATATATATGTCGTATTATTTCGTATATATATACCCTCCTCTAATAAACTAAAAAGAATATACAGAGTATCAGCAACAAGAAAGAAAGAAAAATGGTGAGTGCAATCATGCCAAGCAGCAGAGTGGAGAGGCTGGCCAACAGCTGCGCTGACCGCATCCCGAAAGAGTACATCAGGACGGAGGAAGAGCGGCGGAGCATCGCCGGAGACATTTTCGAGGAAGAGAAGAGGACCGAGGGCCCGCAAGTCCCGACTGTCGACTTGACGGGCATCGACTCGGAGGACCCGGTGGTGCGGGGGAAGTGCCGGGAGGAGGTGAAGGCGGCGGCGGTGGAGTGGGGGGTGATGCACCTGGTGAACCACGGGATACCGGAGGAGCTCATCCGCCGCGTGAAGGCGGCCGGAGAGGGCTTCTTTGCCCTGCCCATTGAGGAGAAGGAGAAGTACGCTAATGATGCGGAGTCAGGGAATGTGCAGGGCTATGGCAGCAAGCTGGCAAATAATGCCAGTGGGCAGCTGGAATGGGAGGATTACTTCTTCCACTGTGTCTTCCCGGAGGATAAGACCGATCCCTCTCTCTGGCCGGAGACCCCCTCTGATTACAAGTAAGCCTTTTCTCCTCTGTTCCGCTCTGCTTTAACTCTCACTAATTAAGGATACTCAACACTACTAACTCCAATGATGGTAAGTTTATTAGGTCCTAAACAAAGTTTAAGAAGTGTGTTCTTGGATTGATTTCACACCAAATCAGATTTAAATAAATTAGATTACACCAGATCAATCAGACTTTGAAACTCGTAAAATACACATAGAACAGATATCTGTCAACTCAAACCAATTCAAAATCATACGTTAGATCATAAAAGGGCATGATCACCGTAGATCATAAAAGTTCAACCCAAATAAAATTTCATAAGAGTTTGAACTTTGAATTTGTATCCCTTATTTTCAATCATATTGAACTTTCCAATCTATTTAAAAGTTTGTTGTTGTTCGCACTCCATTCTTCCATAAAATTTTGAAGTCCAAAATATGTGTTGCAAAATTAAATGTAATCCAAAATACGTATAAAGGTGAACCAAATTTTCCAAGATTTTGTTTATTAAACTCAAATTTTATTTTTAGGATTCAAAATATAATTTAGTATAGTACCTACTTTTCAAGGGAAAATTCTCGAAAAAGGAGTAAAAATATTTTGTAATTCCAAAATACAAGTGTTACATTTTTATTCCCTAAATAAGAATAATTATTGTCAAGTTTGAAAATTATTATCATATTTAAAGTTTGATACTTCCAAAATATGACACTAATTACTCTTATTTCGAAAATAAAAACATTATAATCCTATTTTAGAATTTCAAAATGCTTTTACCCGCAACTTCCCAATTTTCAAATACTAACAAGAGTTTATAAATTGTGAATGAATTGTGTTGACCCCAGAGATGCAACAAAGGAGTATGCAAAGCAGCTAAGGAGTTTGACCACGAAGGTCTTAGCCATACTGTCAGCGGGACTAGGGCTGGAAGAGGGGAGGCTGGAGAAGGAAGCAGGAGGGATGGAAGAGCTTCACCTACAAATGAAGATCAACTACTACCCCAAGTGCCCGGAGCCGGAGCTGGCCCTCGGAGTGGAAGCCCACACGGACGTCAGCGCCCTCACCTTCATCCTCCACAACATGGTCCCCGGCCTCCAGCTCTTCTACCAGGGCAAGTGGGTCACCGCCAAGTGCGTCCCGGGCTCCATCGTCATGCACGTCGGCGACACCCTCGAGATCCTCAGCAACGGCAGGTACAAGAGCATCCTCCACCGCGGGGTCGTCAACCGGGAAAAGGTTCGGGTCTCGTGGGCGCTCTTCTGTGAACCGCCCAAGGACAAGATCGTCCTCCGGCCCTTGCCGGAGACTGTGACACCAGCTGAGCCGGCCCGCTTCCCGCCTCGCACTTTCGCTCAGCATCTCAAGCACAAGCTCTTCAGGGTGAAGGATGAAGAAGCAAAGGCTGATGGAGAAAAAGTTCACTAGTTTAATTCAATTCATTGCGAATCGATGGGATGGATCTAGTTTAATTTTACTCATCATTTATGATAAGTGGGTGCATGTCACGTTTCACTTATTAAAGTACAAAAAATAAAGCGAGACTTTAAATTTGTTAATCAAATATTTGAGATCATCTTCTAATTTAATGTTCTAGTTTATTTTGTTATGGTGTTTTTAATTGAATTATTTTTTATTTCATATCAAATATTCCGTATATTAGAATTGAATAGATTACTTCAAATTAAAACAATTCATATCGGACTTAATTCGACCCGTTCAGTAATAAGCACACCATAATGTTTGATTCCCTCTTTAATCGAGAAGTTCGTGAGAATTGTAGAATATTGTGGAGACGTTTATAATTGAGAGAATTCCCTAAATATGAGTTAAGAAGTTTTGAAATTCCAAAATAGGACTATCATGTTTTTATTACCTGAATAGAAGTAAATTTCTGCCAAACACTACAAAAAAACAGCGTTCTAGTCAGGGATTTTAGTCACGGATTTGGTCCGTGACTAGTTTGTCACGGACTAGTCATGGAATTTTTAAAAAAAAATTAGTCACGGATTTGACCGTGACTATGTCCGTGACTAAGCTTAGTCACGGTCAGATCCGTGACTAAAATCCTCCGATAGCCCCGATCCCGTTTCCGGTGTGGGTTATTTTATTCTGGGGAATTAGTCACGGACACATCCGTGACTAATACCGTGACTACAAAAAAATTAATTTTCGGCGCTCAGAAATATACTTTTAATAATTCGAATTTTTTAAATTTTTTTTTTTGAAAAAATAGTCACGGTCAAATCCGTGACTACGGCCGTGACTAATTCAAAATTTTGAATTAGTCACGGCCGTAGCCACGGATTTGACCGTGACTACGCCGGTCAATGACGGCACTGACACTTCTTCTTCCGCGTGTCTGACTACATTAACTACGACAGTGTAGTGACGGATATATCCGTGACTAACTCCGTGACTACGCCCATATATATAATTAACACTTGGCGAATTTTTCATTCGACACTCTCCAAAATCCTAAAACTCTCCCTCTCCCTTTACTTCTTCTCTCTGTCCGCCAACCCCATCGACCTCCACCGTCCGTTGCCACCATCTGCCGCCGCTCTCCACCGTCTGTCGCCACCGTCCGCCGCCGCTCTCCGGTACCTAGCTCCATCGATCTTCGCCGTCCCTCTTACCTTTTTCATCAAGGTTATGTGTTCTAAATTTTAATTATTTCATTCTTATGTTTAGTATTTGATTTTTATTCCATGAATGCATGTTATTATAAGTATGTTCGCATTATTTTTGTTGAAATACACTCAAATGCATGATTATATACATGATTTTTAGTTTTATATAATTTCCGAAATTTTCAATTTGTTCTATGCATGATTCTTTAGCTTTGTATATTAATTTTCGGTTTTGGGTATTAATACATGTTTAATATGGTTTAGTTTATATGCTCAATTTTTTTTATGCATGATTCTTTAGTTTTGTATACATGTTTTGTGTAGTAATACATGTTTAATATTAAATTTCAAAATATGATTTAGTTTATAAATTTCTTTAGTTTGTATACATGTTTAATATGATATAGTTTATTATATGTTTAATATGCATGACTATATTTTTTGTGTATATGTTTAATATGCATTCCTAAATATGATTTTGTTTTTGTTTAAACCACATGCATGATTATTCAAAACTTTTTTGACTTATAATGAAGCATGCTCAATACAATTCTTTGGACATTATAGGGATTATTATTATTTTATCATCTAGCCAAATTGTTATTCCCGAATTATTTAAAAAAATATCCCCTCATGTTATTCTTCCAAAAAAGTTTAACATGTTAATTTTAAACAGTTTAAACAAAATATTATTAAAAACTATATAAACTGTTTAATAAAAACTGTTTTTTTATTAAACTGTTAATAAAAAACTATTTATTAGAGAGTCAGAGACTGTTTAATTAAAAAACAGTTTAACAAAAATTGCTTTTATTAAAACAGATTAATAAACACTGGTTCACAAAATATTATTGAAAACCTCTGAAATAAAATAGAAAATATTGATTATAACAAAACAGTTTACTAAAAACTGTTTTTTTATTAAACTGTTTTATAAAAATTGTTTATTAAACTCCGTTTAATGAAAAAACAGTTTAATAAAAACTGTTTTATATTGAGTTGATATAAAAATAAAATTAAATTACAGTATGAACATCTGTTTTTGAAATATTAAACTATTTTTTGAAATGTTATGCTATTTTTTCGAAATTATAACAATTAAAATGTTTAAAATATGATTTATACTGATTTTTTAAAATGGCATACGAATAAATACAAAAAAAACTGTTTTTAAAGAAATTATAAAATTTGATTCATATAAAGTATAAAAACTCATTTTTATATAAAAAAGTATAACAGTTTATGTAAACTGTTTTTCATACGAGGAGGCAGTCGCGGGGGAGGCAGTCGCGGAGGAGGCAGTCGCGGTGGCAACCGAGAAGGCCAATGTGGAGGCAACTGAGAAGAAAACGAGACCGAAGAAGATTATCTATATGATGATTCTAGATATTATCATAATGGTGGCCGGAAGAGCTTGTAAATGATATACATTTTTAATTTAAATTGAACATTGTTTATTTATACTATGATTCTAGTCTGTTTATTATTACTTTTATTCCAGTCTGTTTGTTAAATAAAACGTGTATTCTAGTAGTCTGTTTATTACTTTTATTCTAATCTGTTAATTTTATTCTAATATTTGAAACATATTTTTTAATTTTTTTAAAACAAAAAAACTTTTTTTAAAAAACCAAATAACTTAGTCACGGATCTGGTCCGTGACTAAGTTTTTAGTCCGGAATTCTTTTATAAATTTAAATTTTTTTTTTATAAAAAAATTTTAGTCACGGATTTATGACTGTGACTAATACGAAATTTCAAAATTTGAAAATAGGAACCGCGGTTTTTTGAAAATTTTCAAAATTTCAAAATTTGAAAACTTAGTCACGGATATTTCCGTGACTAATTTGGCCGCATTTTTTTTTTTAAAATATTTAGTCACGGACGTGTCCGTGACTACAATAACAAAAATTAAAAAAAAAAATAGTCACGGATCTTAGCCGTGACTAAAGTGTCGGAGTAGCTATTCCGGTGACAGATTAGTCACGGATCTAGTCCGTGACTAATCCGTGACTACATTTAGTCACGGACTATTTGGCGTGACTAAATTTAGTCACGCCCAAACAGTCACGGATTTTTTAAACTAGGGTCCGTGACTAAATCCGTGACTACAACCAAATTTTTTTGTAGTGAAATTAAATTTAGTTTTACCAGGCTTTAAACACGACATTTTTTTTTCAAACATGGCAGAATTACTCCTATTTAGGGAATAAAAACATGAAAGTCCTATTTTGTAATTTCAAAACGTTTTTATGCTTATTTAGGGCAATTTCTAATTATGATTCTCCATATCTGAGTACAGAAGTGTTGAATATTCTAGAATATTCTGAAACTTTTAAGAGAGACGTGGAATAATTTAGAAGTGTGTGAAGGAGTGTAAAATATTTTATAATTTTGTGGTGTTATTTAGAGAAGAATGAAATTCTCTAGAACCTGTAGAAGTGTGTGGAAGCCTCTAAAACATTATGGAGAAATGTGAAGTTCTCCAAAAGATTAGAGAAGCTTGTTGATACTTCTTGAAAAATTCTAGAAGTGATGTGGTGTATAGAAAGTTCTAGACATGCCTTCATGAGAAGATTAGTATAAATAGTGATGAGACTCATCATCTGTGAGAGCCAAGGATAACTCTTCCATGAGTGATATAGTGAGTACACCTTGAGAGATGAAAGTGAGAGGGGAGATCCCAAGGATGTCTCGTGATTAGTTTGAGTGAAGAGCATCCTTGAAGGTGAGAGAATTCAAGAAGACTTCCAATAAGTGTATGTTTACTTGTAAAATCCAAGAGTGATGTAGAGTGAAGTAGCCTCATATACAAAGAGTAAAGTGAACTACTGAGTATATGTTTACTTGTAAAATCTCTCTTGTGCATTTCAATTATATAATACAAAAATGATATTGTCATTGAGTGGGTGAGTGTAAAAGAACCATATGAGCTCGTGATAATTGAAAAGGGAGAGATCATATTTTCCCAACGTAAAACCTTTCACCCCGTATGGTAAAGCTTTATGCCAAAAATAGTACATTATATTTAATTATATGAAAAGTTTTTAGCAATGACAAATTTACTAGTACATCAAGTGTTACAGATGTCTTGATTTGAATCAGAGTCACATAGATCTTTCATAGATGAAATATGAAGCCTCTTCTCAATATCTGAAGTGCGGTCAAGAAACTGTTTCCTTGGTCAAAAATCCTCATAATCCAGAGCTGCTGAGTACTTGCTTCCTGTATAAGCATCGTTAGGCCTGTCAATGGGTCGGGTCTAGACCCGGACCCGACCCGGACCCGGTTGTTTTTAACGGGTATGGGTCCTTATTTTATTCCGTTTATCCGGACCCGAACCCGGACCCGTTAGTACTTTTAATAAACGGGTCGAATATGGTACATATGATTCCGACCCGTTAAGGACCCGGACCCGTTTAAAATTTCTTATTAGTATATATACTCACACTAATACATAAAGAGGTTAGTTATAATACTTCAAATAAAAATACAAACTAATATATATATATATATATATATATATATATATATATAAAGTGATTAGTTTTAATTCTTTGATTAAAAAGATACAAATTAATACATACCTAATGTATAAGTGATAATATAATAGTATATAATATGCTTTTAGTCCAAAAGAACTTTTTGTGACCTAATTTCTAGTCTAATATACGATTTTTCTGTGGGAGAGAAAGAGACACAAAGTGCGGAATTGTACGCATCTACAACAAATGATATTTTATTCAATAAAAGTACTAATTTTCTATGATAAACCTTGATTTTTTTTTTGAAAAGTGAAGATATATTTTGCGTTTAAATTTGTGCACTTTGATTTACATTTCATATACCTGTTTTGCTATTTTTAAAAAATTATATAATGTTGTGCACTTGTGCATATGATTCTTGGCGGGTCTACCCGACCCGGTTCCGAGACCCGTTGGGTCCGGGTCCGGGTCCGAGTCCGGGTCCAAATTTTTAGACCCGCCGGGTAAACGGGTCGGGTCCGGGTCCTTTATTTACTTAGCAGGTCCGGGTCTGGAACACTACGTTCCGACCCGGACCCGACCCATTGACAGGTCTAAGCATCGTTTGGAAAATCTGGATATGCGTATTTTAATTACAAGCTTTCTCTTCTTGAGGTCGCTTATCCAAAGATTTGCGAATACCTAAAAAGGAGGTTAGGATTCTTTCCAATTCTAATTGAGAAAGTGTATTCACCCCGTTAGTCATAATATTATGAAAGAAATCCTTAAGCTTAAAATTACAAAAGTCTTTAACAAACTTCAGTAGAGATTTGTCAATAGAAGCAGAGTGCTCAATATTAATTTAAAGCAATGATTACGCATGTTAAAGGTCATGTCGTATAATTAACAAGTCCATTCACACATAATGCACTACTACAAAAGAGGTGTTATGCGTCGATTATTTATATGCTATCACGTCAGTTTTTAAAGTGACCGGGAAAGTAGAGACGCAATAGGTAGTACCATATTACGTCGGTTACTAAACACACGTAATAGCTAAGTTATCACATCAGTTATTTTGTAAAACCGACGTAAAAGTTGTTTTTTTATCAAATTTATGCCCAACCCATCATAAAAGTTGTCATACATATAGAACTTTTTGCCATAAATAGTAAATCCAGGTGGAGATTTTTTATGTTAGCTAAATTTATTAGTTGAATGAAATGATCATATCTATAAGTGAATAAAGTTACAAAATTAATAATGAGTACAATAAGTTACGCAACTAAATATACAATATTCTCCACTAATGAGTGTAGTGATACAATCGTGAAAGTAGGCGAGTGCCAAATATTAACTAAAAATGACCAAAATGTTAAATTTCAAAATAGATTAACTATATCTCATTTTTCTCTGGCAATCTGGCATAAATTTCTTTTATCCGGTTAGATTACTTAGATGGGATGAAATCTAATACTCCGTCTATGTATGGTGAGTCAATAAAATTGTCATTTTACATTTCGGTCTAATACGTATTCATGAGTTTAAGAAAATGAGTTTATCTTCCCAATAAAATGAAATGGACTCGAATGAATTTTTCTACTCGTAGATATATATATGATCAAACATGCTAATACGAAAACACTGCAACAAATAAAATACATATTTCGGAACACTTCTAAAATATTACTTCTTCTGCCCCGCTAAGATTGTCACATCTTTCCTTTTCGGCCTGTCCCACTATGATTGCTTCATACTAAATTTGACAAAATTTGTTTGGTTCTAAATAATTTTCATTTTATTCTTATTGTATCATTTCAATATCAACTACAAGGACTCACTTTTCTTAATAACCGTACCACTTCATCATGTCCCATTGTTAGTTGAACGGAGGTAGTACAATACTATCGTATAATAGTAATATGTTACAAACGGCTAAAATATCAATTTTATAGGTGTTATTTCGAGTGTTATTGTGTAAAGTGATGTGCAAGTTTTTTACCATGCAACAGTATACTTAATAGAATACCAACACAAATTATTTAAATGCAACACTATATTGTAACACTTTAACCATTATAACTTAAGCCTAAGGAATATATGCTTAAAACATATGGAGTTCTTAGAGAGCTGCGGTAGGGTTTCGCCTTTGTGCGAATAGTTTGTGTTGCCATAGTGTGGCTGAGAATCGTGGTATGTCCCCTTGCGTAGGGAGTACTTTTATGCCGATATAGGATTCAGCGGTTCTACGGAGGGAGTTTTCTCCAATAGTTGTTGTTTTGATCGGTGAGAAGGCTGGTCATCTTTGTGTTTCTTACTTGTTGCGTGTTGCTACTTGCTTCAAGGAAGTTTTAAGGTGTTGTGATTTATGAGGATGGAGGCAAGTTTACAAAAGACTTACGACAGGTTGGCTCTAGAGAGGCGTGACTTTGGTGTCGAATGTGAAGACATAACAGAGAATGTGATGTACAAGGAGCATGGTGAGAACCGCTGCCATGGAATGACCGTGTGCCTAGGGTTTGGATGAAGACGTTTCAAGTTTGAATTTTTCCGCAAATGGTTCATTGCTCTATTTTTCATGCTAGCTTTATTTATGTTTCTTTAAAACTTTTACTTTGTTTTTAGTTTGTTTGAGGTTTTATTGCTTGAAGCTCCTGTATGTTAAGTGAAAAGTTTCATGCTGTCTTGGGTAAATTTTTATGTGACTGATCAAAGCCTGGGAGGCTTTTTGGTCATTTTGATTTTGTTGAAGTGGTAAAGAGTACAGTGACCTTAAAGATCAAGATGAACTCTATGATGTCTGTTTGGTGGTCATCAATTCGTGTTGCTTCTTTGAAGGTGGTCGTCTCTAGATGAAGTTTGGTATAAGGTAGTTGGTGGATTTTTAGTTTTTGGCTAGTTGTAACTGCAAACCATTAATTAATATAGTTTGACATTTTCCTTTACAAAAAACATTTTAACCATTATACTCCCTCCATTCCAATATAAAGAGCACATTTATTTTTTCAAACATTTTTAGGAGGAACATTGTTTGGCACTGTTTGGACACTGTTTGGCACTGTTTGACACTGTTTTGCACTTTTCTTTTCTTTTTTGCCAAAAAGGGAAATGTGTCTTATATTGGGACAGCCCAAAAAGGAATACATGCCTTTTATATTGGGACGAAGAGAGCATTCTCTGTCTTACACAATGGCTTTGGAAAATATGCAACGTAACATAGATATATTTGTGTGCTTAAAATCTTTTAAGCTCGGAAGTTGATTTACAATATGATTCAGTACTTAAGTTTTCGATTACGTTCTAAATATCTTATAAATACAACTAATAATGTCTTAATAATAGCTTATAAACAGGTATTCTTCCAGCAAAACAGGTGTAAGACTACTACAACAAGGAATTTTGAGCCAGCCAAGTCTCATTCTCACGGAGGGTCCAGCAAAGACATCACCCATCTCTACGTCCGTACGCCCGCATCAAGGACAGGAGGACTCATTTAGCAGGAAGCCACCGTCTGCATACGCCTTACCTGCAGGGATTCTTCCAGCAAAACAGGTATAAGACTACTACAACAAGGAATTTTGAGCCAGCCAAGTCTCATTCTCAGTTTCTCACGGGTTTAGATTTTCAATTGAAAGCAAATCTTTTCAATTTGAAATCTTCAGTAGCAATTTAGTACGCATTTGTGAGACAAAACATGGAATTCCTTATGCTATTGATTTTGATTTGCAAAAGGTTACCTGGTTAAAGGATTCTATTCCTAAGCTTTCAAGCGCTGCTTGGTCTGGTTCTAGATTACAACTGAGCAATTCTTTCTACATTCTCTATGATGCAAACTTTTTCGGTGGGTTTATCCGAATAATTGACAAAGGACGTGATTCTTTATTCATTCCTCAAGGACGAAATGGAGATGGATTTTGTCGTATCTTGTCAGGGCTTGCTACAACGATTAATTTTATGCTTGAATTTGAGGACAAGCTGAAATCATTTGCGATTGAACATGCTCCACGTGATCTTTTGGGGAACGTTGAATCTAACCCTGCATGGGATCTTTCCATCCCTAGCTACGATGGAGACTCCTTCCATAATAATGATTTCTTTATTTCGGGATTATTACTTCAAGTAGATATAGAGAACCCTGTCTCTGTCGACAAATCTTTGGTATTGAATTTTGCTGAAGTACCTCTTTGTTCTGAGTGTGTGCTGGAGTCTGACTGTTCTATGACAATAATCAAGGATTACTTTCAAAGTACTATGACTAATGGAGTGGACTCACTTTCTCATTTTTTTAATTAAGGAATTTGAAAAAATCCCGGTCTCGTTTTTGGGTGATCGCGACACACGAGTTATGAAACCAGATGAAATAGAGAAAACTAACGATGGTATTTTGGAGGACAACATTACACGTAATCAGCCTTCTGTAGATGACGAGTGTGTCTTTATTGATCAAATTAATTCATATTTAGGGGATGAATTTCTCGGTCATGCTTCAGAGAGCGAGAAGAGACCTCCTTTATCATCAATGGAAGATCTTTGGGATTCTGACACAAACCAGGACGTGTGTAACAAGGCTAAGCTGGTTACGAGGGAAAATTGTTCGCCTACATCAAATTTGAACACTCAAATGAAACTTTATAGAAAAAATCATCAGCGATCGCATATAATGAGGACTAGATCTCAAACTTGTGTGGATCTCTTCAGCCTAGAATAAGCTCTTTTCTATATTGGGTGATTTTTCTTAGTTGCTCTGCGGGTTGGGTTAGCGTTTCTTTTTTCCTTTTCTTTATTTTCGTTTTCATGCTTTTACTTTTTGTATTTCTTGTACTTCACTTTCCTCTTTCCTTTAATAAAATTTCATTCTTTGCCAAAAAAAGGTTATAAACCAGAATCCCATGTGGAATTCTAGTATTGTTTGAGCTCTTTGGATTTCTTGAAGGTTCCTTTATATCACTTCGGGTTGGGTTATTTTGTGTTGTCTTTGTTTTTATTGTATTTTCTTTTTTTTTTGAAGAAGTTTTTATTGTATTTTCTAGTATCGTTTTTGTTGTATTTTCTTTTGTATCTCTCTCTTGTACTTTTCTTTGATTCCTTCTAATAAAACTTCATTTCATTTTTTTAAAAAGCTTATAAACCAGAATTATTAATACAACTCCCTTTTTATTTATATTAGGGCATTATCCTTTATATATAAATAAACAATACAAAATTGATGGAAATAAAATATTTTTTTCATCAACTATTTAATTGAGTTTTCAATAGCTTATATATACCAACTAATAATGTCTTAGTAGCATATAAACCAGAATTAATAATACAACTCTTTTTTTGTTATATTAGAAATAACACAAATGTGAATATATTAGTTATTTTAATACATATAATTTTATTTCATTCCACTTCAAGAAACAACGATATAACGATATGAGCATTGAATTGACACGAATTGATTGAGTTTGACATGAATCATAACATATTTTTGGCGCGAAGCTTGAGAAAACGGTATTCACACGAAATTTGACACGGATTTGACATATTGGTTCGTAATTCATGCCAAATCCCATATGAATTTTGGCCAAAAACCGTCCAAAAAACCAATGCCAAGTTCGTGCCAATTCCATAGTTTTTGTAGTGTTCAAAGCAGTTAATTCAATATATTCCCTTTTATTCAAAGTAGTTATTTCACTTATTAGCTTTGTTTCAAAATTATTTAGCTTTGTTTTTCAATAATTTATTTAATTGACTTCTTGATCGATTTTTAAGCTGAAATTTTGTAGAGATAATCTATATGTCATGATGAAAATGATCACTCAAACAGGTTTGGTCGGACAGAAGTTCTGATCAAACTATCCTGACAGAAACATCACTCACTAAATGTATAGGTAAGTTGGTGTGTGTAATGATGGATTTCTTTGGACTGAAATTTGCTGGTCTAATTTGGTCTGATCTGATCTGTATAGGTCTGGCCTGGTCTGTTCTGATCTGAACTATTCTGATCTGGTAAATAGCTAATATCTGTGTATTTTATAACTGTCAAGTATGATTTGGTCTAATCTTATCTTTTTAAATATGATCTAATTCAATCTATTTAAATCTAATCTGATCTGATTTGAAATCCAAAACAATTCAAAAGAAAACATCTTACTTATATGGACCAACTTATCAATATTGATCGCCAAAGAGGTACAACAAATTCAATAGGCCAATTTAATATGAAAAGAAAAATTAGGGTGCAGCATCTCAATATCAAAAGAACTCCCCGCCCTATCTTCCCCCCTTTCTATCCCCAGCACCCTTGTTCGGCATAAAGGTACGTTTTGTTCCACTTCCAAACTTTGAAATTTCTTTAGTTAGTCATCGATATAAACTCGTAGGAGCTTTATAGTCCCGTGTCATTAAATTTCATTTTGGATTTGTTCCCTACATTCAACTGTGTTTTTGAACGCAAAGTATATGCAGAGGAGGTGATTTTGGGTTTGATTATGATCCGAGACTTTACAGTGACACGAAATGCCCAGCTTGGAACAAATTCTCCCTACTAGGAGTTGTTTCTCCTTTTACGCAAGCCTAGGTCGTGTTAGACTGTTCGCTATTGCTGTATAGTTTTTTCAGAATGCCTGACTGTTGATGTACTCAATACTCTATAAGTGTTTGAGGATGAAAGTAAGATTTGGAAGGATTTTTTTTCTAGATATTTTGCAAGATTAAAGTTCTTTGTTTACCTCTCTATAGGCGAGGTTGTATTTAATTAGTACTTTTATATATTTTTTATTCATGGAGATCACTCTTACTTGAATGTAGTCATGTTGTAAACAAAATTATAGGATTTTCAATGGATTGGTGATTCCTAATGAATTTGATTCCATTGAAAAATATGAAACTGATACACTTCGCTGAAGAACTAGACAACCGCAAATTGTTTTTATCCATTTCCTACCTAGTCATTACCAATCAAGGACATTGTGCATGGGAAATAAAGTCTTGCTTCTTTGTAGTTTTAGTCATTCAACGCACATATCACACCGGTTAAGCTGAATGCAAAGCTTTGCCTTTCCTTTAGTATTTACTGAGTTAAAGAATGGTGAAGTGCAGGGTGTTTTTTTTTGTGAAACTATGGAGTTATCTAGATTATGACTATTATCACAGATTATGAAACTATGGAGTTATCTAGATTTTTATGTTTATCTCATTTTTTGATGCATTTAGTTCAATGTTGTGTTGAATATATCATGCTTGGTAATTCTAGAGTAGCATACATAATATTTTCTTAAGTGCGCTTGACATGAGTCAGGCAAGTCCTTTTTTTGCGTCTCAGGCGAAAGAGTACTTTAGTTCCTCTGACCCTAAATAACACACACAATTTGCTCTTTTGGCCATCCTAAAATTATCCCTCATTTTTTTGAGGGAAAGCATTTTGTGATTCATGTTACTTTCTCCTCGATATAAATTTCAGCAATACAGTTTCCACATTCTTAACCTCTGTGCCCTGTCAAATCCAGGGCTTATTAAGTGATAGAGGGAGTACTATTTTTCTGATTTATTGGCATTATTATTTCAGGAATACTTTTAGCTCCAATTTGAGCACACCATCATTCTCTTGTCACCATGTTATAGTTGGCAATCAAGATATGTCATCAGATACTGCAACTGTAGTTGATTCATCCGTGACTGAAGGGAGAAATGATAAATGGAAAATGGATTATCCAGGTACGGCTGTTGTTCTTTCTTCATTTACTCTCTTGGTCAATTTTGGGATGTTTACTTATCTACAAGACCTTGCAATTTGAGTTTTCTTGGTCTGCTTGTCGGGTACGTTTGAAACTTTGAATTGTTTGGTACTTCGGTTCACCCTATAGGCAAATAGTCTGTATTTGTGTATAGCTTGTTGCAGTGCTTACCTTTTCCCTTTCATACTTACATTTTTGTTTGATTCAATAGAAGCTATGATTTTGTATTCTCGCAAATCACATTTACATCAGCTCTAAAGAAGTTGAATGACAGTAACTATATGTCTATTAACTTTTGTTTAATCACATTTACATCAGCTCTAAAGAAGTTGAATGACAGTAACTATATGTCTATTAACTTCTTTTAGTGAAATAGAGACACTTCTATGTTCACAGTTTTTGTTTTCGGCTTGATTTCTCATTTAAATATAAAAATGATTGAAGTACATAGAAACACATACATGATACATGACAAGGTAGGGCTTCATGCATTTGGCCACATTGTGATGAGTCTCTTATCAGTTATCACATATCACTTGATGCAACTTTGTAGCTAGATGTCGATTTATCATCAGAGTCGCACATAAATGGATGGGCAAATAGGTTTCATTTTTTGCATATGCTTAAATAAATTACATAATTCAGGTCCTTTTCATGTGCAGTCGTAGTTAATGATCGTCAATTACTTAATACGTTGTTGCAATTAATCAGCACTTAGCCACTTATACCCCACACAAAGTTGAAGAGCTAATATTCATTTAAATTATGCTGAGATGGTAGAGTCAACATATGCACACTACATAGTTGTACGCATAATAACTTAAGTCTTACCCATGTCAGTTAACACCTTTCCTTTTTTCATTTAAAATCTGTATTGAGACAAATCATTCATAACACATTTTCCAGCCTGCCCAAACTATAGAGAGAAGGATGACCACTATTGTTCTGATTCTGAAGCAGATTACCATGCAAACTCATGTGAGCAGATTGGTATTTCAGCTGAAGTTGGAAATAGAAGGCAGAGGTTGTATAGTACGCGCTACTTCATCATCAAGAGCCTGACCCATGAAAATCTTCAATTATCTGTTAATAAAGGTATTTGGGCAACACAAGTTATGAATGAGCCTATTCTGGAGGAAGCCTTTCATGTAAGATGCTTGTCTGTTTGTTTTCTTCACTATTTCATTACCATGATCGCTCCCATATTTTCATAGTTAATTACATTTACCTTCCATTAGCATGGTAAAAGAGGTGTTTTTGAGGCAGATCTTGAGGCTTGCTTGATAACTTCACTAAGCCTCGAGGTTTTAGCCTCATATGGTTGATGCGTTTTGTTAGGCTTAAACATTGAAGCGTTTTGGGTTGCTTATGTTTTTGTTTTAAGTTTTGTCTTGGCTTATACAACAACATCTTATCCTTAATCCAAAAAGAGTTTTGGATCGGCTAACATGAAATGACATATAACATAGGAAGCTAAAACAATAAATAGATAAGAAAGGGAGAGTGGGAGACAAACAAAATCAGATCTATTCATTGATACTCCATATGTGTACTCTCCCACCACTTCGCTCTCTCCAAAGTCATACTCTCATCTAACCGAAGTACCATATCATTCTTGGTCACTGTATCACTCGGTCTTCTACACGCATGACCAAACCATCACAGTTGAGACTATCACATTCTATCTTCAATAGGTGTTACTCTCACTTTTCCCCTATTTGTTTCATTCCTCAAACGTTCTTTTCTAGTATGTCCACACATTGAAGCAACATGCACATCTTAGTTACATTCATCTTTTGAATGTAATATTATATTATTATTTCACCGTCCAACACTTTGTCATACAATAATGCAGGCCCAATTGTTAAATAGTCCATGAGCTTTGGTCAAATGATCAAATGACCCCAGGTTTCTGTACATATTGCAAATAAGTCCCTTGGTTATTCAAAATATCCATAACTGAACTGAAAGGTGATAGACTGATAGGATAAATTAATATTATTTGGAATTGAGTTTATTTGCACTAAATTGCCATATTAGTTCAGAAATTTATGTTTCAGAGAAAGCTTCAAATATTTTAGCTGATAAAATGCATTCAACAAAAAAAAGTTAAAAAACATCCAAGCCTTGGTCCCAAAAGAGTTTGGGGTCGGCTAACATGAATTGACACATAAAATCGGAGCCAAAAAGATAAGAAAGATATAAAGATAAGATAAGATAAAAAAGAGAAAAAGTTAAGATAAAAAAGAGAAAAGATAAGATAAAAAAGAGAAAAAGATAAGATAAAGATAAAAATGATAAGATAAACAAAATAAGATAAAAGAATAAAGAACATAAAAAAGATAAAGAAGGTAAAACATAAAAGGATAAAAATGATGAACGAGATCAATCCTCCACACGAATATTTTCTCTCCACTTTATGCATTAATGACAAAATGCATGAATAACACAAAATTTATCTCAAAGTTGCAGCTTGTAAATACTTAATATTATCATATGATTCATATTTTAGTTAAAAAAGAGTCATTTGTAGAACATTTGTTTGATGAAGGGGCTTATTTGTAATTTTCATAAACCTCAAGAATTATTTAATTGTTTGACCAATCTTTTTACTACCACTTTTTAACTGGCACATACAATTCCGCTGCAGAATTCACGGAAGGTCATTCTAATATTCAGTGTCAACATGAGTGGTTTCTTCCAAGGCTATGCACAAATGATGTCATCGGTTGGGCAGATACGTGATCGAGTATGGGGCCAAGGAAGTGATGGGCGTAATCCTTGGGGTCGAACCTTTAATGTTAAATGGTTGCGGTTGCATGATTTGCCTTTTCAAAAGACTCTTCATCTGAAAAACCCCTGGAATCAGTACAAACCTGTTAAAATTAGTAGAGATTGTCAGGTTCTACTGCTATACAAGCTTTTTCAGCTGTTTGCGTGTACATATGTTTGTTATCCAAAATCACCAAGGATTAGAATATGTGACTGTTGTCCTTGTATTATTGTAGGAGTTGCATCCAGATGTCGGTAAAGCTCTGTGTGAACTCCTTGATGGAAAAGATGTGTCTGATGTTAATATAAAAGTGTACAAGCTTCCTTGATCTTGAATAGTTTTGCTGTGCAAAAGCCCTTTTTCAAACACAAATCACACACACACATAATTATGAGGTCTGCATCCGGTGAGAAGGATTTCAAGGAAAAATGAGAATAAATCTCAACTCTTTTTCATCAATTTGGTCATGGATGGAGTAGTAGTGTAGTGCAGTTTTTCCAAAAAATGTGGTGGCATAATCATCAATATGTGAAACTTTAATGTGCAGTGGTTAAAGCTTGAAAGTGCACCTTGTTATAATTATCTTATGCACTATGTATCTTTCCCTGATGCAAATTATAACTTCTGGCTACTATTGCACTTATTCAGTAATGCAAATTTCGTTTTGAACACGGGTGCACTTTTTACATGTACAAAATTGCATTGTTATGTATACAATTATGCACTTTCATCACAGACATCACTGAGTATGTAAGCTAAACTTTGACATACGTAGTATTTAATAAATTTTATCGCATTCTTCATTAAAAGCTCTCATTATTTACATGTATGGGCCATCACATTTCTCTTTGAAAAATGATATCATCTGTCCATTATTTAGATCAATGACCAAGATTTGTTCTCATTTCTTTCATAAGATCAACTTCTCATTTAAAAATATGCGTGTATATTTAAATATATGGCACAAGAGAAATCCCTGTTTTCGCATTCATGTTTCCCTAAGGTTACTATTGGCTCTTGCAGGGAAAATTTTTATTGGGGTGACCACTCAGTTAAAAGGCCACATGTAGAGCATTCAGTGCATTCAAGAGACGGAGTTTGTAATATGCCACTGATGCATATGGGCCCAATGATTTATTCTTCTTTAACTTACCAGCATCACGCGAGTATGTTTCATACAGAACATCATGATTCAGACAGTATGTTTCTACCTTGGACTTAATCTTTTGTGCTTGTGGAGATTCACAAATGGAAGTAGTCTAAATGTTCCCAGGGAAAGAAATAGGACCCTCACAAAATATATTTATGAGGGCCCACATTATTCTTCTCAATTTGATTTTTTTTTTTTGGGTCTCTCAGGTGAAAGTCCTCTTGCTAGTATTCTTACTACTCTCACTGATGATGATATTATTGACATGGTACGTGCCCATCATTTTATGATAGAGCACCTGAGTATATCATTAGGAACAAAAGATAATCCTTTGTTATGTACTCATGTTATAATTTTAATTCAGAAATGTATATCATTAGGAACAAAAGATAGTCCTTAGTTATGTACACATAACACATGTTATAATTTTAATTCTGAAATGTAAACTCTTAAAAGTTTTATTGTACATTACATTGTCTACTAAGTCATTCTAATGAATTGATACTTCAGGGTTTAAGGCATCATATGTTATGTTTGGGATATTTGGTTGTTTTTCAAAAATATTTTAAATTGTTATTCTAATATAGTAATAATATGTATAAGAGTTTGATGCGTGTGATGGGAATTTGGGGAGAGAATGAATCAACATGAGAGTTTTGGTGTTGATTCTACAGTAGTATATTGGAATCAGACTTCTTGAGTGTTTCAAAGTTCTACTATTGTAATGAGATTTTGAGAGGAAGGCAGCGTGTCCTATGAAACTAATGAGCTTCAGATTGCAAAATCACGTATTCGGATTTTTATGGCAACATTTAAACTTATTCTTCTAACTTTTGGTGCTAGTAACAGACTTGCTTTCAAGAAGATAAAACAAACACCTCTTAGTAAACAACAGCATTCAATCTATAGTCATCTTTTGGGTTCGGCTAACATGAATTTATACATGATATCGGAGTCAAAAGGAAAAGAAAGGTAAAAAGATAAAAAGACAAGTAATGATATACCCATACAAAAAGTAAGATAAAGATAAAGATATATACTAGTATAAGATAGAGATAAAAATGATAAGATAAAAAGGAAAAAAAGAATATATATAAAATAAAAAAGATAAAAGGATAAAGAACATAAGAAAGATAACAAGATAAAAAACGATAAGAGATCAATTCTCCACACGAATATTTGCCTCCACTTTACTCTCTCAAAGCCATACATTCATCCAACCCAAACAGAAGCATATCACTCTTGACTCCTGACTTCTTTAATCTCTGACTCCCCTGTCTGTTGGGTCTTCCTCTCCCTCTCTCCCTCCTTCCTGCCTCTTATCCACACCTCTCAACTCGTTTAACATGTGCATCACTCCGTCTTCTACAAACATGACCAAACCACCTCTTAGTAAACGAGTCTGTAAAAGTATCTTGTCACTGGATTTGGTGGTATTATGTTATCATACTCTAATAACTTGACCCTAATTCTTTCACTGATGATCTAACCTTGTTTGCTGGTTGTGTATCAAATGAGAAATAATCCATTTTTGCTCCCTTTTTTACTTCTAATCACATGTTGCAGACATATGAAGAGTACCTTGAAGCCCATAGCAAAGGGTCTGGGAACAAAAGAGTACGGAATCATGTTAGTCTGTTTCTCACATCTTCTCTTACATTTCTAGATGAATATTAGATCTTGTACCAAGGCCCTTAACAATAGTTTTGTTCATGGAAGGATAATGTGAAAATCTAATATATCAATATAGCTCATGTTAATGCATGCTTTATTGTTACTCCTTTAGTTAGATTCCTCACATCACATGCATATTCATAATTCATGAAACCCTCTAAATTTTTATGTTTCTTGTGTTTGAACTGTTTTTATTCAAAATGACTCCTTTCTTGAGTTTTGTAATTTTTTATGTATTCATTCAGCAGGTGAAGACGTGAAGTGTATCTAAACCCTAACCCTAAACCCTAAACCATAAACCCTAAACCCTAAAAGATGCTATTGACGTGAAGGGTTCCAGGAAATTGCTTTCCTTGAAAACAAGTTGCTCTATGTATAAATATATGTCTAATCACATAAACATTGGAAAAAGTTAACTGATTCTTCAAACGTTAAACCACATGATATATGGTTTTCTTCCTGAAAACATTTTCAGGAAGAAAATCCAGCTGCTGAAAACATTTTCAGCTGCCATTCACACGAAAATCCAGATCTCAAAAAAATAATAATCCTGGAAACCTAAGCCATCAGTAATTGATGCCTGTCCAGTTTCTTTTGTGAATTATTTTTGTGATGTTGTTGTTTACTGGTTTATGAAAAATAAAAGAGCAGCCCGGTGCACATTGGCGTCCCCGCTAGGAGAGCGCCCCAGGAAGGGTCCCACCACAAGGGTGTAAAAGGGATATCCCTTCTCTTGTCATTTTGACTAGAGGCTGCTCCCAAGACTTGAACCTGTGACCTCTCAGTCACACAACAGCACCGTAACCGGTGCACCAACCCCCCAACCCCCCCCCCCCCCCCCCCGTACTTGATTGTCAGATTAAGAAAAAATATGTTACAAAGGGGAGGATAACGAGCTTCATGTTTGCAGAAAAGTTGCTATTGACTTGTAAACTCGTTAGATTTAAACTACTGGTGATCCAACCAGTGTTGTCAATAGCGCGCTATAGCGGCATAGTGGAGCGGAGGAAGGGTTGGGTGCTACAAGACCACATGTAGTGTCGCGTTTGACTCTAGCGGGAGTAGCGGACGCTATAGCGGCATTATTTGCTTTTCTTCTCTGCAGTTAGGGTTTTCTGGGGTAAGTTTTGTTTTCAGAGGTATTAAGGGTAAAGTAGAGTTTTTTAATAAATAGTCACCACCGTAAAACCCTTTTATGCATTACTGTTGCGACTCACACCTGATAGTCTGATACGATGACAAATATCTGGTTCTCTTCTTCAAGAACAAGTGAACAGCCTCTGCAGCTTCATCTTCTACAAGAACGACATCTGCTAACACTCCTATTTGCTTCTTTTGAGTATATTTTCTCCTCTACAAGAACTATCTCTGCAGCACTCACTCCTCTTCTTTTCTTCTTCTAAGTAGCATCTTCTGTTTATTGTTTAGACTTAAGTTGTTTTAATTTTTAATAGCTTCGTATGTTGTTTATTACACAATGGAGTATTTTGTTGGTACTTTAGGATTTATGAATGTCAAGATGTTTGGTACTCAGTAACATAAATTATGTTTTTTAATTTGATGTCTATAAAATGTAATTATATACACACATATCATATGTATTTTGCATATATATTCCATGAATAGCGGTTATCCCTCTATCCACTATACCGCTATAGCGTTTTCAGGGCTGGCCGTAACACTCCACTGTCCAGGATTGACAACACTGGCTCCAACCGAAAGTTGTTTTAGACTGAGTGAGAATGCACTGAAAGAAATGCCTTAAGTGTGTTAGTTTCTGTCATTTATTGGTTTGCCTTGGAGAGAGACTGTGCACTATATCACCACTCTTTAGTCGCTAATTTAGGGAATGTATGTCAGAATGAGCAAAGCATGTTCTGTAACAATATTAATAATATACTCGTGTATTTTCATCTCTTGTCAGGTTTCAGGGCAAACAGGGAGTACACAACAGTCATCCATCAGCAAAGAAAACTGTGATGAGTTGTAAGTCTATTGCAATTCTCTAAAATAATACATTTTTAAAGAGATCTGAAGGGCGGGTTAGTACAACTAGCAGAGTTCTCCTCTGAACCAGGCCAGCTGGTCCCCTCCCCCATTGTTACCCTTTAGTGGCCCCTAGGACCGGTCTGGAACCAGTAACTGACCATTTGCCGATGTAAGTGCAGTTCATATCTATTGGGACAGGATCGACTGGTTTCGGTCTACATTTTTTTAATTGGCTGAAATGCAAAGGCCACATCAGTGGCGCTCCATGGCTATATTGCCATTTGGAGACTTGGACAACAGCGTAGGAAATTTGCAAATGGCCAATTCACTGGTGCTCTAGTGCAAGCTTAATAAGTTTTTGTTATTGAATGTAAAATGTAGTATATGTAAATTAAATGTTTGTATTGTTTTCTATTTATAACTTTATAAATTGTTTGTAACTTTTAAGTATTCATATAGAATTATACGTTGCACATTTGTAAATGGTAAAGTTGTTCTGTGACATTGTTTTTTTGAAAGTTCAATTCAATAAAATAATATTTTACCGTTCTTCTTTTAAGTGCCTTTTGTGCTTGTTAAGATAAAAAGAAATTCCAAACAACCTATCTCGATCACCTGAGAACTGAGACCGTTACCAAACCCCATACCTACGGCTCCACTCCCCTTAGGTTTCGGAAAGAACCTACAGGGCTAGAGTTTGAATCAGCCTCCTTCCAATAAGCAATTTGTAGGGTGGGATGGAATACTTCCTTTCCGAGACCCTCCATTTTGTAGGGTAAACTTCCCTTTTGAACACAATTGGGTTTACACAACACTTTCTTGTAATTCATTTCGTATTATTCATTTCACAGGCAGTCGGGCTGCAGTTCGAAGAAGAGTTGTCAACGCCATTCTAATTCCTGATTCTGTTGTATTGTATTTGCAAGCATGTATTTGGCTCATCAGTTAGCCGCAAGTCCGCAACCACCAAAGTCAATTCCTCTAAATTAGAGGTGAACCGTGTGGTAATGCCGTACTATAGTGTAATATTTATTGTATTATGTTATTTCCATACTATATGCTGTAATACTGTTAAACCTTTCTGGAATTAATAATTTGTATAGCTTAAAGCTTTTTGTAAGTACTCCCTCCGTTCTTTAATATGAGTCTCTTTAGGCTTTGGCACGGGTTTTAATAATAAAATAGTAGGGGTAAAGTAAAAAGTGTAGTAGAAGTAATTAAATGGAAAAGTAGGAAAGGGAATGAATTAATAGATGAAATTAAGTATGTGGGGGAGGAAAGGAAAGAGAAAAAAAAATGATAATCCAAGGAAAGAGAGGATGACTTTTCTCTCTTTCCATGCGTACACCTTTTTCCAGGGCCCTACTGCCCTTTCCAGTTGCCGCCCAAACAAAGGAGGAGATGACATTTCCCTCCAAATCAAACCCTACAAGACCCACTATAAATAGAAATGCCTATCTATTTTTACACTTGTATCCTAAAAATAGCAAAACAACAAATGCAATCAGCTTTTCTGCACATTTGAGCTAGCAAATGAACGAAGAAACAACACCCAGTCCGCACACTTTTTCCAGCAGATCTACTCTTCACATGAGTGCAGCAGTTTCAGATTGTATTCCTCCAGAAGAGATGTTACTGATTGAGCTGGGGCTTGCAGCTGAAGAATATGAAGCTGATGCTGATTTTGAAGATGAGCCCCCATATGTTGAGAACACAAAACCAAACACACAACATTCTGAAGGTAATGTACCTGAAATAAAAACCACATCAAAGCCCATGGCAAAAAGAAGGCTAATAGCAGAAGAATTGTTATCAAAGGCAAGTCAAAATTCAGAGACTAAACTGTTGAGTTGTAAGAGAGGAGTAATGAAAGAAGTTGCGAGTACTCACAATGTTTGCACTAAAACAGTCTGTAGAATCTGGGCATCAACAAAAAAACAAGTTGAGCAAGGTTTGGAAATTAACACAGAAGGAAGAAAAAAAGGGAACTGTGGTAGGAAAAGTATACCAATTGACATTGAACACATACGTGCCATTCCTAAGAGCAAGAGGACCACAATGAGAAGCTTGGCAGCTTGTCTTGGGGTTAGTGTTTCCAAAATCCACAAGTTACTAAGTACAGGTATTATAAAATCACATTCAAATGCAATTAAACCTGCTTTGAATGACAACAAACTGGACAGAATGAAGTGGGCAATGTGTCACATAATTCCAAGAAGCATCACTCAACCACCACAGTTCACAAGTATGTTCAATGTCATACATGTGGATGAGAAGTGGTTCTTTATGAGCCAAGTAACTCAAAGATACTACCTTTTACCCTCAGAGGAGGACCCTCATAGAAGCTGTCAAAGTAAAAGATTTATCGACAAGGTCATGTTTTTGGCAGCCATTGCTAGACCATGGATCCATGATGATGGATCAATTATATGGGATGGGAAAATTAGAATTTTCCCTTTCACAGAATTAGTGCCAGCAAAGAGAAAGAGCAAAAACAGAAGTGCAGGGACACTTGAAATTAAGGCAACCACATCTGTCACGAAGGAAGTCATCAGAAATGCATTTCTTACACTATTGGTTCCAGCAATAAAAGAAAAATGGCCCCCCAATGCATGTAAAACTATATGGATACAACAAGACAATGCAAGGCCTCACATAGGTTTGGATGATGCAGCATTTAAGGTTGCAGGTACAATGGGTGGGTGGGATATGAAATTGGTCTGTCAGCCTACAAATTCCCCTGATCTAAATATTTTAGATCTAGGGTTTTTTAGAGCTATTCAATCAATTCAGTACTAGAAAAGTCCAAAGACACTCCAACAATTGTTAACAGCAGTACAAGAAGCATATGCAGAATATGGAGCACATAAGGTAAATCACAATTGGCTTCAATTACAAGGTGTCATGGTTGAGATTTTGAAATGCAAAGGAGGCAACAACTACAAAAGCCCTCACATGGGAAAACAGAGATTGGAAAAACAGGGGCTTCTACCAAGTAATTTGGAAGTAAATGATGACTTGCTTTCAGAAACAGTTGCTCATTTGAATGGTGCATTGGAGGACAATGAGACAATGACCAGTTAATGCTCAGTTCATGTTTGAAGTCATAAACTCCCCACTCTAGGTATGTAAATTAATGTAGTCCCTATAATGCATTGCAAGGTCAGTTAACTGATGTAGTGAATGAACTACAAAGTTTTGAGTTTTGCCCATTTCAGTTAATGTACAATGCAGTGTAAACTTCATGCTTTTGCCCATTTCAGTTAATGTACAATGTAGTGTAAACTTCATGCTTTTGCCCATTCTAAGGTAATGAAATGCATTTGGCTTTTCATCATTTGACTTCCTTGTTTAGTTTCTCAAATATACTTGACATACTGTGTATCATCATTGAAAAACTCACTTCTTCTCATACAAATGAGAGAGCATATTTACAAATCAGAGAGCATACACTGATACCAGAGACACCACAATGATTTCTCAACAATGTGTAGTATCATACAAATCACAGAGTATCATTTGAAATCAGACAGACATCTATGATTTCTCAAAAACATAAGTTATCATAAAATGAGAGAGCATACACTTGATTCAGATACACAACTATGATTTCTCAAAAATTAAATGTTATCATAGAAATCATAGAGCATACACAACAATCAAAGACACAACAATCATTTATCAAAAATCTTTGTGTTATCATAGAAATCACAGAGAATAATCTGACATCATAGACACACCAATGAATTTTCTAAAAGCTTTGTTATCATAGAAATCAGAGAGCATCCAGTGACATCAGGCACACAACAATGAATTTTCATACACGTTTGGTATCATAGAAATCACACAACAAACACTGAATCCAGAGACACAACAATGATTTCTCACATTAAAAGGCAACAAAGGGAGGGTACGAATAACCCAATCCTGAACAACATTAAAAGGCAGCAATGGGAGGGTCCAAAGTAGGCATGAAAACATGGGAGTACAACATTCCGAACAACAGAAATGAAATTAGATTACTTATCGGCAAGTGCATGTGCAGTATCAGCACTCAAACACCCTCAACGCTTCCACAATTCATCCCACCCTTTTAGATAATCAGATCCAACCTTCCTTTGAGGGAGTATTAGTTTCAGCATGGCCTCGCTGCCTTTCTTCGCGGCCTCAAGTTCAGACGCGGTTTGGTATGGAAGAACTGCCAGACCCAACCTCGCGTTTCTCTCAATCCATTGCAGATCCGCCTTCTCCGCAGCTTCATTCTTCGCCAGATCTGACAAACGTTTGGTATCATCGAAACGTTGGACTGCCGTTTCAGGCACAAATGCGTCCGCATCGGATTGTTGGACCGGCGATTGAACCACACACACCCCGGAATTGGAACCTTGGTCCGGCGTATCAGTCACATATGGTGCAGGAATTATCGTGTCACAGGGGAGATCCATCTGAGGTACTATGGTAGTGCAAGAAGACAGCGAAGGAAGGAGGGTGGAAGGTGAAGAGGGTGGGATGTTTGTGGGAATATATGGTACGCGGTGGATGGGGAGTAATTAAGGTAGTGGGTGGAGAATAATTAAGGTAGTGGGTGGGGGGATTAATTAGTTTAGGTGTAGGGGTAATAAGTGAGGGTAGAAGATGGGAGGGTATATTGGTATATTTAGAGTAAAAAGTTTCCTTAAATGGAAAGGAGGACAGATAAAAAAAACGTCTCAAAAAGGAAAGAAGGACTTTTATTAAAGAACGGAGGGAGTATATTTTATTTTTATCTTTTTGGTTTAGTGGACTGGTTGAATTTTCTGTGCAGAACTGCAGAAGTAGCACACTTTCCAAAATTTTGTAAGTACATTTGGGGGGTTTAATGCACCAAACTCTCTAATGAAATAAAAATTCGGCGCATTGGTCCTCTGTGATTTAAAAAATGCGTCAAACCCCCCCTGTGTTATGATTAATCATACGCAAAACCCCCTCCAAGAACAAATTTTAAAATTTTGAAATCACTTTTTTAATAATATGGTTGAATATGCAAGTGGCTTTGTCAAATTTCTAAATTATACAAAAAAAATAACCATTTTTCATTTTTTTTTGAAAATTAAATTTGTTCTTAGAGAGGGTTTGGCGCATGATTAATTATAACACGGGGGGTTTGATGCTTTTTTTAAATCACAGGGGGCTAATACGCCGAATTTTTATTTCACGAGGGGGTTTTGTGCATTAAACCCTACATTTGGGATGATGTCTGTGCTTCCCATGTGGCCATGTCGAGTGTTGTAATCTTTATGTTTTACTAAGGTTCCTATTTTTTTAGTTAACAATTAATATTCTAAAATGACAGCTTAATAATCAAATATAAAAAATAGAATATCTATAACATACAATAACATCAATGGCTTCTTTATATTATATATCCAAATTATTTAACAAAATATACTCTAGTTATTTTATTTAATCATTGTCTAAATAATCGTATCATTTTGCAATGACAACTTTTGATCGGGAATCGGGTTGGAGCCATGAAGGTAGTATGTTTTTTTCGCATGTGTTCTTATGGTTAATGTCACAAAAAATAGCCGATTATAAGTCTCTTTTTAAATATCTTGAAAAACTAGGGTGTTCAAAGTAGCGTAACAAAGAGCTCCTAGGGCATAGTCGTCGCTTGGTAATTTCCGATTTTGATCTTTCTTGATCAAAGTTCGGTCAGTGTTTCCCTAGCGATATCTCTCGTGTAGGGTTTTTACTTAGCCGCCCTGGTGCGGTGTTTCTTTCAATCAACGTAGCTCTGCACTGGATTGTCGTGGTTTGGACGTAGCTCAGGATGGATGATCATGAGAGAGAGAGAGAGAGAGAGAGACGATTAGTGTGGAGAGGCTAAACGCTCCATTCGATGACATGGATTTGGGTCATACGGAGGGTACGCGGTATCAATCGAGCGACAGTCCAACCTCCGCCAGAACCACCACCATGAGTTGTACAAGGTGCTAGAGTTCGTGAAAGTTTTCCTAGTAATTTTTATCTGTTTGTTATTTGTTTTCTTGTGTTCATCTTTGTTGTTGGTTTTTGCAATTTGTTTCAGTTTTTAGCCTCTCTTTTTGTCATTGGGTGTGGTTGGATCTATGGAACATGGTTAGCGATTCGTGTTGCTCTTTCAGGGGTGACCGTCTCAAAGTCTCACCATAGGGTTACACCCTATGGAGTTTCAGTTGGTGTCAGTTTTATTTTCCCTTTGCTTGATGTAATGATCTTGAATCTTTTGTTATGAATAGAGGCTTGTTTTGATTATGAAAAAAAATCTTGAAAAACTATCAACGGCAGTGGAGAAACATCACAGTTCTTGTGTCAAATACGGAGTATATTTTCACATGGCGGCCTAGGGATGGACCCGGGCTGGGCAGGTTCCGGTTCGGGCCTGGGCTTGGCCGAGCTTTTTCTTTGGGAAGGGAGAACCGTAACCGGCTCGGGTAGCCAGTGGTTCCGGGCCGGGCTGGTTCCGGTTCAATGTTATTTTTTTTATTTTCTTTTGATTTTCTAATTAACCCCCCCCAAACACCTAGCCCAACCCGGTAGAAACAAAAAAAATAATTGGAAAAACAAAAAAATATATGCCCGAAGCGGCCGGACCGGTTCACATTTTAGGGGGCCCGAGCCCGCACCGGGATTTGAGCGTTTTGGTAGGCCCGAACCGGGCCGGGCGGCCTGAACCGAGTCCACCACTATGGTGGCCGGCACTACTAACTTTTGTTTTGTGATTTTTTGTTTTTTAGTTAAAATTTTGATGAAACAGTAATTCATGAACTATATCTCATTAGGGGTGGAATCAGGCTCAGCCAACCGGCCCACATAATCAAGTGAAATAAACCATATCTCCATATGTCATAACCATAAGACAAACGTGAATTGAACTATTGCTTTAGAATTCTAGATACATACACGTTCACAAGTGAATATTTTTATATGATAAACAACTCCATAAAAATAATAATTAATCATTACTCTGTATTCCATAATACATAGGGTATGTTTGCAAAGAATTAAAAAAAATTGAGCTTTTGTCTTAAAAATCTAAAAAGAGTGTTCTCAAGTCACAACTTTTACTTTAATTAAACACTTTTAAAACCTAAAAGCTAGAATCTTGATTTTACTTGTTCTATAACACAAAAAAGAACATATTTTACTAAATACTACTCCGTATCAACTTTTACTTTTCAAAACCAATTTTTTCTCAAACACTATTGACTTTTATTGTTAAGCACTTGTTTCAAAATAATTTAAAAATGGTTTTTTAAAGCAAAAACAATTGCAAATACTCTTGTAGCACTCAATTTATGTGAGAATTTATGTGCAAGGAACTAAATCAAACTATCATAGATGCCGCAGACGTTCCATTTCCTTTTTGTTTTTTAAATTACTTTCCATGTATATAAATATATACACATAGTATAATTTAATATTTTTAGATGATCCGATCTAGTTACTCCGTATTATTTAATCCACTTTCAAGTTTATAGAATGACAAGGACACTATCAATCATAAACCTGGAATTGCTGGAATATACTCTTTTATTTTTTGGGGGGAGAAAACAATATACTCCGTATATTAAATTCAAATACACATTTTTTAGCCACCATAATTGTCAAAGTATAGTTGTTTGTTTCAAACATAATCCATCCACCCCCACAATTAACACAGTTCCATGGATTCATCATCATCATCGTCGCTCAGTGAGGCTGTGTTTCTATATTTCCTCTTTCTTGTGGGAGAGAGTTGTTTTAGTGAAGCAACAACATCATGTATGCTTGGTCGGCAATCAACGGCATACTCCATACATCGCTGCCCCAACCCCAGCAAGGATTGCTCAACGTATGAGTAGGTCCTGCCATCAGTAACCTCTTTGGCACACCCCAGTTTCTGAGCTATCAACTCCCTAAGCAGGACGCCATATGCATACACATCTAAAGCAAGAGCATTCTTTTTCTCGCAGTCTGTATAATGTGTTGGATCCCCTTTTTTGAGGGCATTGATGTACCTCCTCGGGAATCTCGGATTCAGATGGGAGTCAAAGTTGAATAACTTAACTTTATATTCCTGATCGATAGACACATTCGAAGCAGACAGATTCCCCAAGGCTATCTGTCTATCATGAAGATGTTCTATGGCTTGTGCAAGGTCAATTGCTACATTCATCCGCTGCTCCAGCGAAAAACTACCACAAGGAATAAGATCTTGGAGTGTTTGATTCCATTTAAAATCAAAGACAACTGCAAGCCAATTCTGGACAGAATATCCAATCAATTTCACCAGACTAGGATGTGATGAGATATCCGGAGTTGTCAGCAACAAAAGTTCACCCTACAATACACCACCAAAGGAAAGAAAATGAAAACAACTAGCATTCAAGATCAGAAATGAACAATGATTTCATTAGGGGGATCAATTCTGGAGTAAGAAAATGATCCATTCATACTGCCAAAGCATCCGAGTAGCAGTTCATATCACGAATATTAAGAGGGGGAGAAAAATCCCATGTTTTGACGGTAACCTCCCGAGTCTCTGAACCTTGTGTCATCACACCTTTGAATAGCCGACCCCTCACACCTCTAGCAACGATGTTTTTCGGGTTGAAATCGTCAGTCATGTCTTCCAACTCGAATCGACTCACATGCTTCACCTCGCCCAAATCTATCCCATGAATTGGATCCCTGAGCCATTTTTTTCAACTTCATCAGATTTAAATAATCAATGGAGAAGAAAAGCAACAATACAGCCTCTAAAAGAAAGAGAAAAATGTGCTTATTCCTGCAACGAGAAGCATCCTATACATAAAATAAATCCCCAAATGTTAGGGTTAACTGGAGACCGGACCACAACCCATCATGATAAAGAAACAAAACAAGAAACACAAAATACCTCATGGATCGTGTGCTGTTTAATCTCACCCAACGATTATCGTATTTCGTCGTAGTAAAAAAGGGACAGAGGATACAATTAACAGCCCTCAACGCGGACAAAAAGTTTGAAATTTCTTGTTCTGTTGCCATATTGCGCAGGATAGATTGTTAGGGAAGATACATCATGTTTTCTAAGTGAAGGAATATGTGAGAATAGTGGAAAGACTTACCAATGTGGTAGCTCTAGGTGTCATATATATAATAAAATATGTCCTGAATACATTAGGAAACCTAATTAATGGTATTAATTACATTATTACACTCCCTCAAGCTGTGTAGGAGAAACAATGTGCAGATTGTCCTTAAGAAAAATAAAACGCTGTGGTGACAGACATTTAGTGAAAATATCTGCTAGCTGAAACTAAGTAGGAACATAGTGAACCATCAGATCTCCATGAGAAACTCTCTCTCGAACAAAGTGATAATCAATGCTGATGTGCTTGCTCCGGGCATGCTGAATGGGATTTAGTGGACAAGTAGGAGGCAGAAACATTGTCACACAATAGCTGTACCGGATCCCGAATAGAGACGCCTAATTCGAATAGAATTGAACGAATATGTAGTGTATCCTGAACTGTGTAAGCAATAGCTCTATATTCAGCCTCTGTAGAAGATCGGGAGTAGGGCTGTGCACGGGTCGGGTTCGGGCGGGTCGGGTTTGCGAACCCTAAACCCGTTCGGGTTTTTTTTAATTTAAATACTAGGCCCGACCCTTTGATATTTCAAATCGGGTATTTCGGATATTTTTAAGTCGGATATTATCGGATATCGGGTCGGGTTTCAGATATTTTGGTTATATTAAAAAAATTATAATTGGATAATTAAAGTGTTTAAATGCCACTTTGACAAAAATTGTACACACTAGTGTACTAAACTTCCAAATTGCACAAATAATTTAACACAAATTGCACAAATAATTGAACACAAGTATTAATTTAACATATTCAAAGTACACACTACATAATGTAATATATTTCGGATATTTTGGTTATATTAAAACACATTATAATTGGGTAATTAAAGTGTTGGAATGCCACTTTGATAAAAATTGTACACATTAGTGCACTACACATTCAATTTAAACAAATAATTTAATACAAATTGCACAAATAATTACACAAATAATTGAACACAAGTATTAATTTAAATATTCAAAGTACACACTAACCTATATTTCGGATATTCGGGCGGGTCGGGTTGGGATTAATTGAACACCCCTCCCATGACGCGACCATCTTCTTCATCTAAAGGAAAATCACTTTTTAAATCTGTATTTGGCAATCTTATGAAAAAAGTAAAACAACTCCCGATAATGAACAAAGCTCAGTTAACGAGCTTGCGATATATCTAACATTTCCTGTTGATTATGAAGTTGGGGATGACTTTGACGTTCTAAAGTGGTGGAAGGAAAAAGAAAGAATGTTCCCGATTTTATCAAAGATGGCTAAGCAAGTGCTAGCAATGCCGGTATCAACAGTTGCCGTGAAACAAGAATTCAGTGCGGCCGACAACGTTCTAACTGATTATAGAACGAGATTGAGCCCAAAGTCTCTTGAGACACTTGTTTGCTTCCACGATTGGTTGAAGGCCCAATGTAGAACTCAAGAAATGACCATCGCCCCCACCCGCTACTTTATGGAGGAGACAACGAAGGCGGAGATTCCGATTGATTATCTATTACAAAATTTATTTAACTTATTTAATTTTTCTCAATTCTCAATTGTACTTCTTATTTCAAATAAATATACTTGAACTTTTTGTATATATCAACTCTCTTAAATTCATTGGACAACCAAGAAAAATACATTTAGCCCGGAACCGGCCCGACCCGGCCCGGTAAACTGCCGGGTGGCCCGGCACGACCCGGAACCGCCGGCTACCCGGGCCGGTTCGGGTTCCACCTTTCCCAAACAAAAGCCCGGCGGGGCCTAGGCCCAAACCAGAACCGGCCCGGCCCAGGTCTAACCCTATATCTCATACTCTGTATTAAATTTGTATAATATATTATATTCAAACATCTGCTTATCATCTTACATCTAGGCGTGGATTGGGACGGGGTTGAGCCAGGCTTCGGACTAGGACTGGGTGGGCTTCAGGCCTAAGAATTTCAGGTCCGATGTTGGCCCGGAATTTTACTGGTACCGAGTCGGGCTGGGCTACCTGGGCGGGCTTCGGGACAGGATTGGGTTGGGCCAAACAATTCAAACCCCAATTTTGTTTTGTTTTTTTGAATTCTTGACTGTTAGGCCTCGACCGGGCCTGGCCGGGTCGGTCCACTAAAATCAAAGCCCAATATAGCATGCTTCTTCATCCGGGTCGGGCTCCGGGCTTGGTCCCGATCAACCGGGCTAGGATGGGCCTACACAATAGCGGGCTGGGTCGGGTAGTTGGCCGGGTAGGCCCGTCCCAATCCATCCCTATATACATCTAGGGGACAAGGCGGTTCGCTGATGCACCTTGCCCACAAGGCCGATTCTAGGGTGGGTCGAGTAGCGGGCCGGGTCAGTCCTCTACATACTACTACCTCCGTCCCCCTAAGTTTGGGACAAGAGAATGTGGAATGAATTGAACTCGACCCAAACTTATTATAAATATTTATAATATTTAGGTTTTGTCTCGCATTAAGATGGGGAACTTTGGTTTCTCTTCCGTCTCTTTGACATTGAAGATATTTGTTTTGTAATTTTTTCGATATGAAGTACTTTCTTTATGTATTAAACTTTGATTTTATAATAAAATTGATATGTCTCAAAGCGTTAGGATAGGGCCTCCTTGTCTATCTGTTGTACGGAGTAACAAACTAGCAACCTCGTTCTCTTGTCGTATTTCTACTATTCTCTTATTTGTTTGTATGTTAAATGTGATTTTTGTTCTTGATAGATATGAATTTTTCCTCTAAAAAATTTGAGGAAAAAAAAGATATGATTTTTTTCCTAAAATTTGTTTAAATTTTAAATAACATTATAGGACAAAATATGATCATTAGACTAGGAAGGTCTAACTTTTATCAATAATTTTATTTTGGTAATACATTTGTCCGTATTTTGTACAGAATATAAGTTTGGTCACGACTTCGTAACTCACTAACTCTTACTACTTTGAAGCAGTGTGGTATTGTTGAAATATGTAATTGTAAATTAAATGGAATAGTTTGACTTAGTTTTTTGCCTAGTATTTTAAGTGAAACTCAAAATTATATGTAGTATATTACGTAGCAGTAAAAATATGATTGGATCGATAGATACTAATTATAACTATTTTTATCAATGTCCTTCGGGGACTCACAATTCAAATTTATTTTCATTAAATACATTATTTTCATTCATGCGACTTCATGCCCAAATTTATACGGAGTACGAGGTATTAGGTACAATCGAATTCATTATTCATCAACCACATCATATGCTAATACTATGTAATTCTATGTATGCACTTAAGTTACTGTAATAGTGTACGTAACTATGATCATTATTATTTAATTATTTCAATTGTCTTTGTTTCTTAAGAAAACTGACCTTTAAGTTAATAATAAGATAATCAAGTGAAATAAACCATATCTCCATATGTCATAACCATAAGACAAACGTGAATTGAACTCTTGCTCTAGAAACATACAAGTTATTATGTGATAAACAACTCCATAACAATAATAATTAATCATTACTCTGTATTCTATAATACATAGGGTATGTTTGCAAAAAGTTAGGAAACTTATTTTGAGCTAGACTTAGGGAGTGTTTGCGTTTGCTTCTACTTTTAAAAAGTGATTTATTAAAGTGATTTTGCAAGAAGTGCTTTATAGTAGAAGTTGATAGTGTTTTAGAATAGAAGTGATTATTGTAAAAAGGTAAAAGTTGAAGTGTTTGATAAAAAATGATTTTTGATGTAATTTTTTTTTATTAAAGTACATAAATGCCCCTATCATAAATTAAATGTAAAACCTATTTTTCTTGAAAACCATTTTCTGGAGATTAATTTCGAGCTAGTGTTCTTCTTGGCCGACATCATCCATGAGTTTCGAATATATATATAGACACAACATCCACTTACAATTTATTGAATTCTTTGTAGCCAAAGCTAAGCATGTTTTTCGATTCAACAAATTTTTTAATTCGCAATTTGTATTTGAGTGGGCCTCCAGAGATCTGATAGCCTTCAATGGCTCGCATAGTTGCATCTGGATAAGCGAAGCATATATATATGCCTACAAAGTGAGTCATGGGATTAAATTTTGTTATAACAAGTGCAGCCAAATCCATGGGGATTAGAGTTTTTCGTTATCAATTTATGCATCAGAGAGTTCTTATTTTTCCATTCTGTGAGCCTATGTATGTATGTTGAGGAGGAAGGGATGCACTGTGCTCTCTGCGCAGAAGAAAGAAGACGTACGACGGGAGATCGAGAAGGGGCATCTTGGGATTAAGTGAAAAATTGGTCATTATAATTTTCCTCAAAGTTCATGTTATTTACATAAAAACCTAGAAGCAGTTAGAAGCAGCCAACTACCAGCTTCTAACTTTTGACTTTAAAGTGCTTTTTAAAAGTAGAAGTTAATGTTTGAAAACACTCTTTTCAACTTTTTTAAGTTAAAAGCTAATAAGTGCTTTTTTAATCTTACGCAAACACTCCTTTAAAAAGCCGAAAAGCCGAAAAGCCGAAAAGCTGAAAAGCCGAAAAGCCGAAAAGCCGAAAAGAGTGTTCTCTAGTGACAACTTTGCTTAAATTAAACACTTAAAGCCTAAAAGCTAGAATCTACATTTTACTTGTTCTATTACACAAATAAGAAAATATTTTACCAAATAGAATCAACTTTTACTTTTCAAAACCAATTTTTTCTCACACTTTTTCCAAAATCACTTTAAAAAGTGATTTTTTTTAATGCAAAAACAATTGCAAACACTCTCCATTTCCTTTTCCTTTTTATGTGCAAGGAACTCAATATAATCGTAGATCATAGATGCCGCAGACGTTCCATTTCTTTTTTTTTTCTTTCGGAATTCCGCACACGTAGTATATTTTAATATGAAAAAATTGCCCGGTTATTACCTAGAGACTTTTACTTTCTAAAAATATAACAATTTTCCTTTTTTCTGAAAATGTGACCCATCCGTTCAAATCTCTCGCATCTCTCGCACCAGACCATACGCCGACTTCACACAAATGAACAGATCTACGCAAATCAAATCTGCTCCACCTCCAATCATCTGCGCAGACGGCGAGGGCGGCGAACGGCAGGTATGCCAGTCTTCGGCGACGACGTCCAATACTCAGCGGCAACAGTAATACTCCGGCGACGACGACTCTACCCCTCCGCCACTCGAAATCCCCTTCTTCGAGACGAAGATCCATTTCTGGCGGATCTGACCTTCTTCGTTGACTGTAGCATCTACACCTCCGCCTTCAGATTCGTCTACGATAGCACCATCGACAGTAGGTGGACGTCGATGGTGAACGATGTACAAATCAAGGCGTGCGACTGCAGTTTCAACGAGGCCGGAGAACAAATACATCCAACGACGTACTTCGTCGGATCTGGAATCCAACAGTAACTTTGGTGGCTCTAACAGATCTTGTCGACCCTAAGCAGATCTGGAAATTTTCCTAATCGGGTGGTGATATGGCGGAGGATTCCCGTCGGCTAGGGTTTCAGTGGCCCTAATAGACGGGTTAGGGCGGTGGCTGCGGCTTCGGACGACCCAAGGATTAAGGTGAGGGGCAGGGGAAAGGTTTCCGACAAGGTTCAGGGCGGGGGATGGGTTTTGATAGGGAACTGGGGCAGGGAGAAGAGGTTCCAACGGGGCTAATGGCTGGTGGTGGCGGCTTGTTGTGGGCTTGTGGTGGCAGGTTGTTGTGGGCTGGTGGGCAGGTTGTTGGGGGTTGTGGGCTGGTGGGGCCAGGGACTGGTTGCTGTGTGTTTGTCGGTCACCAGGGTGGTGGTGGTTGCCGGAGCATCTCACACTTGAGGGCATTTGAGGGTTGGGCAAGGGGTGGCTGGGGACGGGCGGTGTGGATGGGGTTTAGGTGACTGTGATGTTGGGCTTGTGGGGCAGTGACTGGTTTGATGGTGATTGTGAAAGGTGGCGCTATGGTGATGCGACGCCACTGTGGTGGCGGCGGCGGCGGCGGACTGATAGTGGCGGTGGGAGTGTAGTTGGGGCGGCAGTCACTAGTCGCCGGCTGACAGTCACTGGCCAGGGCAGTCATTGGCCGGAACGCGGTGATCATCGGCTGAAGACGATGTTTGTGGAGTGACTATGACGTAGTCACTGTGATGGCATAGTCACGGTGGAGCCGTAGTCACTGTGATGGCGTAGTCACTGTGGAAGCGGAATCACTGTGGTCGGAGTCACTTTGGCCGGAGTCACTTTGGCCGGAGTCACTTTGGCCGGAGTCACTTTAACCGGAGTCACTTTGGCCGGAGTCACTTTGACCGGAGGCGGAGGCGGAGGCGTAGTCACTGTGGAGGCGGAATCACTTTGGCCGGAGTCACTTTGACCGGCGGCGGCGGCGGAGGTGGCGGCGGCGGCGGTGCTGGGTCGGCTGCCATGGATCTGAAGTGCTGGTGGTTGCAAAATATGTAAAAAAGGAATATTGAAATAATAAATGTATGATTAAATAAAAGGAATAAATGACTTTTAGTCACACTTTTGGAAAATTTTAAAACATGTCACTTTTTTGGAGTTTTCATTCAATTTAGTAATATTGGAATAAAAAGGCCTTTTAATATTTTTAGATGATCCGATCTAGTTACTCCGTATTGTTTAAATTCAAGTTCAAACGCACATTTTTTAGCCACCATACTTGTCAACGGCATCAAAAGTATAGTTTTGTTTCAAACATAATCCACCCACCCACCTTTAACACAGTTCCATGGATTCATCATCATCATCATCATCATCACTAGGAGAGGATGTGCTTCTATATTTCCTCTTTCTTGTGGGAAGAAGTTGTCTTAGTGAAGCAACAACATCATGTATGCTTGGCCGGCAATCAACGGCATACTCCATACATCGCTGCCCCAAACCCAGCAAGGATTGCTCAACGTATGAGTAGGTCCTGCCATCAGTAACCTCTTTGGCACACCCCAGTTTCTGAGCTATCAACTCCCTAAGCAGGACGCCATATGCATACACATCTAAAGCAAGGGCATTCTTTTTCTCGCAGTCTGTATAATGTGTTGGATCCCCTTTTTTGAGGGCATTGATGTACCTCCTCGGGAATCTCGGATTCAGATGGCAGTCAAAGTTGAATAACTTAACTTTATATTCCTGATCGATAGACACATTCGAAGCAGACAGATTCCCCAAGGCTATCTGTCTATCATGAAGATGTTCTATGGCTTGTGCAAGGTCAATTGCTACATTCATCCGCTGCTCCAGCGAAAAACTACCACAAGGAATAAGATCTTGGAGTGTTTGATTCCATTTAAAATCAAAGACAACTGCAAGCCAATTCTGGACAGAATATCCAATCAATTTCACCAGACTAGGATGTGATGAGATATCCGGAGTTGTCAGCAACAAAAGTTCACCCTACAATACACCACCAAAGGAAAGAAAATGAAAACAACTAGCATTCAAGATCAGAAATGAACAATGATTTCATGAGGGGGATCAATTCTGGAGTAAGAAAATGATCCATTCATACTGCCAAAGCATCCGAGTAGCAGTTCATATCACGAATATTAAGAGGGGGAGAAAAATCCCATGTTTTGACGGTAACCTCCCGAGTCTCTGAACCTTGTGTCATCACACCTTTGAATAGCCGACCCCTCACACCTCTAGCAACGATGTTTTTCGGGTTGAAATCGTCAGTCATGTCTTCCAACTCGAATCGACTCACATGCTTCACCTCGCCCAAATCTATCCCATGAATTGGATCCCTGAGCCATTTTTTTCAACTTCATCAGATTTAAATAATCAATGGAGAAGAAAAGCAACAATACAGCCTCTAAAAGAAAGAGAAAAATGTGCTTATTCCTGCAACGAGAAGCATCCTATATATAAAATAAATCCCCAAATGTTAGGGTTAACTGGGCAAATTATATGGTACAGCCGGCTGTACCTAGAGCATGGTACAGCCGGCATTTTTGTAATTAATTGCATTTCATTGGCTAATAGTTAAATTATTGCTATCTGTTATTCTTTCTTTCCGCTGCACTTCCCGTTAATTTCATTTGTTGATAGCAGGTTGACGGTGACCGTGTCTTTGCTGATTGTTCGATTACTTTCCGCTGCACTTCCGTTATTCTTTTTTCGTACGTAGCTTTTAGTTCGTGTTCTCTTTCTTTCGTTTTCTTTATTCTTTTCTTTTGAAAACTTTTTACTTTATTTTTTATTATTATTTAATTATGATAAAAATGTATAATATAAAATATTAGCAAATGTTCAATTTTTTTTCTTTTATTCAGTCAACCTTCTAATGTTAGTTTTTTGTAATTTGTGTATTATAAATATTTTAAAAAGTATTAATGTTTTGTTTTTCTATTTTTGATTTTAATAAGATGAATATTTATTAATTTATTTTATATTGTGTGTTAATGACTAACATGAGTTTTGTGTTATACTAAAATGAGCATAGTGTCAAATACATATGCATGAGAAAATATTATAAATAGAAAACGATTATATTTGTATTTCAAGAACAAAAGGTTATATTTTTTTAATACTCCCTCCGTTCTCTAATACAGTGAAGTAATACTTGTCTCTCTTTCCATTTTGGGTTGTTTTCTAATATTTGTCTCTCTTTCCATTTTTGGAAAGTTTTTTCTATAAATATACTCATTTACCCTCATTCTCTTTTCTACCTTTTCATTCTCTTTCCTACCTTTTCATTTAAACACAACTCACTACACCTTTTACACTACCCCTATTACTTTTCTCTTAAAACTTGTGTCAAACCCTATAGGGACAAGTGGACAACTAATGGAGAACGGAGGGAGTATAAAATTATTATATTTCTCATTATTATATATATTGATAGTTCATTTATTGAATTTTTAATAACGAATCTACTAGATATACATATTATAGAGACACATTTATGTTATATTCGAATGAGTATAATGAATAAAAAATGAGCACACACAATGAATATTTGCGCACATTAGAGATTTCAAATGAGTTTTTAAAAATTTTGATGCTCATTTTGTTTATTATGTATGCTCATATGTGGTAATATTATGCTCATTTTAAAATGACATATCAATGCATATCAATGCTCATTTTATAAGTTACATATGCTCATTGGGTATTGATGTTATGCTCATTTTATAATGTCATATCGATGCATATTTCAAAAGTATCATATTACATTAGATTCATATATTGAAGTTCATGAGTTGATTATGAACATAATTTAATGAGTTTTTATAAAAGAAAAAATAAAAAAAGAAAGTGAATTACAGTATATAAAGTTGACATCACAATGCTCATTATTCGACTCTTAATGCTCAGTAGAATACTTCTGATGCTCATTAAAAGTGTATATATGAGCACTGACCATGAGACTCAATTGCATTTGTTCAATACTCAATAGATGAGTTTTAATGCTCAATAAAAATGTATTGAAGTTCAACTAAAAAATTTACGGTTTATACTCATTTTGTAAGTTACGTTTGTTCAATTTGTACTCATATTATGCTCATTTTTAAAATGTCATATTCATGCAAATTTTAATGCAAATTTTAAAAGTTGCATATGACATTGGATTCACATTGTTAAGATCTTAATACTCAAATGAATAAGTTCGATGCTCATTAAAAGTGTTTTAATTATCATATCAATGCATTTTTTAAAGTACTATTTTACATTAGATTCACATATTGAATTACATATTGAATTTCATAAGATTTGATTATAAATATAATTTATTAATTTTCTTGTAAAAAGAAAAAGTAATAAAAAGAAAGTGACTTAGAAGGTATGCGGCAGAGATCACGATACTGAATATGAGACTTCTAATACTCAACATAATAGGTCTGATGCTCATTAAACGTTCATTATTGCTCATTCAGAAGAAACGGTGACTTTCATCTCAATAACCAAGGTTTGATGCTCAATTAAAATGTCATGGTGTTCAACTAACAAAGCAACTAACAAATTCACTAATACTCATTTTGTGAGTTATGTATGCTCATCTGGTACTGATCTTATGCTCATTTTGTAAATGTCATATCAATGTCATAAATATAATGTAGTAAGTTTTTATAAAAGACAAAATAACAACAAAGAAAGTGAATTAGAAATTATGAAGCAGAGATCACGATTCTAAATATTGGACTCCTAATACTCAATATAATAGGTCTGCTGCTCATTAAAGGTTCATTAGTGCTCATTTACCAGAAACGGTGATTTTATCTCGATAGTGGAGGTTTGATGTTCAACTAACAACTTACGATTTAATAACAACAAAGAAAGTGAATTAGAAAATATGAAGCAGAGATCACAATTCTAAATATTAGACTCCTAATACTCAACATAATAGGTCTGTTGCTCACTAAAAGTTCAGTAGTGCTCATTTTTCTGAACCATCTTTCAATTGTTTTATACTAGTACTTTTCTTTAATTCTGAGTCTTTTGTTGTTTTCAATAAAATGTACAATGGGGGTTGGAGTTGTGCAAAGAGCACATGAAAAACTAACTATAGCTAGAGATAATGATAGCTATTTAGTGTCTCACCACTTCTCAAAATATGAGAGCTATGTACTTCGTACAAAATAACAAAAACGAAGAACGGGCTTATTAGAAACCTAACAATATATAATGAGCATTAATGAGCATAATGTGCATTAGACCTATTATGAGGATTAAAACACTTTTGATGAGCATCGGGTTTATTAGAAACTTAACAATATATAATAAAATTATAAATACATTTATATAAATTAATTAATAGTACGATTCATAGATTAAATAAATACTTCGTTTGAATTAGTTTTAATATAGTAATAATGAGCAAAAACAAAGAATAGTTAATATTGTAATTACTATGAATAAACAATTGTAGTAGGGAGTATGAAAACATGTAGGCTAAGTAAAAAAAAAGGACGGATATTTACAAAGAGACAAGCAGCCGAGATGGATGGAGTACTGCAGGCTATATTTGAAGTTCAGGGATCGATTCCCGCTGGTGTTTATTCTTTTTTCCTGAAGGAATCCAGTTCCCAAGTCCGGATTTAGTCCTAAAAACAAATTTAGCCATTTTAAAAAACCGGATGTACGTACACCCGGGTGTACAATATAGGCACTCGGTTAACTGGAGACCGGACCACAACCCATCATGATAAAGAAACAAAACAAGAAACACAAAATACCTCATGGATCGTGTGCTGTTTAATCTCACCCAACGATTATCGTATTTCGTCGTAGTAAAAAAGGGACAGCGGATACAATTAACAGCCCTCAACGCGGACAAAAAGTTTGAAATTTCTTGTTCTGTTGCCATATTGCGCAGGATAGATTGTTAGGGAAGATACATCATGTTTTCTAAGTGCTGGAATATGTGAGAATAATGGAAAGACTTACCAATGTGGTAGCTCTAGGTGTCATATATATAATAAAATATGTCCTGAATACATTAGGAAACCTAATTAATGGTATTAATTACATTATTACACTCCCTCAAGCTGTGTAAGAGAAACAATGTGCAGATTGTCCTTAAGAAAAATAAAACGCTGTGGTGACAGACATTTAGTGAAAATATCTGCTAGCTGAAACTGAGTAGGAACATAGCGAACCATCAGATCTCCATGAGAAACTCTCTCTCGAACAAAGTGATAATCAATGCTGATGTGCTTGCTCCGGGCATGCTGAATGGGATTTAGTGGACAAGTAGGAGGCAGAAACATTGTCACACAATAGCTGTACCGGATCCCGAATAGAGACGCCTAATTTGAATAGAATTGAACGAATATGTAGTGTATCCTGAACTGTGCAAGCAATAGCTCTATATTCAGCCTCTGTAGAAGATCGGGAGTAGGGCTGTGCACGGGTCGGGTTCGGGCGGGTCGGGTTTGCGAACCCTAAACCCGTTCGGGTTTTTTTTAATTTAAATACTAGGCCCGACCCTTTGATATTTCAAATCGGGTATTTCGGATATTTTTAAGTCGGATATTATCGGATATCGGGTCGGGTTTCAGATATTTTGGTTATATTAAAAAAATTATAATTGGATAATTAAAGTGTTTAAATGCCACTTTGACAAAAATTGTACACACTAGTGTACTAAACTTCCAAATTGCACAAATAATTTAACACAAATTGCACAAATAATTGAACACAAGTATTAATTTAACATATTCAAAGTACACACTACATAATGTAATATATTTCGGATATTTTGGTTATATTAAAACACATTATAATTGGGTAATTAAAGTGTTGGAATGCCACTTTGATAAAAATTGTACACATTAGTGCACTACACATTCAATTTAAACAAATAATTTAATACAAATTGCACAAATAATTACACAAATAATTGAACACAAGTATTAATTTAAATATTCAAAGTACACACTAACCTATATTTCGGATATTCGGGCGGGTCGGGTTGGGATTAATTGAACACCCCTCCCATGACGCGACCATCTTCTTCATCTAAAGGAAAATCACTTTTTAAATCTGTATTTGGCAATCTTATGAAAAAAAGTAAAACAACTCCCGATAATGAACAAAGCTCAGTTAACGAGCTTGCGATATATCTAACATTTCCTGTTGATTATGAAGTTGGGGATGACTTTGACGTTCTAAAGTGGTGGAAGGAAAAAGAAAGAACGTTCTCGATTTTATCAAAGATGGCTAAGCAAGTGCTAGCAATGCCGGTATCAACAGTTGCCGTGAAACAAGAATTCAGGGCGGCCGACAACGTTCTAACTGATTATAGAACGAGATTGAGCCCAAAGTCTCTTGAGACACTTGTTTGCTTCCACGATTGGTTGAAGGCCCAATGTAGAACTCAAGAAATGACCATCGCCCCCACCCGCTACTTTATGGAGGAGACAACGAAGGCGGAGATTCCGATTGATTATCTATTACAAAATTTATTTAACTTATTTAATTTTTCTCAATTCTCAATTGTACTTCTTATTTCAAATAAATATACTTGAACTTTTTGTATATATCAACTCTCTTAAATTCATTGGACAACCAAAAAAAATACATTTAGCCCGGAACCGGCCCGACCCGGCCCGGTAAACTGCCGGGTGGCCCGGCACGACCCGGAATCGCCGGCTACCCGGGCCAGTTCGGGTTCCACCTTTCCCAAACAAAAGCCCGGCGGGGCCTAGGCCCAAACCAGAACCGGCCCGGCCCAGGTCTAACCCTATATCTCATACTCTGTATTAAATTTGTATAATATATTATATTCAAACATCAGCTTAGTCATCTTACATCTAGGCGTGGATTGGGACGGGGTTGAGCCGGGCTTCGGACTAGGACTGGGTGGGCTTCAGGCCTAAGAATTTCAGGTCCGATGTTGGCCCGGAATTTTACTGGTACCGAGTCGGGCTGGGCTACCTGGGCGGGCTTCGGGACAGGATTGGGTTGGGCCAAACAATTCAAACCCCAATTTTGTTTTGTTTTTTTGAATTCTTGACTGTTAGGCCTCGACCGGGCCTGGCCGGGTCGGTCCACTAAAATCAAAGCCCAATATAGCATGCTTCTTCATCCGGGTCGGGCTCCGGGCTTGGTCCCGATCAACCGGGCTAGGATGGGCCTACACAATAGCGGGCTGGGTCGGGTAGTTGGCCGGGTAGGCCCGTCCCAATCCATCCCTATATACATCTAGGGGACAAGGCGGTTCGCTGATGCACCTTGCCCACAAGGCCGATTCTAGGGTGGGTCGAGTAGCAGGCCGGGTCGGTCCTCTACATACTACTACCTCCGTCCCCCTAAGTTTGGGACAAGAGAATGTGGAACGAATTGAACTCGACCCAAACTTATTATAAATATTTATAATATTTAGGTTTTGTCTCGCATTAAGATGGGGAACTTTGGTTTCTCTTCCGTCTCTTTGACATTGAAGATATTTGTTTTGTAATTTTTTCGATATGAAGTACTTTCTTTATGTATTAAACTTTGATTTTATAATAAAATTGATATGTCTCAAAGCGTTAGGATAGGGCCTCCTTGTCTATCTGTTGTACGGAGTAACAAACTAGCAACCTCGTTCTCTTGTCGTATTTCTTCTATTCTCTTATTTGTTTGTATGTTAAATGTGATTTTTGTTCTTGATAGATATGAATTTTTCCTCTAAAAAATTTGAGGAAAAAAAAGATATGATTTTTTTCCTAAAATTTTTTAAAATTTTAAATAACATTATAGGACAAAATATGATCATTAGACTAGGAAGGTCTAACTTTTATCAATAATTTTATTTTGGTAATACATTTGTCCGTATTTTGTACAGAATATAAGTTTGGTCACGACTTCACATAATTGTAACTCACTAACTCTTACTACTTTGAAGCAGTGTGGTATTGTTGAAATATGTAATTGTAAATTAAATGGAATAGTTTGACTTAGTTTTTTGCCTAGTATTTTAAGTGAAACTCAAAATTATATGTAGTATATTACGTAGCAGTAAAAATATGATTGGATCGATAGATACTAATTATAACTATTTTTATCAATGTCCTTCGGGGACTCACAATTCAAATTTATTTTCATTAAATACATTATTTTCATTCATGCGACTTCATGCCCAAATTTATACGGAGTACGAGGTAGGTATTAGGTACAATCGAATTCATTATTCATCAACCACATCATATGCTAATACTATGTAATTCTATGTATGCACTTAAGTTACTGTAATAGTGTACGTAACTATGATCATTATTATTTAATTATTTCAATTGTCTTTGTTTCTTAAGAAAACTGACCTTTAAGTTAATAATAAGATAATCAAGTGAAATAAACCATATCTCCATATGTCATAACCATAAGACAAACGTGAATTGAACTCTTGCTCTAGAAACATACAAGTTATTATGTGATAAACAACTCCATAACAATAATAATTAATCATTACTCTGTATTCTATAATACATAGGGTATGTTTGCAAAAAGTTAGGAAACTTATTTTGAGCTAGACTTAGGGAGTGTTTGCGTTTGTTTCTACTTTTAAAAAGTGATTTATTAAAGTGATTTTGCAAGAAGTGCTTTATAGTAGAAGTTGATAGTGTTTTAGAATAGAAGTGATTATTGTAAAAAGGTAAAAGTTGAAGTGTTTGATAAAAAATGATTTTTGATGTAATTTTTTATTATTAAAGTACATAAATGCCCCTATCATAAATTAAATGTAAAACCTATTTTTCTTGAAAACCATTTTCTGGAGATTAATTTCGAGCTAGTGTTCTTCTTGGCCGACATCATCCCTGAGTTTCGAATATATATATAGACACAACATCCACTTACAATTTATTGAATTCTTTGTAGCCAAAGCTAAGCATGTTTTTAGATTCAACAAATTTTTTAATTCGCAATTTGTATTTGAGTGGGACTGCAGTTTCAACGAGGCCGGAGAACAAATACATCCAACGACGTACTTCGTCGGATCTGGAATCCAACAGTAACTTTGGTGGCTCTAACAGATCTTGTCGACCCTAAGCAGATCTGGAAATTTTCCTAATCGGGTGGTGATATGGCGGAGGATTCCCGTCGGCTAGGGTTTCAGTGGCCCTAATAGACGGGTTAAGGCGGTGGCTGCGGCTTCGGACGACCCAAGGATTAAGGTGAGGGGCAGGGGAAAGGTTTCCGACAAGGTTCAGGGCGGGGGATGGGTTTTGATAGGGAACTGGAGCAGGGAGAAGAGGTTCCAACGGGGCTAATGGTTGGTGGTAGCGGCTTGTTGTGGGCTTGTGGTGGCGAGTTGTTGTGGGCTGGTGGGTAGGTTGTTGGCGGGTTGTTGTGGGCTGGTGGGGCCAGGGACTGATTGCTGTGTGTTTGTTGGTCACCAGGGTGGTGGTGGTTGCCGGAGCATCTCACACTTGAGGGCATTTGAGGGTTGGGCAAGGGGTGGCTGGGGACGGGCGGTGTGGATGGGGTTTAGGTGACTGTGATGTTGGGCGTGTGGGGCAGTGACTGGTTTGATGGTGATTGTGAAAGGTGGTGATGCGACGCCACTGTGGTGGCGGCGGCGGCGGACTGATAGTGGCGGTGGGAGTGTACTTGGGGCGGCAGTCACTAGTCGCCGGCTGACAGTCACTGGCCAGGGCAGTCATTGGCCGGAACGCGGTGATCATCGGCTGAAGATGATGTTTGTGGAGTGACTATGACGTAGTCACTGTGATGGCGTAGTCACGGTGGAGGCGTAGTCACTGTGATGACGTAGTCACTGTGGAAGCGGAATCACTGTGGTCGGAGTCACTTTGGCCGGAGTCACTTTGGCCGGAGTCACTTTAACCGGAGTCACTTTGGCCGGAGTCACTTTGAGCGGAGGCGGAGGCGTAGTCACTGTGGAGGCGGAATCACTTTGGCCGGAGTCACTTTGACCGGCGGCGGCGGCGGAGGTGGCGGCGGCGGTGCTGGGTCGGCTGCCATGGATCTGAAGTGCTGGTGGTTGCAAAATATGTAAAAAAGGAATATTGAAATAATAAATGTATGATTAAATAAAAGGAATAAATGACTTTTAGTCACACTTTTGGAAAATTTTAAAACATGTCACTTTTTTGGAGTTTTCATTCAATTTAGTAATATTGGAATAAAAAGGCCTTTTAATATTTTTAGATGATCCGATCTAGTTACTCCGTATTGCTTAAGTTCAAACGCACATTTTTTAGCCACCATACTTGTCAACGGCATCAAAAGTATAGTTTTGTTTCAAACATAATCCACCCACCCACCTTTAACACAGTTCCATGGATTCATCATCATCCTCATCATCACTAGGAGAGGATGTGCTTCTATATTTCCTCTTTCTTGTGGGAAGAAGTTGTCTTAGTGAAGCAACAACATCATGTATGCTTGGCCGGCAATCAACGGCATACTCCATACATCGCTGCCCCAAACCCAGCAAGGATTGCTCAACGTATGAGTAGGTCCTGCCATCAGTAACCTCTTTGGCACACCCCAGTTTCTGAGCTATCAACTCCTTAAGCAGGACGCCATATGCATACACATCTAAAGCAAGGGCATTTTTTTTCTCGCAGTCTGTATAATGTATTGGATCCCCTGTTTTGAGGGCATTGATGTACCTCCTCGGGAATCTCGGATTCAGATGGCAGTCAAAGTTGAATAACTTAACTTTATATTCCTGATCGATAGACACATTCGAAGCAGACAGATTCCCCAAGGCTATCTGTCTATCATGAAGATGTTCTATGGCTTGTGCAAGGTCAATTGCTACATTCATCCGCTGCTCCAGCGAAAAACTTCCACAAGGAATAAGATCTTGGAGTGTTTGATTCCATTTAAAATCAAAGACAACTGCAAGCCAATCCTGGACAGAATATCCAATCAATTTCACCAGACTAGGATGTGATGAGATATCAGGAGTTGTCAGCAACAAAAGCTCACCCTACAATACACCACCAAAGGAAAGAAAATGAAAACAACTCGCATTCAAGATCAGAAATGAACAATGATTTCATGAGGGGGATAAATTCTGGAGTAAGAAAATGATCCATTCATACTGCCAAAGCATCCGAGTAGCAGTTCATATCACGAATATTAAGAGGGGGAGAAAAATCCCATGTTTTGACGGTAACCTCCCGAGTCTCTGAACCTTGTGTCATCACACCTTTGAATAGCCGACCCCTCACACCTCTAGCAACGATGTTTTTCGGGTTGAAATCATCAGTCATGTCTTCCAACTCGAATCGACTCACATGCTTCACCTCGCCCAAATCTATCCCAATAATTGGATCCCTAAGCCAGTTTTTTCAACTTCATCAGATTTACATAGTAATCGATCGAGAAGAAAAGCAGCAATATAGCAACTGAAAGAAAGAGAAAAAAGTCCGTATTCCTGCAACGAGAAACAAAAGAAGAAACGCAAAATACATACCTCGTGGATCGTGTGTAGTTTAATTTCACCCAACGATTATCGTATTTCATCGTAGTCAGAAAGGGACTTGCGATACAATCAACAGCCCTCAACGCGGACAAGAAGTTAAACTTTTCTTGTTCTGTTGCCATATTGTTGGGATAGATTGTCAGGGAAGACACATCATGTGTTCCAAGTGCTGAAATATACTGGATCATGCACACATACATTTCATATCGGAACAATTGAATAAATAATCAGTACCTATCAATTGGTATAGTTCATTTGGAATACCTGGAAGGCTGGGATACGTATCTGCAATTCTGAATCTCTGATCACTGCTTCGTCATCACGATCGAGTTTTTTTTTTTTTTTTTTTTGTTTCGTTTACTCGCACAGTCGCCCGTACCGACAAGCATGGCTTTGATCCACCACATAACTATTTGACGGCTTCCTCTTCTGGCGAGGAAGGTTTCAATTAGACCTGCACAAAAGCGGGTTCGGGCCGGGCTCGGGCCGGGCTTTTCATAAGTTTTCTGCCCATCGTGTGTGGGCGGGCCCGGCCTGGCCCGCAAAAACGGGCCTAACCCCATGTCCCAAAGATAGGTGCAAGCGTGAACTCCGATCCCTACTGTAAGTTTTGCCATGTCAAAGGGCATTACCAGAGGGAGTGCCCTAAGTTTAAGGCATGGCTGACTAAGAAAGGTAACTTAACCACTTATGTAATTTATAAGTCATTGAACACATCAGTTCCCCTTAATACTTGGTGGATTGACTCTGATTCAATGGTTCATGTTTCAAACACACTGCAGGGATTCCATTCAATTCAGACATTGGGAAGAAAGCAAAGAGTGATTAAGGTGGGCAACGGAGAAGAATTAGAAGTGGAGGCCATTGGAACTATCTCATTAATTTTAGAGAATGGCTTCATTCTTCATCTTCGTGATGCTCTTTATGTACCTAATATTACTCGTAATTTAGTATCTGCGTCGAAACTAAGTGCTAATGGTTTTGCATTTAATTTCGTATACAATAAAGTGACAATAAGCTTGAACTCAAATGTAATAGGATTTGGTAGCATGGAGGGAAACCTCTATAAGTTATGCTTAGACACTAATTTTATGAAATCCCCATTGTCATTTAATATAACTGAAAATCCTTGCAAGAGAAAAAGAGAATTGGAATCGTCGTCCAATTTGTGGCATCAAAGGTTGGGCCACATATCACGAGATCGAATGATAAAACTCGTGAAAGACGGCATTCTTCCAAGTCTTGACTTCTTGGATTATGACAAATGTGTGAAGTGTTTGAAAGGGAAATTATCTAAGAAAACTAAGAAAGGCGCCACACGAAGCACCGGTTTGTTAGAATTAATACACACCGATATTTGTTTTGTGGGCCTTTTCCCAATTCCATTAGTGGTCATAACTCCTTTATTAATTTCATAGATGATTACTCACGCTATATGTACCTATATTTGATTAAGGAAAAATCCAAATCACTAGATATGTTCAAGACTTATAAAGCTGAAGTTGAAAATCAACTTGATCGAAAGATCATAGTAGTGAGATCGGATAGGGGTGGAGAGTTCCATGGTCGACAAACTGATATTGGTCAAGCTCCCGGCTCTTTCCATGAATTTTGTAAAGATCACAGGATCATCAACCAATATACCATGCCCGGCACCCCTCAACAAAATGGGGTTGCCGAAAGGCGGAATAGGACTCTTATGGATATGGTCCGAAGTATGTTGGCTAACTCAAATCTTCCACAATTTTTATGGACCGAGGCCCTTAAAACAGCAACCCACATATTGAATAGAGTACCATCTAAATCTGTTCCTAAAACTCCATGAGTTATGGACGGGAAGGAAACCTAGTCTACGGTACCTAAAAGTGTGGGGTTGTCCGGCTGAAGCAAAAGTGTATAATCCTCAATTGAAGAAACTTGACATGAGAACTATTAGTTGTTTCTTTATTGGTTATCCCGAGAGATCTAAGGGATACAGATTCTATTGCCCATCTCATACTACCCGGATTGTCGAGACCCGACATGCTGAATTCCTTGAGAATACTAACATTAGTGGGACTGTGGGAGTAGTAATGGTTCAAACATTAATGATGAACTTCAAGAAGGTGCTGGAATGAATCCACTTATTATACTGCCCATTCCACCTGACTCTTCACTTGAAGATCATAGTGAAAGTCATACGCCTCATAATAATGATGCAACAAGTCAAGAGGCGAATGAAACTCCAATAGATGTTGAACCAACTCCACCTGTTTCTAATGAAATTCCATAAAATCAGCCATCCCTAAGGAGATATCAAAGGGTGAGACGCCCCACAAATCTTGACGAATATTTGATATATTTAAATGAAGAAGCCGACTTTGATTCAGGCAAAGTCGTAGATCCTATATCTTTCCATGATGCCATTAATTGTGACCAATCGATTCATTGGAAAGAAGCCATGAATGAAGAACTTCTTTCCATGGAGAAGAACAATGTTTGGAAACTTGTTGAATTACCAAAGGGTCATAAGCTCGTTGGAAGCAAGTGGGTCTTTAAAACTAAATTAGATCCAAATGTGAACATTGAAAGATACAAAGCAAGATTGGTCGCTAAGGGCTACACTCAAAGGGAAGGTGTAGATTATCAAGAGACCTTTTCACCTGTCTTTCGAAAGGACTCCCTAAGGGTCGTTATGGCTTTAGTAGCTCACTTTGATCTTGAGCTACATCAAATGGACGTCAAAACAGCCTTCTTAAATGGAGATTTACACGAAGATGTTTATATGATACAACCAGAAGGTTATGTTTCTAAGGGTCAAGAACATCTAGTGTGTAAACTCAAGAAGTCTATTTATGGGCTCAAGCAAGCGTCTCGACAATGGTACCTCAAATTTGATGAAGTCATGAAATAAAATGGCTTCATTAAAAACAAAGTAGATCAGTGCACTTATCTCAAAATGAGTGGGAGCAAATTCATCATACTTGTGTTATATGTTGATGACATCTTATTAGCAAGTAGTGATCTGGATTTATTGCATGAAACAAAACGCTTATTATTTGGCCGTTTTGACATGAAAGATCTAGGTGAAGCTTCTTATGTTATAGGCATTGAAATTCACCGAGATCGAGTCAAAGGGACGTTAGGTTTGTCCCAAAAGGCATACATTGAGCGTATTTTAGAACGTTTTAACATGCAACAATGCTCTCCATTAGTTGCTCCAGTAGTTAAGGGAGACGTTTTTGGGTCATTCCCATGCCCAAAATGTCACGCCCCGGACCTACCCGGACACGTCAACAACCCGCCGTACAGTACGAATAGTCAACCGCAGTCCAACTCATCCATACTATACAAGGCGTCTTGAATACCATTCACAATAGTACATCCATAAACAATCATAATGTGAAATAATTAATTAAAGCAGCGGAAACATTTAATAAAGTGTTTATGCCACACTTGGCTAACATGGGCATACAAGCCCCCAAATAATTATTCAAAAATAATATCCATGAGCAATGTTTAAAATGTTTTCAAAACAGGAACGGAAGAAGCACGAACCACGTCTCCTCCCTTGAATCTCCCCGAAACAACGGCGGCGGTAGCAACCTTCAAGTCCTACCTGAAACTGTGAGGTGGCCTCCCCCGTGAAGGGGAGGTCAGTACTTGGAAGCATTTGACAAGTACAATGACAACTATACTAAGTATAATCAAAGTTTCAATTTCCAAGACCCTCACATAGGGTGATAATATAATATAGGTCATAACCCGTGGTTACCCTCTTTGAAAATATACTTACTTTATATATAAAGTCAAGTAGTCGGCCCGAAGACCCATGTTTTACTTTGAAAACGTTCAACCCTTTCCCCGTGACTTTAAGCCACGCCCATCTATATTAATTCACCATGCTAGAGGCTTCCTCTAGTCATGTTTTGCCGTGCTAGAGGCTTACTCTAGTCACTAAATTCGGTGTTAGAGGCTTCCTCTAATCACCTTACATACTTTGTGCTGGAGGCTTCCTCCAGTCACATTACATTATGCTAGAGGCTTCCTCTAGTCATCCTACACTACGCTAGAGGCTTCCTCTAGTCGTCCTACACGAATGCTGGAGGCTTCCTCCAGTCATTCTTAATCGTGCTAGAGGCTTCCTCTAGTCACGATACTAACTCCCTAGCAAATTCTATGCCTAGAGTTCCTCAATCTTGAGTAGCCAATGAGGCCTACTCCTAATGTAACTTAGTGGTTACCCATTCCTACCTTAAGGCATCTCATAAGACTACTTAAGGTGCATCCTTCACAATCCAAGTCCTTAGGATTAATTTGTCCTATCACTTTTTATACAACATTCCCGATTAGTAAATTAATTACTAATCCATAAATCTTTAAACAGCCAAACTCCTTAACTCATAGTTATAAGGCTCATTCCTATGGATTTTCTAATCCGCATACGATTTAATCTTAATATCAAAAATATCACTTTTATCCATTCATGATTTCTATACATGAAGTAAAAGTATATTTTATCACAAATATTCATGGTTTATACAATCATTATACCTCCACATTTATTATACATCATCATACACAATTTCCTCATAAATTTGTATGTTATGCATTTTCTATTCACAAACAATGATATTTTCATTTAGGCATTATTAATCATTAATAATCCATGAAAATCACGTTTAATTACTTTAGGTAATCTTATGAAATTGACCCAAAGATTATAAGCAATATAGTCAGCCATCCTCACCTTATGAAGTGCTGAATTAGTTGCCTTTGTTAAGCCCTCCGATCAATCCCCGTTCTAAACCGGTTGAAAATGAAAAATCTGGGCAGTCAGCAAAAGCCGGGCGGCTTTCACGAAAGCTGGGCGGCTTTCGTGGTCTGCAACTACGAACAGCTTCCTTGAAGTGGCGGTTTCCGGTGGTTTCAACTCCTATCGATTCCACGACTCTTCTAAGTTAAATACCACCTCTTTACAACATTATTTCACACTTTTAAACGTGTAGAACTCGTGGATTAATCCACCATATGATTTCTTAAAAATCATTCAAAATAATACTAGTTAATTCATACTAGTTGGATTCTTACCTCAACTTTTAGTTCTTTTTGTGTTGGATTCCCTTCCCTCTTGCTCCCTCCAGCCCTGGGACCTTGATGAAGTTTCTCCTAGAGCTTATCTTCCTCCTTGAGTGGTTCGAATGATGCTAGGATAGGGGAGGGTATCACTTAATCAATCAACCCAAAATTATTTTGGTGATGGGGTCATGGGGGTGTAGTTTTGTCTCAAGGAGGTTTCTTCTCCTCTCATGTACGCACAAGTCATTGTGTTTTGTCCCCCTCTTTAATAGTGTAGGCTTATTGGTGTGTAAAATACCCCAAGTGGGTGTAGGAAGTCCCTCCCAATTATTCCTACTATTTTTGGCAGGTCGGGCCAAAATAGCATTCGGGTTGTCCAAATATTTTATCAACTTTGGTTGGCACTTTGTTGGGCTCCTATAATTATTATGATCACCCAACTAAATATTTGGTAGCCCATTCTCATATAATGGACCCTATAAATAATTTAATTAATCGCGCATTAATTAAATATGCCAATCAATTACATGAATTTTATTCCCTAGGAAATTCAAATTCATATCATCTTTAAATTTCAAGTACATATCAAATTTCGAATTCAAGTACATCTGGGTGCGGTGTCACAAGTTCACCCCCCCTTAACGGGAATTTCGTCCCCGAAATTCACAAATGCTTAATCGAAAAGGAATGCATACTGTTCCTTCATTAAGGCTTCCGTTTCCCAAGTTTCTTCTTCAACTCGGTCACTTTTCCAAAGGATTTTCACCATTGGAACTTTCTTGCTCCTCAGTTTCTTTACTTGCCTATCAAGTATCCTTACCGGTCGAACGGCATAGTTCAAGTCCTCACGTATTTCCACGGGTGGTTTCTCTAATACGTGAGACGGATCCGGTACATATTTCTTTAGCAAAGACACGTGGAACACGTTATGTATCTTCTCCAATTCTGGAGTCAACTGTAATCGGTATGCCACGGCCCCGATTCTTTCAAGAATCACAAATGGCCCAATGTATCGTGGGTTAAGTTTCCCTCGGCTTTGGAACCGGATGATTCCTTTCCAAGGTGAAACTTTCAAGAATACCTCATCTCCCACCTGAAATTCCAAGGCTCTCCGGCGCTTATCGGCATAGCTCTTCTGTCTATCCTGGGCCGCCTTAAGCCTCTCCTGAATCAGCTTCACCTTTGACTTGGTGATCTCTACCAATTCCGTGCTTTCGAGCTTGGCCATGCCAACCTCATCCCAACACAACGGTGTACGACATTTCCTCCCATACAATGCTTCGTATGGAGGCATGCCGATACTTGCCTGATAACTGTTGTTATAGGCAAACTCAACAAGTGCTAAATGGTTGTCCCAACTTCCTTGGAACTCCAATGCACAAGCTCTCAACATATCCTCCAAAATCTGTATAACCCTCTCGGATTGCCCATCTGTCTGGGGATGAAAAGCAGTGCTGAACTTCAACTTCGTTCCCATGGACTCCTGGAACTTCGGCCAGAATCGTGATGTGAATCGTGGATCCCTGTCGGATACAATGGTTATGGGAACCCCATGTAGCCTCACGATCTCATCCACATACAATTTGGCTAATCTCTCAAGTGCATAGGTAGTGTTGATAGGTAAAAAATGTGCACTCTTCGTGAGCCTATCAACCACAACCCATACGGCATCATAGTTCCTCACAGTTCGTGGTAGCCCTACCACAAAATCCATAGTCACGTGTTCCCATTTCCATTCTGGAATGGAAAGTGGCTGCAATAACCCCGCTGGATGCTGATGTTCTGCCTTAACTTGCTGGCAAGTAAGGCACCGACTGATGTACTCGGCTATTTCCCTCTTCATACCGGACCACCAGTAACTCTCTTTCAGGTCACGGTACATCTTCGTGCCCCCTGGGTGCATGGCATAGGCCGATGAATGAGCTTCCTCTAAGATGGACTTTCGGAGCTCATCATCTGCCGGTACACACACTCGGTCACGAAATAGTAAGAGACCGTCATCTCTTTCCCTGAAGTCCTCCACCGGTCCCGCTTGCATGCGCTCCCGGATCTTCATAATTTCTTCGTCAGTTTCCTGACCCTTCTTGATCTCATCAAGCAAAGTAGGTCTCACCTCAAACCGTGCCAACAAGGCACCATTGCTAGATACCTCCAGTTGGGCTCTTAATGCCCTCAAATTTGCTATCAATGCCTCAGATGAGCTCTTCCGGCTCAAGGCATCTGCCACCACGTTGGCCTTGCCTGGATGGTACTCAATCACCAGGTGGTAGTCTTTTATCAACTCCATCCACCGTCTCTGCCTCATGTTTAACTCTTTCTGAGTAAACACGTACTTCAAGCTCTTGTGGTCAGTGTATACGTGGCATGTCTCCCCGTAGAGATAATGTCTCCATATCTTGAGTGCAAACACCACTGCCCCGAGCTCTAAATCATGAGTAGGATAATTTACCTCATGCTTCTTCAACTGTCGTGAAGCATAGGCAATTACCCTCCCCATTTGCATCAACACACATCCAAACCCTTGGATGCTAGCATCACTATAGACATCGTACCCCATACCCTGCTTGGGTAAGGCAAGTACCGGTGCCTCGGTCAATCTCTTCTTTAATTCCGTGAATCCCTTCTCACATTTGTCATCCCATGCAAACTTAGCTCCTTTTCGAGTGAGCTTCGTCAATGGCGATGCCAAAACGGAGAACTTCTCCACGAACTTTCTGTAGTAGCCTGCCAATCCAAGGAAACTACGAATTTCCTTGACATTCTTTGGCCTCTCCCATTCGGTAATGGCTTCTATCTTCTTGTAATCCACCGCAATTCCCGATCCCGAAACCACATGCCCGAGAAAGCCAATCTCCTTTAGCCAAAATTCACATTTAGAAAATTTGGCATAGAGTTGTTTCTCTCGTAGTGTCTCAAGAACGAGTATCAAGTGTTCCTCATGCTCTTCCTCACTCTTTGAGTAGATCAAGATGTCATCTATGAACACTATCACGAATCGGTCCAAGTATTTGTGGAATACTCGGTTCATCAAGTCCATGAATGCCGCCGGGGCGTTTGTTAACCCAAACGACATAACAAGGAACTCAAAATGTCCATACCTAGTGCGGAAGGCACTCTTCGGTATGTCATCCTCTTTGATCTTCAATTGATGGTACCCCGACCTCAAGTCAATCTTCGAGAACACAGTTGCTCCTCGTAATTGGTCAAACAAGTCATCAATCCTAGGCAAAGGATACCTATTCTTGATTGTGACCTTGTTCAGTTGACGATAGTCAATGCACATTCGAAGTGTCCCATCTTTCTTTTTCACGAAAAGAACCGGTGCTCCCCACGGGGAGTGGCTTGGTCTAATGAAACCGTTATCCAAAAGCTCTTGCAATTGGGTTTTCAGCTCGTTAAGTTCTGCGGGTGCCATTCGGTATGGCGGTATGGAGATTGGTTTGGTGCCGGGCTCGACCTCGATCACAAATTCAATCTCCCTATCGGGTGGAAGTCCCGGTAAGTCCTTTGGAAAGACATCCGGATACTTGCATACCACCCTCACATCATCAATGCTCGTCTCTTCCTTTGTTTTGTCTACCACGTATGCTAGATATGCGTGGCAACCCTTTCTCATCATACTCCTAGCTCTTACGGCGGATATGATACAACTATTGGATTTGGCCCGATCCCCCTCGAAGCGTAAGGTTACCCCTTCATCGCCTTCGAGTTCAAGTATCTTTGTGTAGCAATCGACCCTAGCATGATGTTTCTCAAGCCAATCCATCCCCAGGATTGCATCGAATTCAATCATACTCAGCGGTACGAAATCACACGTCAAGTTTTGGCCCTCCACTTCCACCTCACACGATGGATAGTGGCTATCTCTCTCGATGTCTTCCCCTAGAGGTGTGGATACCAATAGGGCTTGAGCCATCGGTACAAGTGGTTCTTTGAATCCCCCGGCAAACGCCTCACTCACGAATGATCGTTGCGCCCCGGTGTCAATGAGGATTCTTGCGTCTCTCCCGTTAATCTTTAGTGTTCCTACATTCATAAGCAATGTAAGACACACTCCCCACTTATTAGACTCATTTCTTAGGTAAAAGAGTACCCCGGCTATGGTTTGGATGATCGTCATCTAACGCCCCATCCCGATTCCATCCCGGTTCCCACCCAAAAATCAACACCATGCACCAATAAGGGAAAGCCGGCCGCTTTTCATGAAAGCCGGCCGGTTTTCGTACCTTGGCCTTCGGCTCGAAATAACTGGTTACGTAAGCCGGCCGGTCTTTGCCAAAGCCGGCCGGTTTTCGGTCGCCGAACATTTATTTAATAAATTTCCACCTCAAACCCGCCCGGGTTTCGCCGAAACCGGCCGGGTTTCGGTCACGACGTATTTTCTTGTCCCTAACGACCGCCGGCCGGGAGTTACGAACGTCGGGCGACGTTCGTCGCCGTAGGAATTTCAGTTTCTTTATTTACAAAAGCCGGCCGGTTCTTACGAATGCCGGCCGGTTTTCATTGGCAACGCCTCTTCCCGGAGACGCCTGAACACAAGCCGGCCGGTTTTTACAAAACTCGGCCGGTTTTTCTCCGCCGAATGATTTTAACAAAAATCCTTTACGAAAGCCGGGCGGCTTTCGTCAACGTCGGGCGGCTTATGGTCGCCGTAGGATTTATGTAATAAATCATAGACAAACGTCGGGCGACGTTCGTCAAAGCCGGGCGGCTTTCGCCCCAGGCAGATATCTGTCCACTTCTTTGAACTTTAAACAGGCTGGGTTGGCCATATAACTTATACATTTCAACATTTATATTGTTTACAAGGAAATAACATCAAAAGTTCAAGAATTTACCCGCGACGGAGTCCGGGTTAGCACGTGCATCGGCTTCCGTAATCGCATAGACCCTCGCTTGGGTCCTCCCTTGATTCACGGACGGTGCATTACTTGTGCTAGCTCCACCGTGCCCCGTGTTTGCGTGAGGTGCCGCTGTCCGGTTCCTGCTCATCGTGGTCCCACCACTCGGCCCGGCACTCACGGCTCGCCCAAGTTGTGGGCAACTTGACCTCATATGCCCCGTGTCACCACATTGATAGCACCTCGGGGGATCACGACACTTGCCCACGTGGTTTCTCTTGCAATTCTTGCATTTGGGCGCTGTTGAGGCTTGTGATCCCGAGTGTTGTCCACTCATTCCCGGGTTTCCTCTCGATGGCGGTGCAGGGGTTCTAAAAGAGCTCCCTCCCCCGTGGTTCCCCTTCTTGTTGGAACCTTGGGGGCCTTGATTCTCCCACTTTCTTTTCTTTGCCTCCTCGGCATTCCTCCGCTTCCTTTCTTCCCATTCTTTCTCCCCCTTCAAGCCCTGCTCGACGACTTGGCTAAACGTCATATTAGGCAATTGTGTTGCCCTCTCACGTATATCAAGGTCCAAGGCATCCCAGAAGTGGTTCACCATCCGGTTCTCATCACATGCATATTCCGGTATGAACTCGGCAAGCTCCCGGAATTTATGCTCAAGTTGCCTCACCGTGTACTTGCCTCCTTGGGTCAAGTCGGTGTATTCTCTCCTTTTCAAGTTCACCTCGAAATCGGAGTAGTATTGATTGAAGAATTCTTGACGAAAATTCTCCCAAGTGACCGTGTCACCATACTTCCCCTTGACGCCGTCCCACCATGTGGACGCCATTCCCTCCAGCAACCTTGTTGCCACTCTCAATTTCATGATCGGGGGCAGCTCCATGTCAAGAGCCGCTTCGTTGAATCGCTTGATCCACTCGGCTGCAAAGGAGATGTCTCCCGTTCCATCAAACGGTTTACATCCCAAGTCTCTCGCCTCCTTTAGGTACTTTGAGATCCTTATCATCGGGACCTCGGCACCTCGATCATTCCGGGACTCTACATGTCCCCTAGAACCCACACGACTTCCTCCCCTGGAAGTCCCTCCCAAAGCACGCCTTGCCCGGCGCCTTTGGCGATCCTGTTGGTATTGACGGAGTAGCTCCTCCATCCTTTCTAGAGCGTCATCATCGTCGCTCTCATCATCATCATATTCCCCATCATATGGGGTCTCAACCGGCTCGGTTCCCGGTTGATACGTCGAATCCTCCTCGGAATCGTATTGCTCATCAATAGTCTCAACATGGCCGTCACTCACCGTCAATGAGTGACCTGCACGGCCCTGCCCACGAGACGCCCTCGATGCCCCTCGACTGCCATGTTGGGATCCTCCCGGTGCCTGGCCAGTCGGGTTTCTTCGAGTGACTTTACCGGTACGTTCCATTTCTGAAAGAGATAGAGATTGAGTCATTAGACCCGTATCAAATGTCAAATGACGGATAGGCACTTAAAGACATCCTTTGGCTCAAATCGCCGCCATGCCAATTGTTAAGGGTACCATCTTAACAATTAGAGACCTTGCAACTCAAGTACCAAAAGTTCTATAAGTACAAAACTTTATGCTCATGGTTTCCAAAATCATTTTCAAAAAGAATTTTGAAGCTTCATTATGAAGTTTACGGACTAAGTCTCTGATACCAATTTAATTGTCACGCCCCGGACCTACCCGGACACGTCAACAACCCGCCGTACAGTACGAATAGTCAACCGCAGTCCAACTCATCCATACTATACAAGGCGTCTTGAATACCATTCACAATAGTACATCCATAAACAATCATAATGTGAAATAATTAATTAAAGCAGCGGAAACATTTAATAAAGTGTTTATGCCACACTTGGCTAACATGGGCATACAAGCCCCCAAATAATTATTCAAAAATAATATCCATGAGCAATGTTTAAAATGTTTTCAAAACAGGAACGGAAGAAGCACGAACCACGTCTCCTCCCTTGAATCTCCCCGAAACAACGGCGGCGGTAGCAACCTTCAAGTCCTACCTGAAACTGTGAGGTGGCCTCCCCCGTGAAGGGGAGGTCAGTACTTGGAAGCATTTGACAAGTACAATGACAACTATACTAAGTATAATCAAAGTTTCAATTTCCAAGACCCTCACATAGGGTGATAATATAATATAGGTCATAACCCGTGGTTACCCTCTTTGAAAATATACTTACTTTATATATAAAGTCAAGTAGTCGCCCCGAAGACCCATGTTTTACTTTGAAAACGTTCAACCCTTTCCCCGTGACTTTAAGCCACGCCCATCTATATTAATTCACCATGCTAGAGGCTTCCTCTAGTCATGTTTTGCCGTGCTAGAGGCTTACTCTAGTCACTAAATTCGGTGTTAGAGGCTTCCTCTAATCACCTTACATACTTTGTGCTGGAGGCTTCCTCCAGTCACATTACATTATGCTAGAGGCTTCCTCTAGTCATCCTACACTACGCTAGAGGCTTCCTCTAGTCGTCCTACACGAATGCTGGAGGCTTCCTCCAGTCATTCTTAATCGTGCTAGAGGCTTCCTCTAGTCACGATACTAACTCCCTAGCAAATTCTATGCCTAGAGTTCCTCAATCTTGAGTAGCCAATGAGGCCTACTCCTAATGTAACTTAGTGGTTACCCATTCCTACCTTAAGGCATCTCATAAGACTACTTAAGGTGCATCCTTCACAATCCAAGTCCTTAGGATTAATTTGTCCTATCACTTTTTATACAACATTCCCGATTAGTAAATTAATTACTAATCCATAAATCTTTAAACAGCCAAACTCCTTAACTCATAGTTATAAGGCTCATTCCTATGGATTTTCTAATCCGCATACGATTTAATCTTAATATCAAAAATATCACTTTTATCCATTCATGATTTCTATACATGAAGTAAAAGTATATTTTATCACAAATATTCATGGTTTATACAATCATTATACCTCCACATTTATTATACATCATCATACACAATTTCCTCATAAATTTGTATGTTATGCATTTTCTATTCACAAACAATGATATTTTCATTTAGGCATTATTAATCATTAATAATCCATGAAAATCACGTTTAATTACTTTAGGTAATCTTATGAAATTGACCCAAAGATTATAAGCAATATAGTCAGCCATCCTCACCTTATGAAGTGCTGAATTAGTTGCCTTTGTTAAGCCCTCCGATCAATCCCCGTTCTAAACCGGTTGAAAATGAAAAATCTGGGCAGTCAGCAAAAGCCGGGCGGCTTTCACGAAAGCTGGGCGGCTTTCGTGGTCTGCAACTACGAACAGCTTCCTTGAAGTGGCGGTTTCCGGTGGTTTCAACTCCTATCGATTCCACGACTCTTCTAAGTTAAATACCACCTCTTTACAACATTATTTCACACTTTTAAACGTGTAGAACTCGTGGATTAATCCACCATATGATTTCTTAAAAATCATTCAAAATAATACTAGTTAATTCATACTAGTTGGATTCTTACCTCAACTTTTAGTTCTTTTTGTGTTGGATTCCCTTCCCTCTTGCTCCCTCCAGCCCTGGGACCTTGATGAAGTTTCTCCTAGAGCTTATCTTCCTCCTTGAGTGGTTCGAATGATGCTAGGATAGGGGAGGGTATCACTTAATCAATCAACCCAAAATTATTTTGGTGATGGGGTCATGGGGGTGTAGTTTTGTCTCAAGGAGGTTTCTTCTCCTCTCATGTACGCACAAGTCATTGTGTTTTGTCCCCCTCTTTAATAGTGTAGGCTTATTGGTGTGTAAAATACCCCAAGTGGGTGTAGGAAGTCCCTCCCAATTATTCCTACTATTTTTGGCAGGTCGGGCCAAAATAGCATTCGGGTTGTCCAAATATTTTATCAACTTTGGTTGGCACTTTGTTGGGCTCCTATAATTATTATGATCACCCAACTAAATATTTGGTAGCCCATTCTCATATAATGGACCCTATAAATAATTTAATTAATCGCGCATTAATTAAATATGCCAATCAATTACATGAATTTTATTCCCTAGGAAATTCAAATTCATATCATCTTTAAATTTCAAGTACATATCAAATTTCGAATTCAAGTACATCTGGGTGCGGTGTCACACAAAAACCGAGGTTGAGAAAGACCAAATGAAACTCATTCCTTATGCTTCTGTAGTTGGAAGCTTGATGTATGCTCAAGTTTGTACTCGTCCAGATATCGCATATGTATCCGGCATGTTGGGTAGATATCAATCTAACGCAGTATTAGATCATTGGAAAGCCGTTAAGAAAGTTTTGCGGTATCTTCAAGGGATTAAGGAGTACAAACTTACTTACCAGAGGTCTACTAATTTAGAAGTGGTGGGATATTCCGATTCTGACTTTTCTAAGTGCAAAGACGATAGGAAGTCTACTTCAAGAAAGACTTACGGCCACTTCAACAATGATGGCTGAATATGTTGCCGTGTACAACACAACGTGTCATGGGATGTTGCTAAGGAATCTTATCAAAGGATTAAAAGTAGTAAATTCTGTCTCAAGACCACTAAGGATTTATTGTGACAATTCCACGGCCGTGAGCTTCTCAAACAATAACAGTTTGAGTGGAGCGGGATTGTTCCTCAATACAAAGTATTTGTTCGTTCAAGAAAGAGTGAAGGAAAACGAAATTTGTATCGAACACATCAGCACGAATGATATGCTAGCAGATCCTCTCACTTAAGGACTTTCGCCCATTATTTTTCAAAGACATGTCACTAATATGGGCTTGATGAAAGATCCAGTTTAGGAAATTATAGCGCAGTGCCTGAATAACTATCTTATGTATTAATTTCAAGTACTTGATTTAAAATTCCTCCCTAAGTATGTTTTTGTCTATTCTTCATTGTGCACACAAAGTTATTTTAATAGACAAACATAATACCCTAAGTTTAATGTCATTTGGCTTATATTAATCCTTATACTCTTTAAGAAGTGTCAAAGTATGATTAATGGGGGTCCCGGGTTATATTGATCCGTTAGACTGTATTAGTTTGCTTTGATATTATTATGGAGTAAGATGAATTTTCTTGGCCAAAACTTACTTTAACTTATGTATAAATGATCTCAAGGTCAAGTGGGAGAATGTTGGAAAATATTCCATTTAAGTGCCCTTGGACCATTTATATAATTTAATAAATATTGGGGACATTTATGTCTTACCATTAAGTTTGTCATATGACAGATTTGATCCCTATATTTATGTATAGTTAACATATGATGGGTAAGTTTTAACATTAAATAATACATAAGGGACCAAAGGGGTTTCTCTTTGATTTAAACATATACACACACGTTCGGTTCTTATTCTTACGACAAAAGAAGAGACACGTCTCTTCCTTAGGGTCTCAAGAACACCATTATATAGAGACTCAAATGAGAATCGATAATCCATCTCAAGGGGTTTGTATCATTAGAGAATCTTAACGTCATGGCTTCAACGTTTGTATCCTTGCCATTTACATAGTACATGTGTTACTCTCTATTAATGGAGGTTGAAGCTTGTTAATCTACGAAGGAGGCAGAAATAAGCAGGGAAGGAGAAGAGAGCCAAAAAGCAGCCTCCTTTTACTGGAAGCCAAGCTTCCTATTTATAGGCAAGTTCCCTATTCTAATGGGCCCGAAAGGTCTTGATGGGCCGAAATAGGCCCAAGTAGGCCGAGTGGGCCTTAAATGGCTCTAAATGGGCCCAAGGAGCCCAAATGGGTTTCACTGACTGGGCTTCATATCGGGGTGGTGTCTTGGGCCTCTGAACAGTAGTAGGCCGGGGTAATATACCCCAACACATAGGTTGGTTACAAACACCAAAATACAAAAACAAAGGCCCAATTTTCCAAATCCATTATAACCTTCTAGGCTTTTACTACATAAAATTCAAACAAACTAACCATCATGACTAATGAGTAATGTACTAATGTCCAAAAACAAGTTCATCTTGTTTTAAGAGCTTGCGAGTCGCGATGGCTGAGCCGCTGAGTAGCTGATGAGTGGAGAGGGATACACTTAAGTGACGAGTGTATCTACATAGGGATCCCACGAGTCAAGGCACACAACTTTGTCCGATTCAAATATTTTTTAAAATATAAAAATGACTAAATACACAATATTTTTTTTACAAACAATCATTTTATTGATAAAAAAACACAGTACAAGTGTACAACTAGTAGGAGGACCAAACCATAGCCTACTCAAAAATACACAATATCATATTAGGAATAAATGATTTTATATCCATGTTGTTTAAATAATTTTATTTATTTTTGTTAGAGATCACTATGGATTAAATTATATCTATATTGTTCAAATTATTTTAGGAGAATGTGTTACTTTTTAATACTTGACATGTTAAACTGCTTAAATATACTAGTAATAATTATTGTTCAATATTGAATATGACATCAATAGATTATTAATTGTATTTTGTAGCATTTTAATAATGGATTAAATTTGTCGCTAGTAAAACCGATTTAGTATATTTCGTTAGTCTATGATAATTTGTTGTGTTGAGAGACATGAATGGTAATTTACCGATACCGTACCGTTACCGAACCGAAACTTCGGTATACCGAAATGCGGTATACCGAAACTTCGATATGGTAACGGTATATAAATTTTGTATACCAAAAGTTTTGGTACGGCAAAGGTATGAGAGAAAATATTCGGTATACTGAACCACCCCTAAGTGTGAGTATGCTTCTTTTTATTTTTACTTTTAAGTTCAATTAATTAGGCATAATGTTTAATTTTTGTTTACAATGTGAAGAAAATAGAACATAAGTAAAATGTTTTAAACAAAGTCAGATTTTTAAAAAATGAAGGAATATACATTAGTTTTAGGGAAAACTGTCAAATTGGCAAATTAGTTTTAGTTTTAAAGAAGACCGAGAAGGAGAAAAAGAAGGAAAAAAGAAAAAGGAAAATGAAAAACTAAAAACGATCCACATAGGACTGGTTACCGAGTAACCTGAAGACAACCTATTAAATTAGATAATTGAACGTTTGTGTAAACTTGACGGGTTTAATTGGGTGATTCTTTAGTTAAGGGACTTAATTGACTTTTTCAATATAATTGGAGGGTCAATCTGATAGTTTTCCCTTAGTTTTAAGTAGGAGCATTTGTAGTTTTTAGAGCAACACAATTGTTACTCAATCGATAAAAGACATGCATGTCTTTTCAGTATTCACATTTCTTTAGCTTTTAATTCTTTTTGTTACTTTTAAGCGATTACAGATGATTTTGCTTCAATATGTAATGCTTGTACTGTTACTTTTGCCCATTAAATAATAGTAAAATGATTTTTGCATTTATTTATGACCTTTATTAGATATTTTTTTATTGACTTGGGTATATGCCCAATATATTATATCACCCATAGGCCCAGAAATGGGCAGGACCAGCCCTGATCGTGATCACTGCTTCATATCTACTAATTCACTTTCTTTTTCTTAATTTTTCTTTTTAAAAAACCTATTAAATTAGATTTTAAAAAACCTAATTCACTTCATGTCTTTGGCATTCCATCATTTAGATTTTAATTGTTATTTCTTCATCTGTCTGTTTTTTCTGATTGGGTCAGGTATAGCCCCTCCGATCGATGTATTTTTTGTCTCTTGATCTAATAAAATTTGGCAAATGTCCCCTGGCATTTGCCCCACTGATTTTGGTGGTTTTCCTTCCGCGGTAAAAAAGACCTATTAAATTATATCTATAATCAAATCTGATTAATTATAATATGTGAATCTAATGTAATATAGTAATTTTGAAATATGCATTGATATGACATTTTTAAAATGAACATAGTCAGTATCAAATGAGCATATGTAGCTTACAACATGACCATTGATGTGAACATTGTAAGTGTTGTTAGTTGAGCATCAAGTCATTTTTTCAATGAACATCAAATCCTCTCCACTGAATATTAGATTCATGTGAGTCTGTTTTCTGGCTTATCAGGCTTATCAAGTATCAACTAACTTTTTCACCAAACAAGTAACTTTTGATATTGCGTGTTGAATTGTGTAATAATAAGAAAAAGTAAGGTTATAGTTACTTTCTGCCTGTATTGGCTGAAGTTACTGTAGAGAATCATTTTAACTATTTTTTAATATGATTTTTTATTTATTATATTAATAAAATATATTTTATATATAATTTTTTCATAAATTAGCATAATCAGCCAGTACAACCACTTCAGCCAGAACTTTATAAATATCAGCAGAAATAGTCGATTCAGCCGATTTTAGTTTTACCAAACGGGCTCTGAGTATCATGATCTGTGCTCCCGTGTCTATAATCAACTCCTATGTGAATCTAATGTAATATGATACTTTTGAAGTTTGCATTGATACAACATTTAAAAATGAACGTAACACGTACTAATACCAAATAAGCATATATAACTTATAAAACGAGTATAAAAAAAATTAAAAACTCATTTGTGCGTGTTAATCCCTTTTAGGCGTTATACTCATTTGAGTTTAATATAAAACTCATTTCTAATGTACTCAATATTCATTTGTGTATGTTCATTCATTTTAGATGTTATACTCATTTGAGTTTAAATTCAAAATTCATTTATATAATATGCATATGTAATAAATTTATTAAAAAAAAATTGTCGATTCGTCAGTTTTTTATTCCTGTGACAAGCGACAATGTTGGAAGACAAGCAAGCAATGGCAGTGATGGACGACTGACAGGGGATGCCTGCGTTGGACAGTCGGTAAGGAAAGACATCCTTCTAAAACCGGTTATACCTGTGATGAGAACCGCCAAAGCTAATGTAATATTATAATATTGAAATGACATTTTAAAATGAGCATACATACATTACAAAATGAACATAAAAAATTTCGAGCCGGCGTCGGTGTTTGAAGCTGAGGCACCGAATTACTTTAGAGCATTAGCGTCATATTTGCAGCGATTGTGGGGTACAAGACAAGGTGTACAATGTTGGACGTCAATGCGCGGCGAGTCGCTCTGTTCACTTCTCTCCCATCAGTGGTCAAGAATTTTTTATCGTGAGGGATGAAAGGGCCAGGGATGATTTATTCATCAGGAAAGTCCGGCATATTTCATTCAAGTATTTATGGCCAAGAAATAGAATTAAATAAAAAAGAGTTTGCTTTCAAAAAAAAGAAATTGCTTTCAAGATATGGGTGTATACGGAGAATAAGAGAGAGATAGTTGGTATGGATAATTTAGGGTATTAAAGACAATTGCACACATTTTAAAATAGAAGTGTTGCAGTTATTATGAAACTTTCGAAAAACGAAAGTTTTGCAATTAAAAAAAAACGGAGGAAGTATGCAATTCCATGTATGGTAAGAGGTTTTCAAATGCATCTTTGTTGAAAAAATCACCACGTAGTGTGCTAATATGAAGAATCCAACAAATTATTGCTACATATACATATGAGGATGGCGGGCAAGGAACTGCCAAAGCGGTCATTGGAATCCATAGTGAGCAACTCTCCCCATTTGCCACGGTAAAATATATCGTACACCCGGCTGTACCTTCGTCTTGGTACAGCCAGGTAATTTTGTAAATAAACCAACTTCAATCCTAGTCAGCATCCTCTTTCGTAGCCATTCTCTTCCTTTTTTCTTTCCGCCGACTTCGTATATTTTTTCCTTCATTCCCTACCATCATCTTTTCTTCCGCCGACATCATCTTTTGTTTCTTTCCTTCCCTGCCATCCTCGTTTCTTCCGCAGCCATCATCTTTGTTTCTTTCCTTCCCTTCCATCATCTTTTCTTCTGCAGCCATCCATTCTTATTAGTATGTTTTACTTTTGTCTTTTTGTTATGTTTTTTTTTATTTCACTTTCTTTTGTTTTGTCTTTTTTACTTCTTTTCCTTTCTTTATTTGTTGTTTACTCCGTACATCTTTTCGTATTTATATATATTATACCGAGCACATTAGAATTGAGTTTTACCTTAAACTTAAATGAGTAAAACGTCTAAAAAAATGAACATACATAAATGAGCTTTTGAATTTTTGAATACTCATTTTGTAAATTATGTATATTCATTTAGTATCTCTGTTATGCTCATTTTTACCTTAAAATGTTTTAGCAATGCACATTTCAAAAGTCTCATATTACATTAGATTTATATAAGAGTTGATTATAGACACGAGACCACAAATCTTGATACTCAATCGCAGATTCTAATACTCAATAACGGAGGTTTGATGCTCACTAAAAATGTCTTGATGCTCAACTAATAAAACTTACAATTTTCATATCAATGCTCATATTGTAAATTACATATGCTCATTTGTATGGGTCGGATGCTCATTAACAATTAATTCATGCTCATTTAATAGAATTCATGATTTTCATCAATCTCAATAGACGATGTTTGATATGTATGCTCATGATCATATGCTCATTTTATAAATGTCATATCAATCCATTTTAAAAGTACTACGGAGTATTTTATATTAGACTCCTAATACTCAATATAATAGGTCTGATGCTCATTAAAAGTTCATTATTACTCATTCTCCAGAAGTCGTGATTTTCTTCTCAATAGTGGAGGTTGATGCTCAATTAAAATGTGCATTGATATGACATTTTATTAATGAGCATATCATCAGTACCAAATGAGCAAACATAACTTACAAAGTGCACATTTTAATCATGATATTCAACTAACAAATCTTACGATTTTCATATCAATGTGCATTTTGTAAGTTACTATGCTCATCTGGTACTCATCTTATACTCATTTTTCTAAATGTCATATCAATGCATTTTTTAAAAGTACTATTCTATTTTGCATCAGGTTCACATATTACAATTCATAACAGTTGATTATAAATATAATTTAATAAGTTTTTATAAAAGAAAAAATAACAAAAAGAAAGTGAATTAGAAGTTATGAAGCAAAGATCACGATTCTGAATATTAGACTCTTAATACTCAACATAATAGGTCTGATGCTCATTAACAATTCATTAATACTCATTCACTAGAAATCTTGATTTTCATCTTAATGTCGAAGATTTGATGCTCAATTAAAATGTTGTGATGTTCAACTACCAAACCTTACGATTTTCATATCAATATATACTTTGTAAGTTATGTATGCTTATTTGGTTCTGATGTTATGCTCATTTTGAAAATGTCATATCCATGTATATTTCAAAAGTATCATATTACATTAGACTTGCATATTCAAATTAATATGAGTGAATTATAGATATAATTTAATAAGTTTTTGTAAAAGAAAATATTAAAAAAGAAAAATAATTAGAAGATATGAAGCTGAGATTGTTATACTCATTGTTAGCCCCATATTACTCAATACAATAGGTCAGATGCTCATTAAAAGTACACTATTGCTCATTTAGAGATCGATAAATTTTAATGAGCATCAGACTTATTACGTTGAGTATACGAGCCTAATTTAATCTGGAGTCTAATTTAAATAATTTAATTACAATACATTACACTATTGCAATAATGAATATATTTAAATACACGTACGAGAATAATGTGTTAGGTTGGGTGTGTCTCAAAAAACAAAGAAAACTAATCAATTAAAATTAATTAAAATGATTTAAGAAAAACAGAAAAGAGATAGAGCAGAAAATTAACCAAAGTTCGTGCTACGCACGATGACTTTAAAATGTATTCACTATTCATTGCCTCCCTAGGTGCTAGGAACGTTGCAACAATTGTTTTCCAGGATACGAAGACTACGAACAATCGTTGATCACTCAAACGAATTGTTCTGATGAACGGAAACACAACAAGAACACTAAGGAAAGTTTTAGAATGCTAGAAGTGTTTTTAGAGCTTAAAAGTACGTGATAAATGTGTATGAACGTGTGTATGCAAATAACTAGTCAGCCATGTATAAGGATGATTTGTTGTGTGTTAATAACGTTTTTAATGGACGTGAACGTTGGGCATTGATTGATCCATAAAACTGTCCATTGAATTGCATTCAGGTAGCAAATACTTGAGCATTTAATGTTGTAACGTTTCAGCGGCAGGCAATAGCCTCCTCCTGGTCGTTCAGCATGGAGCAGCCTCCTCCCAACATGAACCATAAAATAGGAATGTTACGGGAAGAAACAAAAATTAAATCTTATGGATGCAAGTCGCGGTTTTTCTTCTCCGTTTTCGTGATTTGATTCACACCCCCTGCGCGCGAAGAAAGCCTTTCCACTTGGGAATCTTAACTCCTTCAAAGAGGGTTCCCTTTATAAGGGGTTGAAAATCTCTTGGATTTTCCGGTGTGGGAAATAACTCACTATAAACCCATCATTTTCCTAGTTTTCTCCATTTCAATGAGTGAACTTTGAGAATAAATTTCTCATTCACCCATTATCTGGTTTGAGTGTACCACATATTGAATTGTAGCCCTTAGCAAGGACAATCCGAAACCACTTTGACCAGACTCAAACCGAAAGTGGACCTCAATCAAAATATTGCCCAAAATCGATCATTTAAATTTTTCATGCAAATTTTAACACATTTTCCAACATAACGATCTTTATATTTACATTACTACATATTTGTAAAATTTGTAAAAAAAAATTGAAATTCAGCTTATAATGTGAATTCTTCTTTTATTGGGTGGACTACTACAAGTTTTCTTATTAAGTTGTTCCATTTGATTCAATAGTGACACACATCGCTACGACTTAAGTAGTGTTGATCACATTGACAAATTTTGTGCGATCTAATAGGGGTAAGAGAAATTATTAAAGTGAAATACTTCCTCGTCTTTGGATAAGCTTTTAAATTCTTAGAGTTTGTATCTTTTCTTAAAAATAAGTACTCCCTCCGTCCCGCAAAATTGTTCCCGGTTTCCTTTTTGGACCGTGTCAAAAAATATTTCTCATTTCCCCTTTTGGAAAGTTTTTGTGTGACTCACATTCATTTAACTTTTTCTTACACAACCACAACCATACATTTCCACTTTTTCCCAACTTTCTTAAACTCCGATTCAAATCAATGTGAGAACAATTTTATGGGACGGAGGGAGTAATTAATTTTAATTCTCTATGCAAAATTATTTTATTGTTGCTAGGTTTATCAACGATCAATAGCTGCTGATTTAACTATGGAGTTAAAAGGAGGAAAATAGACGTTTGGTACCCGAAACAGTAATGAAATGTATGGGATTTGATTGAATAGTTTTTACTCAGTCAACTTCGAAATACTGCTTCATAATCTCGTTGCGCCCATAGGCCAATTCAATATCAATCATATTCCAGAATCTTCCCCTGCTAAGTGCCCGCCCGATATCAACACACTGTCTTAGGGTTGCTTTGAATTTTGACACTACTTATAACACCCCGACCTTGCAGGACCCGATATAGTTACTTCAGACCTCTAGTGTTATTCTCACAAATCTCCACAAGCCTTTAACATGCACCCGTGCAAGCACGCTTAACTTGGAGTACTTAGCAGATGATTGAGCTCCTTTTAAAGGAGATGCACCTTATTAGTATGAGTAGTACTATTAATCATTTTAAATTAATCTCAAGTGTTACACAAACTATCTTCACATTTACGAAGAACGTACTTCTTTACGCCTATAAGAAATATATACTTTGCGCAAATGATTTGCATGTTTTTGGCATTTACCTAATCATGCAATGCGCATAGAAAAATTAGTAATAATAAAAAACAAATGACCCCAACTTAAATAGGTTCACTCGTTTGGGTTTTTACACTCAAGAGTAAAGTGTGTAAATTTGATTTTTAAGGGGTTTTCCCGCTCATTGCCTATACAATTCCGCCTAATTCATTTAAACCTAATTCGGTCATTTTCATTGACCTTTGCCTAATTCATTTCCGTCTAACTCATCTCATCTTTCATCACTCCACTCTGTTGATAATGTTCGATCTGGACCGGGAAAGAGCTCTCTTCCTCTTCTGATCCCACGATCATCAAGCGAAGACCAAGAAGTCAAGAAGAGCTTCCATGATTTACGGCGATCTGGAAAAAGTGAAGGCCATAATTTTTGTTATAATTTTTGTTGTTATGATAGTAGTCATTGGAACTTTTGCTTGGCCATAATTTTGTCTGAATCTCAATTATACAGGAACTTCTAAGATGCTATCAAAATCATTGATTTAGCAAAGTGGCTGTGTTATACTCGAATGAAAATAATTAAGTTTAGAGTATGATATACTATTGGTTGTGGTGAACTATATGTTCAAATTTGAAATACAAAATTTTGAAGCTTCAGGGCGTCACGGCCCCCTTTACCCCTATGTACTTCTGCATATCACTACATTTTTAAACTTTTGAAATAAAGAACCTGTATATGCACTAAATTACATTGTACTGATCTGTAATTTTACTCGAACTAAACTTTTGGTTTTATCCCTTTTTTCTCATTGAAGTAGTATCTAAAAGTGAAGATGTTTTCACTTCTTACTACAGAGTATTATAATACTCAAATCATATCATGCAAAGAAAGCAATGGCAGTTTAGGCATATGCATAAGGAAATCAAAGCATTACTTATGATCAGTTTCTCTGACTGAAAAATTACAGTTTGTGTTATATTAAAAACTGCACTTTTCACTACTTATGCTTGCAGGTCAATTTGGTATTGGCTGCAACAAGTATATTACAACTCTCTCCCTCACATCGCCTGCTCGAACCCATTTTAGATTTCTCATTCTCCCTCACAGTGCCGGCTCCGAACAAGGGTACAAAGCACTCTGCATCTTCACCATATCCATCTTCGGCGATGAGTATCCCACCCAAGCCTCTGATCAACGCCCTTGCATTCATCCTCGATTCCGCCTCTCTTGGAAGAAGTATAATATGCATCTTCACCAACTCCATCTCCAACGGTGAGTAGCCCACACGGGCCTCTGAGCGACGCCACTGCATTCTGCCCAATGCCGCCTCTCTTGGGCTATAGTCGTCACCGAGGATAAGGTAATGTGCCTCGGATCTGATTTCATTAATTAATTCAATTGAAAACAAGCTCTGATTTTATTAATTATTATTTTAGTTCTATATTCTCAATTCTCAATTTCATTAATTATGATTCAATTTCAGATTGTTCTTTTCATTTTCCTAAGATATTTTTATTTAGGACTCACAGAAAATAAACACTTCTGTTAGGAGTCTACCTGATTCAAGTTCATTCAAAGCCAGTTTATACATGGTTGTACCAGTTGATAATTTTCAGGTGTTATGCTCAATGTTGGTTCAAATATTTTGCTAGGGTGGTAAATGAGGAAATAAGAACTGCAAAAATAATAATGAAGTCATTTAGTTGTTAAATAGATTTGTGATTATTAGTTTGCTATTTAAGTGAGTACCTCTTTAATCTGAAAAAATATTTGGGGGTAAGGAAACACCATATGTTCTGGGTGATTGGAAGAATGAGCTCTATTTATAGTGACCATGAAGTTGAAGACTTGAAGGAGATATAATAAGGATTTTTATTTGAGTTTTGTGATTCTTTAGTTAGAGGAGTTGTTGCTGGGATTGAACAATATGATATATTTAGATTCAAATTTCAAATTAGAGAATATAATTATTTGTACAAAGTCCATTTTTTTCTGATCCAAGTTATTTATGATTGTTATAAACATCAAATACTGAAACGTGGAAGGTGAGTTGAAAGATATTTTTGGACGGGAGTCTTAGTGGACGATTCTGGGGGTTTTCATCATTTCTGTTTCAGATCTGCCAATTCGCTTTTAACTTGCAAAACTTATTTGTTTTAGCTTGCAAATAAATGTGGCTTTAATGAAAAATACATTCTTTTTTCAGATTGTCACTATACATTTCAATGTTCATATTTTAGACCAATATTAGACTATATTTATTCTTAAATGCGATGTGTTGTTTTACATGTATTAATTATCTTTACATTTTTTCTGAACTACATTTAAAAATTTGAACATATGCTTGCACACTGTGAAGAATTAAAAAACTTATGCATGACTATTACCAACCTAACCTTCTTAGTTCTAGGTTTGTTTAATTTCAATCCAATGTCCAAGGTGTTCTCATATTCCCCTTTTCTGTTATGTTTTCGAACAAGGTCACTGTATTCTTTAGAATTCATTTCCATTTCATGAAGATTTGTTTTCCAATTTGTTATGATGAATGATTTCTGATGAATAATTTCATATTCTCTTGAAAGTAGAATTTGAAATCTATTTTAACTCATACAGTCTATATGTCCATCTAGATTTTTTTTCCATTCATGTTACGCACTACTTTTGCATTTGTTTATTTAAAATCTGCATATTGTCTACTGATTGAGTTTTACTCATCTAACAGTCTTTTTTTATTAGGTCTTCCTTTACCAATTTGTATCAAATGAAAATAACAAAAAAGAAAGCTACAACGAGACTGGAATTTATAGCCACTAAAAGTCTAGGAACTTCAAGAATGTATGGACTTTCTATACCTTCTTTATTCACATTGAAATGGGTGTTTGATGTCAGAGTTATCACAATGGGCTTGAATAATATAGACTAATTTGCATTACTCTACATGTATTACTTTCATAGGTAAATCAAATGAAGATTGATGAATGATGATGTGAGTTCTGTTATAAATAGAGAGATTTGAATCAAGGGAATACAAACAGAGAACAATGAACACTACCTATCCACACTTGCAATGGATAAGGATGGAATGGTTTTTCACATCTATAGACAATTTGAATGTGTATCTCCAGGGAAGTAGGAGATATAATGTATGTAATATTGCAGTAGGTTACAAGTTACAGCCACCATTATGTCTAGATGTGGGCGAGTTGGTCAAGACTTTATGTAACAAGATATGCTTCTGAACCAGTTAAATGCCAAAATGTGACTAAGCTTTTAGCCTCATGATTATTGTAACCAGTTCTCATTTAGTCACTGACACGACAATTCTTAAGGTTTGTCAAATGACACAAACTTTAGCCTGTATTGTCTCCTGTAGTATCATTGCTTTGGTATTTCATTACTGTTGAATTACTTTTTATACTTTACAAAGGTATTTCAAATGGTTTAGAGGACTACATATACAACTATCTCTGCTAGACTGCTACCATTTAGGCCACCTAATCCAATTTAGGACTTACCAATTGAGCCCTTAATAGACATCAAATAAGTGTTACTATGACCACCCCGTTTAATTTGGTACATGAGTTTGAGACAAATACCATATGAGAACCAAACTATGTTTGGTTTGGAAATGTTACTTATTTAAAACATATCCAAACCAATTTACTTGCTTAGTTCAAATTTTCTCTGATCGATTAGAATGTGGAATCTCTTTGCCTAATTTACTTGCTTAATTCAAATTTGTTGCTTCATTTCTACTCCGTATTTGTTCAAGTTTGGAACACATTTCTCATTTATTAGGTTTAAATTTACAGCATTATCTTTCCTCAATCATGTTTGAAGCCACATCGATATCTTTTCCCCAAAATTTAAGATAGGCAGCGAGTATGGAAAATTGCTTTAGCCATTATGTTGGCTCCTGTGAGAAAACAAAAAAAGACTTATTAGAATCTGGTGTTAATCTTTGCCTAAAAAACATCTTGGAAATTATAAATATGATTTACTAAGGATTTTGACAATGAAGATATGATTACCTAATCTTAATCTTAATGTCGATGAGAGCATAATGTCATTCTTAATAGACACAATGAGCCTTCAAGTAGATTTGGTTCAAATAAATATCCCTAGCTAACTAACCAAAAACTCTTTAATGTCATATTAAGAGTATATATGACCATGCAAAAGGTAGCTAATTCTGCCATTTATTTAAGTGTCACATCATGTGCCAATCATACATGTGTGATATAACCGTCCATGTTAACTTCAGCCGCTTTCTTCTCATTCTTTTTATTCATCTTAAGTTTCACACTATGTTTATGAATTTATGTTTTCTGATTTTTATATTCTTCGTTTACTGTTCATAGTTTTATTGAAAGTAATTATTGTAGAGACAACTTATTAACATTTTGTAAATTTAAAACGAGACTAAAGAAGTTTCTAAATAGTTTTTATAGGCTAAGCTGCTTATCTTTTTTTCAAAGATAGGATATCCCCACTTTGAAGATGCAAAATAGGCAGTTTTCAACAATAAATGCCTCTGGACGGTATTGATTCTTAACACATCCTTTCAAGATCTTCATGTAACGCTCAACTGAGTACTCCATCTTAATTATACAAGGTCACATATTCATATCTCCCTTATAAGATGAACTATCAAATGAACCATGATGTCAAAAAATGAAGGAGTGAAGTTGACCAAGAATACGGGATTTGGGTGTGTGGTAAGAACATCTTACGCATTAGAGATTCAAAACTTTGCCAAGTGGATTTTGAAAATTGGAGACGGGGTCCTGAGGGACGGTGATGGAGAATCAATTGTTGACATCCCTGAAGAATTTATTGCTCCTATGATGGATGATTTAATTGAAGCTATTGTTAAGATCACCTATGCTGATTTTGAAATGCACAGTAATGTAATTGTGTTTCTTGTTTGAATTCTAGGGCAATTATTACGCCAACAATTGATGGACACGACAAGATTAACGACAACACGTTGGGACTAACTTCAGGTGAGGTAAAGACATACTTAAGCTCAGATTCAACATCTTCTTCTAACTCAGATAGTGCACTCTTTCGTTAGAAACAATATATACGCGATGCATCCCGTGCGATGCATCCCGTGCGAAGCACATGTGAAAAGCTAGTATTACTAATAAAAGTGTCTTGGACAAAATGTAACGTAGTAACCATTAATGACTATAATTGTGTTCAAAGTTTAATTTACATCAGAGTAACTTACTTTTAGTTACTATGATATAAATTTGAACATTATTGTAGTCACTAATAGTTACGTAGTATTAAACAATATTTGTGTATTACATTTTAAAGAGTAATATTTATGATTTTTTTTTTGTTTTTTATTTAATAGTAGAAGGGTGTATTGAGAGGTTTGACAAAATTTGTAATGCCTATACTTTCATATATATTTTTTATATAACAACTTCGTAGGACATATATGTTTATATTATAATTATACATGTATTTCACTTTCTTTTAAAATAATTTCGTTATATTCTTATATTTAAATAATCAAATTTACTAAAATACAAACATCTTATTGTTTCGTGCATCGTATGGGTATAATACTAGTTTTAATAACAAACGTGTATAAAGTTAAAGCAAAAATTTGTTAAAGAAAAGAAAAGTTAAAGAGAAAAACAAGTACAAGAACTGATCGACGAAAGAATGAATAGCTGCACGAAAAGAAAGAATAAGAGAAACAAAGGACATAATAATTATCCCACAAGTTACAACTAATTACCAAAGTATTGATTCTATCATGCTTTTGGTACACTCGGTTCTACCATACAATTTGCGAAACACACAAGTTTTAGTATTGAAATTGGCCAATAATTTATTCCTATTTTGAGTTTTGGCCTTCTGGCTAGGTACGCGTGAGGTGGGTTCGAGGTAGGGGTTGTGAGGTGGGGCTAGGTACGCGTGAACAAAGTGAAAGATGTGGATCAAAAGTGTAATTTATTCTTTTTACTTTATTAATTTCTGTGCTAGTCAAACTTTATCGAATTTTAAGAGATGGGTGGAGAGTATTATATACTACGTACTACGTATATATTTGTGTATACATGAATGTTTATGTATTTATATATGTATAAGATTGTTGTGAACATTTGAATGTTAAACGCTGTTTTTAATTCTGTGAAGTAAACATGATTCCATAACATTGGTTATTTAGGCTGCTTTGCTTTTGTTAACACTATTCTTAGGATGTTTTCTTTTGGATTTGAAATTTACTGATCTGATCTAGTTTGGACTGTTTAAATCTAGTTTGGTCTGATAAAAATTTGATCTCTGTCTATTTTATGATAATTTCTAAGTTTAGATTGATATTGGCTTAAATCTGGTAACAATCCTTGGTAAGTATAGTGTGGGACAGACATAAAAAACATCCTTGTCCTTGGTAACAATCCGAAACCAAAACCTAAATCGGATCTTAAACGTCCGGTCTTCTTCAACGAGACCCTGACTGTGAAATTGCTAAAGCTCGGCCCTAATTTACTTGGAGCTGCTCTTCTTAATCCCCGAACTGCTTCCGCAAACACAATTTGCGGCAACCATCATTAAGGCCGTTTCAAGAGTTTTATATTGCGTGGTGAAGAAGAATGGAGAACGGTTGTTTTAATCGGGGGAAAATTAATGCAGAAGATGTGATAACAAAGATCAAGGAAGACGGAGATTTCGATCGGCTCCGTCTTAAAGTTGTCCGAAAAGTAAAAGATGACGTGAGTGTTTGTACCAACACACCAATATTTTTTTGCGAGTTGATTTACTTCGATTCCCTTTTTATTCATTTATTCGCCGCAATCAAATTATCAGTCTGGTTTCAGTTCTAACTTCTAAGCTGAAAAGCAGCATTAATGGTTTCCAATATCTGGGAGTACCAAAACTACTAAGGCATATATTAGATCAGGTGACAAGTTACTCGATTATATATTTAAAAGTTGACAATGTGCTTTTAGAAACTAAAATGATTTTCATTTAGCTGTATATGTAGAACATGAGGCAAATGCAAATGTAGGATCCTTCCTTTTCTGAAGTCCGTGAGTGATACTTTAGACAGGCGAATTTGGGAACTTATTCTCAACGTTTTTAGTTGCCAATGCAGTTGCATGATATCAAGGGATGTGAAGCCTACATGATGGATGGGATTGTAGGCACTAATTTTAGTTTAAATGCTATAAATAGTTGACGAATGTGTCCAAACTCCAAATTATGGTCTAGGGAAGCAGTTTAAGAGTTAAACCTTTGAGTTTAAATCTCTAGTTTTCTTCTGATATCCTTTGAGCTTTGATATTCAGTAATCAGCCTTACTTTTATTTAAATGTAAATTCTACGATTCAGATGTAGAGTTAAACCCTGAGTTTAGAGGAAGGTTGGGTGTGTATTCATAGTTGATGAAATGAATTGTACATTTAAAAATATATTCTTGTCATGATGAAACTGTTGTGTTGATGCATCCTTCTTGTACTTCAGTTCTGGAATCACTTTCTCTTTCATTTTAAGCACAAAAGTTCATGTTTTTGGGGTGTATTTTTCCTGGAGCTCTTGTTCATCTGCAAATCAACCAGGGTTGGATAGAAAGTCCAGTAGGGAAAACTGGAGGGTATCTTGTTTTGTTTTTGTATCAATGTTCTATTGCATAAAACATCCAATAGCATGGAAACTCATTTCACACTGTCCGCACAAAGGGAAATGTTGCTAACATATCTAAATTCATTATACTAAGTACTGACTATTGAGCAACAATTCCATCTGATTAATGATCTAAAATTCTCCCTTAAATGAAATGTTTATTTTCTCAAGGTAGTATAGTTTTGGTTGAAGGGAAGTCTTGGTGCCGGTTACGGTGTTGCTGTGTGACTGAGAGGTCAGAGGTTCAAGTCTTGAGAGCACTTCTTTTCAAAATGACAAGGGAAGATTTGCCCTTAAACACCCTTGTGGTCGGACCCTTCCCCAGACCCTCTCCTTGCAGGACGCCATTGTGTACCAGGCTGCCTCTTTTTTAGTACTACCTATGGGTGGACTCGGTTCGGGCCGGGCCCGGTTCGGGCCTTGAACCGGCCGGGCCTCGGTTCACCAAAAGGAGGGCCCGGACCCGAACCGGTGGCTCCCGGTTCCGGGCCGGGCCACCCGGTCATAATTTTTTTTTTTTTTTGCTTCTCTTATTTAACCCCCTATCCCTCCCCCTCAACCCCAAACCACCCCAAACCACCTCAAATGGCCCAAAATACCTAATCCAACCCAAAACTTTAAAAAAATTCAAAAAAAAAAAAAATTCCGGCCCGGGCCGGTTCACCAAATGGAGGGCCCGGGCCCGGAACCGGTGTCCACCGGGCCGGTTCGACCCAAACCGCCGTTGGACCGGGCCACCGGGCCGGGCCGGTTGCTACAGTGGGCAGGCCGGGCCGGTTCCGGGTCGGGCCGCCTGGCCCGAGTCCACCCCTAGTACTACCTCCACCCCACTAACATTGGGACAAGAGGAGGTGGTGCGGTTATTAAGAGAAGTGAGTTTATGTGATTGATATTGAATTGATAAAATAAGAATAAAGTAAGAATGACTTGGACTCACACAAACTTTACCAAATTTGGTATGCAACAATCTTAGTGTGATGAATTGAAAAAGAAATATGGGACAATCTTAGCGGGATTGAAGGAGTATAGTTCTGGTTGAATTTGATGAATGCTTTTGATGTAGAGAGAGCACTTCAAGGGATTTAGATTTTTTTTATTTTAATTTATGACTCTTGCTTTTTCCATATACGGTAAATGTTAGGGAGTGGGGACGTTCGTCAAATCGTTTTTTTCTAAATGCCAGCGAAGATCTCTGCTTCATGTTTCTTTTATCCATTTGTGTGGCGCATACTCATGCTCTTATATGTTCATGACTTCTTAGAATCTATTAGAATGTATCAACGGTTTGTTAGAAAAATTACAAATAATTTCAAAGTTTATGCTTCTACTCCAGTTTCTATAGGTTTCTCTTCCCCTTAAACTTTTTAAAACTGTGTAGATATTATGTATAGGGAAACACACATTTCGGCATTCGGAAGGTGATCCCTTTATTCTAAAATGGATAAGTTAGTGAAATCTTGCACATTTTTTTTTCAACTCTTCAGTTTGATGGGATATTATTTATTTATTTTGGGAAGTAGGAGTAAAAGGCGCTTATGAAGTAGCAGGCAGTCCATGCAATTTTCGACGCGATTTTCACTATGGGTCATCCGGAAACAGTCTCTGTGTGCTTTAGTACAGGGGTAAGGTTGCGTACATCCGACCCCCCCTACCCCACCATAGGTGGGAGCCTTTGTGGCACTGGGGTAATGATGATGATGATGATGATGATGATGGATGCTCTTGATGTATATAGAATACTTCAAGGGATGTAATTTTTTTCAAATTTCTGCTTAATGAGACTGGATAAATTCATAATAAAATAAAGAAAGCAGCCTCTCTGTTTAGTTTTTTTTAGTAACAAATTTAAATCTAAAGGCAATTCTAAGCTCCCAGCATCCAATTGTGCCCGAAAAACAAAAGCTGAAGGACTGATAAGTAGAAGTTAATGGCCAACATTGAATGTGTTTCTTATGTCAAAGTCGTTAGAGTCAATGGCCTTGTCTAAGTAGAAGTTAGGATTGATACTACATCAGTCCCGTACAATTATGTTCTCTTCACACAGGTCTCTTGGGTACATTTTCTCACATGTGTATCTTCTACGGAGTAATATTTATTTATGATTCATTTCATGGTTTAGTTATATGCTGTTGTACATATATTTTCCTCCCCCTCCTCCCCCAATCAAAATAAGAGCAAAGAATTGGATGCGTTCTAACTATATCAAGCTTTTTTATAGGAAGAATTGCATAATAACATTATGTCAGCCGTGAGGCAATCAAAAGCACTTAACCATCCAAGTGCCAAAAGATTAAAACCAAGGCAACTTTCTGATGCCATATATGAAGAGGTTGGGTAAGTTACTATGAAGGGGTTTTCATTATTGAGTTAAATGTGTTTTATTATGAAGGGGTTGAGTTAATTCTTGCTGACCAATTATTTGGGGCAAATATATCGTGGTTGTAAGACATTCTGACTCACTCGTATAGTTTGATTAATCATATGGTAGCATGAGGACTCAGTATGTGGGCACCATTACTACTTTTCCTATATTATACTGCCCCCAAAAAAATCCTATTTGAAATGGGAAAATTAATTATTGTCCCCGAAGAGAGCCCTGTTTTGTAAAAAGAAGCTAATTTTCAGAATACTTAAGCTGACTTTTTTCCTCTAAAAAGTGCCCACATCCCACAATTTAGTCAAACCTAAAATAAGTTTAAAGTCAAGGATGAAACATAGATTTTCAATAGTTGTACAATGGAGAAACTTGACTCTTTATTTTGGATGTAGGTGCTATGTTTTTGGCAATTAGTTATTGAAGGAAAAACTAAAAAATAGATTCTGATATGCTCTATAATAACATTTTTCTTGTTTCGAAACATAGGACAAAAGTCATGAGTGAAATTTCTGATAATATCTGGAAGGTAATTAGATCTGTGGATGGCATAAAGAATGAAATAGCAGAAACAGTACAATCTGTTTGCAAAAGGTTATTAAACCCAAATGCTCATCAAGAAGGTCAAACGTCTTCCAAGGAAAACTTTGAGGCAGATGCGAAGGGACTTGGAAGTAACAGCGGTACATGTGCAGTCAATGGTACACTATCTGATAATGTGCCAAACAAACCTCATGGCGAGAAAGTTAGAGATGAATCTAATCTAGAGGCCCATTGCTCAGGGCGTCCTGTGGGTCTCAACAAAGAAAATGGTGCATCTGCACCTTCTCCTGGATTTCCCGATGCCGTGGATACTAATCACCCATCTGATCGCATTGATGAAGACCCCGATGTACCTCCGGGGTTCGGTTAATGCTTCTATCCCCGATTCTCCTCCACAAGGTATTAGTAGTCGATACCATCATATTGTCTCTGTATCCGTTATGAACATATGATAACCAAGGTCACATGTTCTGGTTTTGTGACGATTTGACAAAAAAGTTCAGTTTTAAACTTGAAGCTCATCAATTGAAAATTATTCATAAAATTTAATTGCATTTAACCAGTTTTGTGTTATATATACTTATTATATGGTGCTATAATTGTATGCTTTTATTATAAAATTAAATGATATTTTGGAAGTTGTAAAAAAATCAATTTGAAAGCATATGTCTGGATACAGTGTTCATGGTTCATGCCGTTTCTATCTTCCTATAGTGCTATAATTCTATTTTATTTGTATCTGATTTGAATTCAAGAAGACTGTTTTAATTTGGGGAAAAGTGGATCAAAATCATATTCATGGTTAAACCCGTTTTTACAAAAAAATTGCCAATTGCATATCCATGTTACTGTTAGCCAGCTACCACATAAGCGTATCACAAGCTTATCTGAATTGAATCTTGATTATTATTTATCCTTTAATTTGGCCAAGGTACAACTGTTTTAAATTATAATAAGGCACAACTGTTTTACATTATAATAAGGTACAAGTAATAAATATTGGAAACTAACATTGTATGTTTGCATATTATGTCACTTTTACGATTTCTTTTGGAAAATTATATGTAAATTTAGTTTCGGTATCAAATATGATTTTTTCTTGTGGGAAGCAAGTAACCAGGTATCTCTCTTTAGGTCTGAGAGAGTAAGGGCCTGTTTACTAACAGAAATATTTTCTGTTTTTCCAGAAATCTGGAAAACTGGAGATAGAAAATTTAGAATACCTGTTTACCTCATTGTTTTCCGAAACAAAAAAATTGAAACATATCTCGAATTTTCGTTCTGAAAAGGAGAACCCACTTATACGCGTTTTCCGAAATCAGAAAACACGGTGCTACAGTGCCACACACCCTCCTCCTCTATCGTCTTTACTTCGCCAACTCCTTCGCTACTAAAGTGGTAGTTGGCCTACCATCTTTACTTCTTCCTCATCTCCTTCACAGCACCAAGGAGACCTTAAATATCACTGCCGTTCAACATACTCAAACAACAGTTCGCTGCCATTACTACTCCCAGACTACTCAAAATTGGATTGCCGCCATCGCTGCTAGGAGCTCCACCTAGACATCACGGAATCTCCCGACTCTTCATTCGGCTCTTGCTCTGTCAAGAATTTCAAGGTAACCTCTCAATTTCAGAAATTCATTAGTGTTAGAGAAATTGCATAAAGCTCTTGTTTCAAAAGCTTCCAGCAACGATAAAGCCCATGTGTAAAGCCCTTGTTTCAGAAATTTCAGTAGCGTTAAAATGGCTGCAGTGAGCCCTCCATTAGTGCTTTAAAGAAATTTTGAAAATAATAATTAAAACCTAAGGGTAATTTGTTAAAACAATTGCTTCAGTAAATAGATGTTCAGCTATTTTGAATGAATGATAATACTAAATTCGTTTATCATATGTTAATATTCTAAAATTATCCCAGCGTTTTATAATAGGTATGCCCTGTGTTCTGGAATGCTCCTTATTCAATTTGATTTGAGTAAACTTTGAATATTAGTAAGCACAACAAATGCTGAAAGTACCAGCTAGTTGCATCCAAATGTTGTTGTGAAGGTAATTAATTCAGGTCAGGGCTAAGTGGATCAGTTTGACATTTTTCAAAAGTGTTTATAGTATTCTTGTTCAAAGTATACAATTAGAGATTTTAATAGGGAAGGTTTTAAGTGAGAGTTCGATTTTTTTTTTGTGTGTGTGTGTAGTAAATAATAATCTTTAGTCTGAAATATATGTCAAGATATACACCAGCCTTAGAACGTTCCGTAAAAAAATCCTCCATCTGAATGGGCTCTCAACTGGTCAGTTTAGTAATAAACATGTTTTGATCATTTTCCTTGCTTAACAAAAGTTAATATGTCTTCATATGGGATGCTTGTCACAATGGAGGTTCGCAGACTACCCAAACTTTGGTACATCAGCTGTAATAATTTGGAAGCAAAAGTTAATATGTCTTCATATGGGATGCTTTTCGGAATGGGGGTAGCAGAACACTTGTTTTGGAAGCAAAAAAATATGGTCCGTAGTAGATTGGATTTGTTAGCAGTTAGTAGATTAGTTTTGTTAGCAGCCTACCATATGCAGTTTTTAAAAATCAATTTATATCCACTTATGCACCCAAGTATCCAGGTTGGAATTAATCAGTAGATGATAATTTTTACTTTCCTTGCTGTCATAAAACTATCTCCAGCACTGACCAACAGAATGTAACAAGTTTTGGGCAGACTGCTTCTCAAGTCATCAACCATGGATTTACTGCTCTATATAGTTCACACACTGCTTCAAGTTTTTTATATCGAGAGACTCACGGCTCTTCCAACCATTGCCATTATATGTGCTTGCGTTGAGTAATTGTCATGTTTGTGATGCACTAATACTATGATGCAGGCATTTGAAAGTATGTTTGTGAGTCTGGCAGTGACTTGAGTTCCATACTTCCATTAAATAGTTTATTCCCAACCATATGTTTCTGATGCACTGATAGAGCAGGCAGTTTATATATGGTCAAAGGAAGACGTCTAGTTATTTTTGCAGTATATTTCAGTTTTGAAAATTATATATCTTTGACATTAAGAGGTCTGTTTTTTCAGCTTTTTTCTTATTAATTATTGCTTAGGAAGAGAATTGAAAAGTTATGGCTAGACATTTATCTAACATTCCTGATTTTGCTAGGAAGAGAATTTCCAACCATTTTTTTCATCCAACTCACTTTATCTTTTGTATTCGTTGTTTCAAATCTTAAAGGGATGATAAAGGCTACTTTAGCAATGACAAAAACGAATGTTTTCCAACTATAATTGAAGCCATTGTGAATAGGAGGCAATTGACTGGGGCCCTTGGATATTGTTAATGATGAAGAATTTGAGGTCTATATTGTGAACGCTCATTCGACAGATGATAAGTTTTATGATGCAATGAAAATGGTTACCCATTTAGAAGGTAGGTTCAAATTCCCATAGCTTGTTGTGCATTGCATAATTTCATTCGCATGCAAGATAGGAAGTAGGAACGACCGTTTGTTCATAGAGTACGAGGAAGAGGATATGATATTTGACACGGCAGCAAGTACAAGTGAAAATTGATTACTCGAGATTGATATGTCTCAACAACAACAAATGCATGAAATTCAAGAAAGTATTGTGAATGCAATATGGGATGATTACAATGTATGAGATGTCAAAGTACAATTGCTATTCTGATTAACATAATCTCACTTATTGAACTTTTAGTGTTGAGGAACATTTATGTTAATTTTTTTGTGTTATTTCAAATGTTTGTAATTGTTAATTTCTTTTCCAAATATTATGTTAGCGTTTTCTGGTAAAAATGAAATGGAAAATTGAAAAATTCTGGTAAACATGTTTTCTGATTCGGAAAACAAAAAAACTGGAAAACGAAAACAGAAAACTAGAGACCTGAAAACAGGAAATGAAAACAGAAAACAGGCCCTAATGTTTTCAACCATCCCTTAAATTTTGTCATATTCTTTTATAATTGATAAGAGCTTTTTCAAATAAATAAATGAATATCTGTACCGCCTGTACGGAATTTAGTATAAAATAATACGGAGTATAAACTTATCATGTGTAGAAATTTTATATGAATTTGGTCATATAGTATGGACATGGAATGATGGAATTACAGGGTCTTCACTCTATTAATTTGCAATTCAAATTGTAATTGGCTTTTTTAGGTATCGTTTAAGGTTGGGATGCACAAACCAAAATGTTTTAATGCACCAATGCCTGCTGATTGCTCCAATACTACAATAGAATTTCGGCACCAAGGTATAATAAGCAGATAACATTTTCTTTATTTCATTTCAAGCATTGTGCCTGTTGCTTTTTGAAGTGTGCTTTACTATGTTTCCAAATTGTTCCAACAGGCAAATCACGTTGGATAAGGAAGGATGACAGTCAATGGATGAGCGTCCACCCTCTGTTCTCACTACGTTTGACAAGACATGTAATTGCCTGTAGTTTAATGTGGTGTTCAAAACTGGTTTTTGAAAATTCTCACCAAAATGAAGGCATGAGCATGGCCTTTATTAATCCCACGTTTAAAATGATATATAAAATGAGACTCACATTAGTATATTGCTCTTTTCTATCTTCTTTTTATTTAAACCCCGTCTCTAAAAGGTTTGCCAACTTCAACCTACACGTGGACTAACAAAATAAGAACCATATGACTAAGATTTATTTAGAAGAAAGAGATGTAAGAGCATATTCAGTGCCATAATGTGCACGGTACATATGTGATATGAGAGAGATAGACACATAAATATTAATGAGAAATATATCTCTCTCCTTGTTTGAAAGGTCTTATATGTTATAGGTAAATTTTTCTCCACATTATGAAGATGGATGTATAGATGTAGACATTGTAGTTGATATTCTTTTGAAAAACTCAACAAAATTATATAAAACTGTGGAAAGAGAAATGTGAATGATTCGTTTTTCTGTTTCTATCTCTCTCAAGCAACATGGATTTTGCACATTCTTGCATTGGAAATGCTCAAAGTAATCATAGTTTTTTAAAGGGAAATGCATTTTGGGATTACCTAATAGAAAGATATGGCAAACCTATTTACTGAGATGAATGGAGTTTTTAAATTATGATTGTGTTTGTTTAATTTATAGATGGCACTCATTATTGTGTTTGTTTATTTGTGGTTTGAAGTAGAGTCCATGAGTGTAGATTTGATGTTATTTTGGCTTGTTTTTTAGCTTCACATTGATCCATTTTGACTTGCAAAAGGCATTGTTGACAATAATAATACTGCAGTAGCCTAGCAGGGCTTTACAATTGGACCGACTAAATTTGAGGCTAGCCTTTATTAAACTTAGTTGAGCCTTTTCCCAAACGAGATTTGCTTGGTGTACACAAATTATGTACATGTTTCACACACCTTGTATGTGGAATTAGTAACTCCTGCATTTTTTAGACGAATTACTTGTGCGGACTAGGGGTGGACTCGGGCCGGGCGGCCCGACCCGGAACCGGCCCGGCCTGGGAACCGGTGGGCCCAGCGGTTCGGGTCGAACCGGCCCGGCCCTTGGGCGGTTCGGGCTCGGGCCTATGTTTTGGTGAACCGGCCCGGCCGGTTCGGGCCCGGTTTGGGCCGGAATTTAATTATTTTTTTTTTTATTTTTTTTTAAGTTTTGGGTTGGATTAGGTATTTTGGGCCATTTGAGATGGTTTGGGGTGGTTTGCGGTGGAGGGGTAGGGGGTTAAATAAGAGAAGAAGAAAAAAATTAAAAATTAAAAATCCCGGTGGCCCGTCCCGGCCCGGTCTGGCCCGGAACCGGACCCGGAACCGCCCACCACCGGTTCGGGCTCGGGCCTCATTTTTCTGAACCGAGGCCCGGCCGGGCCCGAACCGGCCCGAGGCCACCCCTGGTGCGGACTGGTTACTGGTATAAAAAGTGTACAAGCAAGGCAAGGGATGACTTGGGTGAGGCATCGAGGGAAAACCAGACAAAAATTTACCCAAATATATGCATTGCAAAGTTTTCTCACCTTGGCTAATTGGAAAATTTACATCAATAATCTTTACTATCAGCATTCTTCTGATTTGAATCCCTTGTGACTTGGAATGATTCGTGACTTGGAAAAAGAAGTTAAATAGACATTGATGCTATATTTATCAAACTAGATCAGACTAGGCCAAAAAGTTTCAGTCCAAGTAAAAACACCCTAACATAGTGCTGGACTCGGGCCGGGCGGCCCGGCCCGGTCACTGTTTGGCCCGGCCCGGCCCGGCCCGGGGCCCGGTGGGTCCCTCGGTTCGGTTCGGCCCGGCCCGGCTGCTGGGCGGTTCGGGCCCGGGCCCAGGTTTTGGTGAACCGGCCCGGCCGGTTCGGGCCCGGTCCGGGCCGGATTTTAATTTTTTTTTTTTTTTTGAATTTTTTTTAAGTTTTAGGTTGGATTAGGTATTTTGGGCCATTTGAGGTGGTTTGGGATGGTTTGGGGTTGAGGGGGAGGGGTAGGGGATTAAATAGGAGAACAAAAAAAAAAATTATTGGGCCGGTTCGGCCCGGCCCGGCCCGGCCCGGTTTGGCCCGGAACCGGGACCGGAACCGGCCACCGGCGGTTCGGGCTCGGGCCTCCCTTTCCTGGCCCGAGGCCCGGCCGGGCCCAGGCCCGAACCGGGTCCGAACCGGCCCGAGTCCAGGACTACCCTAACAACCATCCCGTGATCATTTCTACAAATCTTGCATTGTAGAAATTACTGATTTCATAATAATAATGAAGCACTGTTTTAAAAATACTGATTTGATAAGCTCAGCTCAACTGCCCAAACAATGTTATTCCAACCAGTAATTGTTCAAATGAGTTAAATGAGTTAAACTCTACTCCAGTCTAAACCTTTTTCATTTTCAAAACAAAATGCATAAAACATTTTGAATTTATGGTAGTTTTGTATGTCAAAAATACCAAATTGACTACTATTGCCAAAACCCCCTTTACTGATTCATCCACATTATCTTCACATCTCCTTTCTTGAAGTTTTTCATATTACGACGATTATTAAGATTCACACCAGTGTATAAGTGTCTTCTCCCTAACTTTTGTTTAGGGTTTGTCTTTCTTGCAGGTGGTTTACACCGTTTCTTATCTGGCTTGGATCGGCAATGGGAGGTTCGTTACCACGCTCTACCTCTCTATGGTCAATGTTTTTGGATGTGCTGCTATTGATATCTTCGATTGCAAAATCATCTGGCAAGGGAGAAACAGATCAGTGGTCTACCCCCCTCCTGAACTGTCACCCTGGAGTATGATACTTCAAGAATATTGCAAGAAAAAGTTTGGAGTATTTGTCAAATATTTTATTATTTATGGTCTTACTTTTGCGCTAAGTTTGAATGTTTGATAAGGATTGATGGATCGATGATTCTGCTAGATATTATGTCATTAAAAAGATCTATACGGTCAGTGATTGTTGTGTCACACCCGTTTCATGATTAAAGCTTCATATTGCTCTTTTAGGGGTGATCATTTCAAAGTCTAACTGTTGACTAATTGGTTATGAATAGTTGTCAGCTTTGTCTTTTTGAGTTTGTTATAACAACCCGAATCCTAATGCCATAAGCATAAGTGGTTTTTTCCTTCAAAAAAAGGGAAGAAGCTCACTATAGAACATGAGTTAGTCTGTTAGTGTTATAACTTATAAGGATGTTTTTACTTAGACTATAATTTGTCCCAGACCAGTCCAGACCAGGTCAGACCAAACTTGAATAGTTATAAAAATACAAAGAAATCAGACCTTACCAGACCAGTTCAGATCAGACCGGATCAGACCAGCAAATTAAAGTCCAAGTAAAAACATCCCAAGTTACATACATTACAATTTTAATAATCCGTATGAATTTTAATGTGCTTCAGTGCTTGTCAAGTTTTCATGTCTCAAATTAGTGTAACAGACCTTAAACCGATAATGAACTTTGCAAGGCTTTTTATTAGCTCCTAAATCTTCTTTAGGGAACAATGTTGAGGCGCAAGTGCGATATTTTCGAGTCAAATGAAACCATCCAGGAAAAAGCCCTTTCCTACTTTCTGAACATTCTATTTACACTGTGTTATGTTGTATTAACCTTCCAAGTTTAAACAAGAAGCAGGAAAGGCTGATGCTGGACCGGTGGTGTGTTGTTTATCACCAAGGGGCCAAGAAAAGCTACCTTTTCCCCTACTATCACCTCCTGAATAAAGTTTTTACCCATGGTTAGACTTTTCATTTCCATGTTCATACTAATGCATTGAAACCAGATTGCAATTAATAAGTACCTGAAGTTGTTAACAACCCTGTCGCCAAATTTTTGAATCTGCTTTGCAAGAAGACCTAGTGACTTTTCCTTGTCTGTCTGTTTTATCTGTGGAAAGCCAAAAATAATAATAATGGACTAATCAGATATGCAAACTTAGCATTTCATAACGTTTGAATTAGAGGATTAGAAACCAATCCATTTCTGCATCATCCATATGCCCCAAAAAGTATTAATAATTCCCCATCCGTACCAAAAAATGAGTATTATTTCATCAAACGAGGTCAATTTTCACATAGCGTGACAATAATTTGTCAAACCAGTGAGAAGAGCAAGTTAAACCAACAAATAATAATACTATAAAAACTGTATCTATCAAACATGAATTTTTTAGGATAGGAGTAATGGATTGTATCTCATCCGTTTGTATTATTTGAATGGTTAGTGATTCCTTCTATATCCACTAGACACATACATTTTCCATCCATTTAGATGATTTTATTAAATGGATCGATTGGGTTTCTTTTTTTTTTTTAAACCCGGTAGGCAAACCACCAAAATCAGTGGGGTAAATTCATAAATGGATTAATTGATTAATTTGTACACATCCACTATATAATCAAAATAAAATTTTATTCAATCCATTGATTCAGACACCCTACCTTTGATCTAAAGGAGTGGGTAAAAACAACTCAATAGTTACGAAGGATTGGAGTACAATCTATGCTTACCTCACAGTTTTGTTGGAAGTAAGCCCATCTATTTTCTTTAGAACCCTTGTACCAAGAAAAGTAGCTCCATCAAATAACCATCGTACATTAGAAAATATCCAAGGTAACAACTTCTATAGGGTCTGTTCGGTTTTAGGGTTTCAGGAGGGGAAGCTTTGGAAAGTTTGGACAGTACCTTGATACATAGAATGTTTCTATTCCATGTTGAAATTCTATTCCATGTTATGTTAATCTTTCAGTTTCTATAAAATCTCACACACACATGAAGATATAGACCAACCTCTCCAAAACCCTCCATTGAAAGATACCCTTAGAAACGATAGGGAATAAGTGAAACCTTTGAAGTTATGAAGGCAGGCTGTTTCAACCTTGAAGGAGCCTCAGCACTTGATTGAGTTCCACATGCTAGAGATAACTATGTAAACAACAGATATGTGATGGCTAAGTCAAAAACAGATTAAGAATATAAAAACAAGAATATCGATATTTTGTAATTTACCTTGTTAAAGAGTTCGATTGGTGGGTTAGAGTGATTATGATGAACTCCTCTCTTTTCAGTAAAAAAATTAAATTCCTGTGTTGTAAGTAGTACAGCATATCAGAATCAGTTATATAGAATAAAGCTAACAAGCCTCAAAACCAAGGTGGTTGGACAATACCATGGGCACAGTGGTTTCCTTCTTGATGTTACGAAAAACCCCCATATCTCCTCTGCTCAAAAGTATCTGTATACACAAGAATTTGTTAGTTTGCAGAACTTAGGGAAGATATTGATTAATAACCTTCACCCTACCTTCTTATTAAGAGGGAGAGCTTTTAACTTGTTTGATGACAATGATCCTTCTTGTTTCACTTGTTCCGTGATATTGGGTCTGAAAAACAAATGCATATTTGAATAGGGATATTCAATTTAATTATAAAACATGACTTCATTAAGGTAGCATAAGCATAAATGTTATTTACATCCATATAGTTATAATCTTTATTCATAGCTTTGAGATTACTGGCAATGCAGGGTAATTTATATTCATGTTGTAGTTATATGCCACCATAAGTAAAGCTCTGTAAACATCACAAATACTACTTACTTTCTACGTTCTTTGTTTTCGCACTCGAAGCTGAAACCGGTATTAGAATTTTGTAATACCTGAAATGACACTACCTTTGATCATAAAACTGAAATCATAAGGTGAATTAAGCACAGAACAGTTACAAGTGCTCTGAAATATTTACTGTTATATTCCTGCAAAAAAACACTGCCTCGAGAACTACAGTATGCCATAAATTGGCCTCAGGTTCTATATGACAGAAAATTACATCTGCTGCTGATTTACTTTTCTCTCTTTGATATTGAAAATAATTAATTATTTAATGAGACGGATCAGTATATGTTACCTTCTTTAACTGATCACAAATCATCCTTGTTATTTATCTTAGAATCAAAAACACTTGTAAAGATTATTCAGTACTTCATAGCTTGAACTAGACAAATATTTTGAAAAAATCTACCTTATTGGTATTATTGGAAACAACATTGGAAGACGTAGCTGATTTGTGCTGCTTAGCCCTCTCTGATGTCTTTAAATGGAACTCCTGAAAACCAAGGAGAAAGACCGATTTGCTTGATGCCCAGTACGCACAAGAAAAAAATTGGGTGTAGAAAACGTCAAAATAGATCCAATGTTTTATGTTTTATGTACTTGAAATTGGGGTGGTTGTGGAGTACTTCTCTTTGGAATCAGTGAAGGAGTTTCAAACATCTGTAACAAGCATCAAGGTCTGTGAATGTGAAAAAACAAGCTTTATGCAGAGATAAATCTGTGTACAATATATATACATAAACATACTAACTTTTCTATTCAAAGGACGGGCTTTAAATCTGTAAACATCTGATGTCACATTTTCTGTTTCTTTCCGTGGTTTATCCGGAACGTTTGGAATTGGAAACTTTCTGCTTCTTTCTGTGGTCATTTCCTAAATTTAACATTATGATTAGCTCTTGAAGTTCAAATTTATAATACCAACAATCATATATAAAAGGAGTATGAGGCATTCTCTTCTTCAAGGCTTAAAGTCATTACCCTTTTAGGAGCCTTATGAATGAAGTTTGTTTGTGCCTTTGTATCAGTAACCTGAAAATACATAGTGTAAGTGTGGTTGGGTGGAGGGATGACCAGTGTACAAGTTGTAGACTTGTGATTAACTATCCTCCACAAAAACTAAAGTATTTATAAAAAAACAATTAGAACCTTGTGCAGCAGACCACCTTCAAGCTTCTGTCTCTTGCTAGCTTGGTTATCACTGACAATTGCTTTTGGCTCCGCTACATCACGCACCGAATTAGGAAATCTGGCATTCAGAGAATTTCAATCTTTGGAATTCATATTTAGAATGAAAAATGTACAGCATGTAATGTGTAAAATCCACATTTAAAGCAATATTAGGTATTAACCATGTACGTTGCAATCACACATATTATAACTATTAATAAACCTACATGAAATGTTTGCTAGTAGGGACAGTCATGCTATAATATATATTCAAAGGAAAAAAAACAGTCATGTTATACTGCACCTTACAACACCAACTAGGTGAGAAGAGTTCTGCTTGGCCAGGTGACTTGCTGTTGGTTTCATTAGAGTAGAGGATCTGGGATATGAAGGCTTCCCACCATACTTATTTTTTGCTTTTGAATTATCTTTCAGAAGGTGATTATAGAATGTCAAGCCTGCAAAGAAACAACTTCAGAGCATTTAGACCTATTGTACTCCGGGGCAGGGGTTGGGGTCTGTCTAAAAAGAGCATAACCTGTTGGTAGTACTTCTGGTAGATTTTGAAATTTGACCATAGTGGTGCTAGCCAACATAGGTGCAATTCCTGTTCTATCTCCTTGAACAAAAGAACAGACCCAAAATTCATGAACATGTATTTCACCTTTAAAAACTACTCCATATATGCAAAAAATGAGGGATTTATCTCTTCCTAGCTTTTTAGTTAGGATGGTGATAAGTTGCTAACTTCATCCCTTAGCTTATGGTAAAACATCAATAGGAGAAGAATATTCCTCATAATTTTCATGAGTTAACTAAGTCATCTAACAACGTTCTTCATGCTTACCCTTTTAACAACAAATAATTCATCAAAGGAGTCCATTAATCATTAATCATTAAAATTAAAGTGAATGTATCTTAAAAGCAACACAGAATATTCTGTCTTATTAGTGCTTAAACATAGTCCTAACTCCTAAGGGCTATGGTTTGTATTTTCCTTATAAGGATGGCATCCAGGAAAGCTTGTTAAGATCCCACACCGGTCAAGTATGGGCTTGGCCGGTGGCTTATAAGCAATGTGTTCCCTCCTCCTAATCGCCTGGTCTTTTAGGAGTGAGTTCTACACATGGGCTTATGGCGCTGCTACAGGCCTAGTATGGGCTAGGTCCGTAACAATTGGTATCAGAGCCGTCCCATCTTCCTAGTCCCGACACTCGGAGTGGTGGCCTATGGAGTGGTGGCTTGGGCCTTAGGGGGGTGCCAACTGTGGCCAACATAGTCGTGACCAACGAGGACGTTGGCTCTTCGAAGCATAGGGTATTGTTAAGATCCCACACCGGTCAAGTATGGGCTTGGCCGGTGGCTTATAAGCAATGTGTTCCCTCCTCTTAATCGGCTGGTCTTTTAGGAGTGAGTTTTACACATGGGCTTATGGCGCTGCTACGGGCCTAGTATGGGCTAGGTCCGTAACAAAGCTACATAGTTTTTTTAATTTAAATATGATTCAATGCTACTGGAAGCTGCCTATTTAACTCGAGAAAGCTTTTCTAGCTTTGAGTATCATGCAGTATTAAGCTTGCGTAAAGGAAACATATTGAACCAATCGCGTCACATTGACAATACCTGCTGTACTACACACTTGTCTAGAAGAACGCGTTTCATAGACATCCTCTATATCAGAACCACTTTCTGACAAACTCATACTATCGGCATCTTTGGGTTTAGCGTCAGCACTTATGTTTCCACACCAATTGCCTTCGCTTGATACTAATTTTTTGACAAAAGCTGAAAACATAAGCAGAACTTATGAATAAATCATGGGCACAAGAGTTAAAAGACACATGTCAGCATTGATCATATAATGGAGAAAGCATACATATGATGCTATACGGAAAATTAGTTTCGAGAAAAGTTCTTTTTACATTGGTCCGAAAACTCCCCTTTGTATTAATAACACGATTAGACACGTTTCTAAAATGAACCAAGGTGTATTGTTCTTCCTTTACCTATGGGTTAATATATACCTAGGGAGTGTTAAAAAAATCACTTCTCACACCATGTGATTACAATGGATCAACACCTCAAAAGCTGGAAGAACAAAGTTCTCTCCTAGACTGGGAAAATCAATTTGATCAAACATGTTTTATCTACCCCCCCCCCCCCCCCCCTATACCTTAGCCTCCTCTAAAGTTCCTAATGGTATCCTCAAAGACATTGAGCAATGCTGTGTCAAATTCCTTTGGCAAAAGGACCTTAACTCGAACAGTAAATTTAGCTAGAGGTCATGGTCTAATGCTCCTTTACCTTAATAATGAGAATGGATTGAGTTTTTGCAGGTTACAGGACATTCAAAATTTGGTGGAAAAGGCAAAAAATGGAACGAAAATATTATTTGATTCGTCGAGGACAAATCATATGGGCTACTGTTTTCAATTCCTTACGTTCTTGAAATCTTTCTGTTTTTTGACCGCCAATGTATTCTGTAAAACATCTCTACAGACTATAGTGTGAACACTACTATATCTGTGCATGACGGCAACAGCTCCGTCTGGGATTCCTACCGAGTCCCTTTGGGCCCCTTAGCCCGTCATTGATATCCACATTGAGCAATTCCCCCCATTTGCCACCTTTGGTTGGTATTTCAATTTTTACGTAATAAGTAGTTCCATTTGATTCAATAATAACACACATTGTTAAGACTTAAGTACTGTTGATCACATTGACAAATTCCGTGTGATCTAATAGAGGTAAGAGAAACTATTAATTTGAAATATTTCACCGTCTTTGATTATCATTAAACTTTTAAAATTCTTAGAATTTGTATCTTTTCTTAAAAATACGTAACTGATTTTAATTCTCTATGCAAAACTATTTTATTGTTGCTAGATTTAACTATGGAGTTAAAAGGAGGAAAAGAGACGTTGATAAGTTGCTAACTTCATCCCTTAGGGTGTCCCTTTGGGCCCCTTAAGAGGCTCTCTAATGAGAGCAGTAATTACTCAAACTGCATTACTAGTGGTGGCTTTACATTGAAGTTGGCCTATGATGAGATTAGGCATAAACACTGCAAAAACCAAAACATTGATGTTTTCTGGAAAAAACATATTCCTGTGAAAATTTCTTTCTTCCTTTGGCGTATTTCTAACAATTTGGCTGTGCAAGCTGATTCCTTTGACCATTTTTTCCTTCGCTGCTCCGCTCAGACATCCATTTGGATGCACTTTGAGGTCCTGAGTCACAGGTCAGATGGCAATCCTAAGGACTACATCCTTAATTGGACCGATCATAAATATTTTCACTGTTAAATTACTATTCTTTGGAACCTTTGGAAATTGAGAAACACCACTCTATGAGATATTACTCCTAACTACTTTAAGGCCATTTAAAGGGACCTTAGCTCCCTTTTTGTCACCAAGTGCTCTAAAAAGACTTCTCAAAACCGACCCAAGACTGCCTTTTGGACTCAACCTCCCAACTTTTAACATTGCCCACACTCAAAACGGCTTCTCGCATAACTTCAGTTTCTTAATCCGTAACCATAAGGGGGAGAAGATTTACCCACCATTTTCATAGTTGTTTAACAACTGTCGTCATAAGACTTTCATAGAAGTAATTCTCTGTTATCTTCATTTGTGTAGGGACAAGGGCATCTCCCTTTCTAATATTCAGATTTCGGATCAAGTCTACCAAACTATCATCTTTCAAAGCATCAATCATTGGGATCAAACTTTTAATATACTTGCATTCCTAGGATGTTGCATCAAAACCACATCATTCTTAGCCATACCCACGAGAAGGTTAACTTTGCGGCTAAAGAAATAAGTCTTGGTATTGATGTCAAATCCTCAAGCTTTCAAGAAATCCTAACCCCCTACCTTGTATGTTTCCTTATTCAATAAATCCGTAAGGTGTTCTCCTGCCCTTACCCCTTTCTAGGCTGGTTCGTCACTGGGTCTTAAAAAAATTATACATGTATATATTATTAAAAATGCAGCAAACTACATAAAAATAAGCTAACAGTTTGATGATACACAGGATTACATAATGAGCGTAAATTGGACTTCGTAAGGTGTCACATTTGCACCTAATTAATATTTAGTATTTACAGCTAGCAATGTTTCGACAAATAGTCCACAGCCCAATAAGGAGATTAAACAGAGGTACTTTATTTCCTCACAATCAAATGCATGGTGGTGATGAAACAAAAATTATACCCTTTATTAACTGGAGAACTTTTCAAGTTCTCATATTTTGGAAATGAGTTGGTTTGGAAATGGAGAACATTGTCCAACTTCCCACTGGTTCAAAATCAGTACCAAAAACTACCTTCGTCACATCCTCATGGATAAAACAAGAAACACCAGAAGGTGGGTCGACAATTCGTTAATAAATCCTTGCAGATCGACCTGCTACTGCCTACATCAGTGCCTCTAACATAAATGACTAAAAGTTACTGTTCAACTCAACATAGATATAGCATGTTTGGATTTAAAAATTATAATAGGTGTATCAGTATATGTATGAAATATAAAGCCAGATAAGAATATAAGAGGACCCGGTTCCAAATTTAATAATAAAACCCGTACCGTCCGTACTCGTATGAATCTAACTACTAGTATATGCTTCTTTAACTGTCAAAAAAAAAACTACTAGTATATGCGTAGTAAACTACTACGTAGTATATCAAGGACATTGCGCAATTCAATTTAATACGTTCAGTACTAAAAATTAATTTTGAATATGACAAAGAAAAACTCAAACCTATGTACTCTTTAGCCCCTTATACTTTTGTAGTCTTTCTTTTATGGACCATTCTTGGTGTACACAAAATGTGTACACAAATGGTACATAGCCTGTGTACATAAGCAACTAGGGACGTTTTGACATCAAATGCCGTCACTTTCCAAACGAATTGTCGGTGTACACGGACAAATATGAGGGATTTGTGTACACTTTGTGTACAACTCATGTACACTAAGAGCCCGTTTAGTAGCACGAAAATCGGCTGCTTTGGCTGTTTCAGCTGAAATTTATGAAGTTCTGGCTGAAGTGACTGCATTGGCTGATTCTGTTGATTTAAGAAAAAATTATTTTTAAAATATATTTTATTAATAAAATGAAGAAAAAATTATATGTAAAAATAGCTAAAATGGTCATCTATACTAACTTCAGCCAATACAGCCAGAAAAGTAACTTCAACCTTACTTTTTCTGCTTATTACACAATTCAGCACGCGAAAGCAAAAGTTACGTGTTTGGTGAAAAAGCTGGCTGATAAGCCTGATAAGCCGAAAAACAGTGATTCTAAACGGCCTCTAAGATTTCTTTTTTTTTTTGATGATCTAAAAGACTTTGACATTTTCCGTTAAGAAATCTAAGTTGGACTGAGCGAAAGAGTAATTATACTAGACATAAACATTAGCAAGTGGGCTAGATTTGGAAAACGATAAAATGTACATAAAAAACAATAATCTCAACTATTGTCGGTCCGCTAACATTAATCTCAATTATCGATTATTTCTGTATAAACCCAACTATATAGACCGTCCGTCAATAATAGTCTATGATCGGATACAACGTGCTATAAATCTCTAACAAGTCAATTTTAAATAGAAACTAAGTGTATTCTATAAATAATCTCAACTATGTTGGTTCCTCTTTAAATAATTTCAATCATCAACTCAATTTTTTTTACAAGGAGTATAAAAGTTTATTTAAATTTCAAATTATGAATTTTATAAATGAAAGTTTATAAAAGATGTTACATTTTTTTATTTTTCAGATAAAATAAAAGATGTTACATATTTTTCCAGATAAAATAATTTTAATTTTTGCTAAATAATTGTTTTTGGATTCTTTTATAAATTCATGATTTTTATTAACTTTAATTAAATTGAAATGATTTAATATTTTAGTATGATTAGATTTTTGGAATGATTTATATTCTTATCTTTTGCACTTTCTTAATTTTAAAAATCAAAGATTTCATTTTTTAATTTGCATTAGTACTTAATTTGAATTTCACTTTTCCTTTGAAGTTTTTATATTGAGCTTTTTACACTCTTTATTTATATTTTTGTATTCATTATATATTTATAATATCTTACATGTTATGAAATTTTAATTTTGAAATTTTCATAAATTTTTCCATATTCTATAGTTATATATTTTATATTCTTTAATTTCAAAAACTACCTAGGAAAGTTAATTTAGTAAAAAAAATTGAAACTATTCCACTTTTGGTCCTCTGAGTTTTGCACCAATTCCACATTTAGTCCTCGTCTTTCACTTTATCCATTTTTGGTACTTGACTATTGTTTTCTTGACCATATATAGTCCTTTTCCGGTAGTAAAAATGCCCGGAGTTGGACCGCAAATGGTCAAAAAAACAATAGTCAGGTACCAAAAATGGATAAAGTGAAAGACGGGGACTAAATGTGGAATTGGTGCAAAACTCAAAGGACCAAAAGTGGAATTTTTTCAAAAAAAATTATAATCCTTTTTACCATTTTTGCATATGTGGTTACTTTAATTTAATTAAAGTCGCTAGATGATTTTTTAGATTATTATAATATATGGTATTTCTTTTTTAATTGACTAGACATGTAGCCGATCTATCACACCATTATTTACGAAAGGTTCTTAAAATTGAGATTATTCTCAAATAGTCGATAATTGGGATTATTATAAGTGGGCCGCTAAGAATTGAGATTATTTAATATATTTTCCGATAAAATAAGAATGATTTACAACCATACAAACATTACAAAACATTACAAATTGAGCTATAGAACAAATTTAGTGGGGTGGATCCCAAAGAAAAAAATGAGCAACCGGAGAAGCAGAAAGGGAGTAAAAATTACTAATAAATCACATTTTTGTGCGACCTCAAATGCAAATTAAAAGAAGTTGAGAAGTAAGGGAAGAGTTTAAAACCCAAGCAAGACAAAATGGTAAATAATTTACGTAATGATGTATTAAACGAAGGAATTTTCATTGTCAGAACTAGGCAATAATTTTTTTAAAAGTAAAAATACTGATATACATGTTTTCTGGTTTCTAAGGGTCTGTACAGCTTCTGCTTTTCAAAAAATGTTTTTTTTTAATGAAATATGGAGAAGTGATTAAATAAAAGTTGATAGTGTTTGAGAAAAAAGTGATTTTGAAAAGTAAAAGTGGGTAGTGTTTGATAAAATAAGTGCTTTTTGTGTAATAGAAAAAGTAAAAACACTTTTGACGCGGAAGCCGAGAAAAATAAAAGTTGTAGTGTTTGGGAAAATAAGTGATTTTTTAAAGCCAAAAGCTCAGAAATGCTTTTTTAAAAGCGGTTGCAAACCAACCCTAATACGGAGTATAATTAGGGCTGAGCAAAACCCGATCCGACCCGAAAAACCCGATATTTTTTCCGGATATTATCCGAACCAAAGTGGATATCCGACCCGAAAAACCCGAAACCGAAAATCCGATTAGTATTGGGCCTAGACCGGGTGGCGGGTAGGGTTTGTGAAATCCCAACCCGACCTGCCCGAATATCCGAAATATATGTTAGTGATGTGTACTTTGAATATTTAAGTTAATACTTGTGTTCAATTATTTGTGTAATTATTTGTGCAATTTGTATTAAATTATTTGTGTAAATTGAATGTGTAGTGAACTAGTGTGTACAATTTTTGTTAAACTGGCATTCCAACACTTTAACTACCCAATTATAATGTGTTTTGATATAACCAAAATATCCGAAATATATGAAATTATGTAATGTGTACTTTGAATGTGTTACATTAATACTTCTGTTCAATTATTTGTGTAATTATTTGTGCAATTTATGTTAAATTATTTGTGAAATTTGGAAGTTTAGTGCACTAGTGTGTACATTTTTTGTCAAAGTGGCATTTAAACACTTTAATTATCCAATTATAATTTTTTTTAAAATAACCGAAATATCTGAAACCCGACCCGATATCCGATAATATCCGACTTAAAAATATCTGAAATACCCAATTTGAAATATCAAAGGGTCGGGCCTAATATTTAAATTAAAAAACCCGAACGGGTTTAGGGCTCGCAAACCCGACCCGCCCGAACCCGACCCGTGCACACCCCTAAGTATAATGAGAAAATGAAAGGAAAAAACTCAAAAAGTAATTCGAGTATTAGCATGTAATTGTGCAATATTGCGTGGATGCGTTGTGGACCCTATTGGAAGACTTAATTTATATTTTTGGTGAGATCAGGTGACGCGCTGATCTTGAAAAAAAGCGAAAAATGGACCTACAAACAGTAGATTTTACCAGAACTTTGCTCTCAACGACGAAACATCGTGGAGAAAAGGGCCTTAGCCACAACCCAATGTATGCAGGTTTCCGCATTAAAAGCACAGCGCAATGAGAGTTGCGACAGAAGCTATAAACAGTAGATTTTAAAAATTACTCTTACATTTTGGTCACATTTACTGCTTTGAAGTCTGTTTCGAAGTTCCGAAGTGAGTAAAAAACGAAAATTTTAAAATAATTACTCTTCCTGCTCTAAAATAACTGTCCGAAATGGAGAAATGAAGACACGAGTCAATACCAGCTTAAATAATGAAATTTATTTCTAAAAATAAAATAAAAAAATCTCTCGCATTCACAGCGAAAATCTCAAGTATATCGAAAATAATATGCGTAAGAAAATAGCACGAGAAAAAAAGGAAAGGAAAAAAGGGAGCTTACGAGACGGCGGATATGTGCCGGCCGTTTCAAACCAGCTCTCAGCTGCACGCGCCTCCACTGGAGACTCTCCGCCGCAGAAATTGAAGTGCCGCGGCGCGTCAAATTCGTAATCCAGATCAATCTCCACCACCGTGAACGTATACTCCACCATATCCTCCATCTCGTTATCCAACATTTCTCCGCTGCTTACAGTTCCTCTTCTGGAAAAAACAAACACCAGAACTGTAACAGAGTATTTCAAACGCACTTCCACTTTCTGCGAGCGTACGTGTATCTCTTTGGTGATCTTCGGCTGCTCTTGAAGTACGAAATCTCCGGAAAATCTGCCCGAACAGTTTAGACAGAAGAGTTTCTGTACGTGCGAGGGAGCAAAAAGCTGAAGATTTGAGAAGGTGTAGCCGAAGCACGGAGATTACGGACTCCTACGGAGACGGCTATTGGTCAGAAGGACCCAAATAAATTTTGAATTATGATTATGGGCGGCCCGAATTGGGGCGTAATATAACGTTAGTATTTATATTTTCCCGGACCAATCTACCCCTGGGGTTTTGTAGAGGGAATCTCATAAATGCCCTTCAGCAATTTGAACTATAGGCACCGTTTGTTTATCCCAAATAAAAAGTGAAATTGTACTACCTCCATCACATTATATTTGAGTCAATTCGATTTACGATGTTTAATCGACGATAAAACAAACGAATTTTTCTCCGCACTTAAATTATTTTTAGACAAAAAATACATATTCAGAAACTAAATTAAAAACTTTACAAAGTCGGAAAAAACCAAAATCAGATATGAAAAAAAATTGATATATAAAAAGAGATTAAGGCTGGAAACGTCCGACCATCGGGTGGAAGAAGGTAAACATTGGTGCTTCTACTGGTGGCAGAAGGTATGGCCTCGGCTGGATCCTTAGGGATGAAGCTGGGGAGTTTCTTGCTGGAGGTGCTAAGCCTTGGGAAGGTCAGTGTTCTACTACAGAGGCAGAGCTGCTAAGCATTCGTGAGGCGCTAAGTTGGTTGAAGAATAATAACTGGGACTTCGTGGAGGTGGAGTCGGACTCGTCGTTAGCTATCTCGGAGATTTTGCAAGGATCGAGTTTATCTGCTAAAGGCGTTATTGCTGGGGATATTAGAGATCTGAGCTCAAGTTTTTCTAACGTCACTTTTAATTTGATTAGGGGGTCATCCAACAAAGTTGCACATGTGTTAGCAAAGGTGGCTGGTTCTATGTCTGATGCCTGCATTTGGTTATTTAATCCCCCAATCTGTATTGTTAACACTCTAGCTTTTGATTTGATTAATGGTAATTAATTAAGTTCTTCTAAAAAAAGATATTAAGAGTGATTTGTGTTGACCAAGTGAATAGTGTCTGGGATAATCTTAACGAGACGGAGGGAGTATAATGAAATGTTGTGCAATGAGTAAATAATACTTCATTCGTTCTTTTTTAATTGCAACAGTCCATTTTTCACATTTATCAGCGCACAAGTTTGACCATTAATATCTTTCATTCCATATTAGTATAAAAAATTAAAAACAAAAATCAGTTTTTGAAAATTTAAAATGAGAAGAATTTAACAATATTTAAGAAAAATAATTTATAATACGTTAATGAATAAAATATAGTCAACGTAGAATATGTGAATAGAGCAAAAAGTTCAATGTTGCAATTAAAAATGAACGAATGTACTATTACTCAGCCCAATAAGATGTTGCTAACTTTGAGTAGGGTGTTAAATAAGAATAGTAAAAGTTGTCGAATAAGACGTTGCGAACTTTGAGTAGGGTGTTAAATAAAAAAGTAAAAGTTGTGTGATTGGTGTTTGAACAGAGAAAGAAGAAGTAAATTGAATCACGAGTTAATTACTTTAAAAAGAAAGTGATGAATGCTTTGGTACAGATAAAAAAGGAAATTGAAAAGGTCCAAGTGTCGCCAACAGGACGAATGGAGTATTAAGGAGCACGCGCATCAATTATCAATATTGGAATTGTTACATACCATCCGCTTGGATATCAACCACTCACCCTTATACAATTACTAGCAAGGCACACGCCATGCGTGAGGCTATGTGCCCAATCCAAGTAACGTGAATTTTAAGTAGTGACTGAATATTGAAATGTAGTGATGGCAGAAGTTTGAGCTTAAGAAAGAAGATTTAGAATTGGTTTTAAAGAAATGGTCAAGGCACATGTCACAAATGTACTACATATATCACCCTAGTTTCATCGCTAGTGTTGTCGGTAAAGAACTCTAGCATATATAATGTGGTAGCTTCGGTAATACCTTTGTAGCATCCAAGGCACATATAACATGAACTATTTGAGCAACGCTAATCTAATCAATAATAGGTATTCTGCACAAGGTACCTGAGAGGCTGAGAAAGCAACAACAAACCTTCTTTACTATATCATTTATGTGTAATATGAGTGAAATAATATCTAGTTGAGGAAAAGAATTTTTTAACATGGCATTGAATATTTAAAACATCACCAGCACATATGTTCATCCGAATTCAACTTTATCCTCGCAAGTGTAAAGTAGTAAAAGTTGAAAGCAAGGTTAGAACCAAAGAATCCACCAAACGGAATAGCAAGGAAAAATCTGCTACATTGAAGTTTTTTTTCAAATCTACCTCAGAAGTACTGCGGATAAGAGGGAAAACAGGAATTGTGGATTATTTGGGGTAGAGTTATCGTGTATCCTAGGCTACATTAAAAATGTATATATAGGCTATTATGTGAGTGCATTCTCAAACTATGGTAATAACACTAACACAAGTTCATAATTCTTAAAAAGTTTTTGTTAAACAGCGATCACCTTTATTGAAATATCTCCCTGTAAACATGTTTTGGACTTACAACCATCGTGAGAAACAGGGACGATAGAATACCTGAAAGACAAACACTCCCGTTAACAAAATGGTAAGATGGTAAGACAATAAATCAAAAGTGTGATGCCCATGAAATAATAGCCCACCAAGTTAGAGATGCATCTTTCACAATATCCTCTTCTATCGCTAATGTGTTTGTCAGTAAAGATCCTTCAAGCTAGCTGAGAGCTTAGAGAAGCATATAACCCTATACTCAAGGAAACATATACATGAAAGCATATAACCCGAGCTTCATGGATATGAATCAAACAGTGTGTTTGTCAGTAAAGAACATTCACTCAGTGCATCCAATATATGAGGAAATTATTATTATTGGCTATCAAGAAGGCACAATTGAACCTACATAAGGGACAACATAACAACCTGCAATAAAAAAAATCCAGACAAACAAATGGAAACACAAAAGACAAAAGAGCACTTTGGATTTTACCAACCATAATTATATTACATATTACAACAAGTTGGGCAGACATATCCAGCCAATTGCACAAAAGGTATTTTGTAACTGGAACATTTTTGAAAACTGAAATATTTTGAAAAAAACTATTATTTTGTAACTGGAACATTTTAATGTAGTATTTAAATCCCAGTTTTAACACAGCTTGTGTTCACTTTTAAATATATAAAGCTAATAGATAATAAGCAATAAATCACAAAACTAATGAGTAGACAGTAACCTAAGGAAAATAGAATGTTAAATACAAGACTCCCCATCAAAACTGTTGTTACTCATCACTCGCACCTAGTGCTACACTTATAACATAATTCCTACAAAAAGAACTGAAGAACATAATTACTCAATAGTATTCAAATACATCCAAAAGGGTATCGATTAACCATGTGCACCATCAGCACCAATCTAATGTTTCCTTGTTAATACACATAAAATAACATTAATAATATAAACTTAGCCTCTAAATGACATAAATAATCCCCTTCAAAATCCTAAACAGACAAAAGCTACATTTATGGATAAGAATCAACCAAGGGAACAAAGGGACAACAACGCAAACCAGAGGAAAATAAAAAACGCAGCAGAGCTTGGCATCCAAAACTTCCAAAACTACATTGAGTTGATTCTAGTAAAGGATCTTGAATGCCATGTAAGGAGACAAAACGAGTCTGATTGACTCTAGTATACAACCCTCCATATGAACAAACCTCTTGAGTTTCCTGGTAACTCAAGACAACATGCAAGGGACATGACCGCAGGTGAACCATAATTAAAGAGCTCTTTAAAAATAGCTCTTTAATTAGCTCTTAAAAGTATGAAAACTAATACAACAGGCTGCGTATTATGGAGAACCATATACCATCTTTATGTTCGATAGCAAGTAATCTCTTCATACTCAGTGTCCATAAATATGACATATGGATGCTCTCCAGTACAAGGATATGAATCCTAGTCAATTTAGAGGAATAAATGTATCACTACTTTTATTTATATTCTATCCACAAGTTCTAGGTTCCTTACCATTTTTGTTATTTAAAAAAATGCTTTCCTTTTGTGAATAGGCTTTAGTCCAATACGGTATGCCTTAAAAAATACACCAGTTTGACAACTTCTTCATTAGGGGTGCGTTTAATTTTACATTTCGAAGTTAACACCATATTTAAAATATGGGAAAGTAAGAGGATAGCAAACACGCGTGAGGAAAATGGGCAGAAATTTTGATAGCAAACAAACCACCAAACACACCAGCCATACAATTCCATCACCAAATTAAAGAAATCCCCTCCCTTGAAGACCCTGAACAAACGAATTAAACTCAGGGCTATAGATAAGTTCGTAATAAAGAAACGCATCAAGAAGAGCAGAGTACACCATCCACTTCTGCAGACATTAATGGCGCTTCTCAAACGATAATAAATACTACGTATTTACCTACCAGCAACCAAATGGCCAAAGACGAGAAAATGAGTGACTTTTGGTATACAATGCTCCATAAGTAGGGATGTTCCGAACATGATGAGTGCGCTGATAACTCCGAACAACACGCAAGGGGCTGGACGGATGGAGAACCACAAGAACGGAAAAATCTCCAATAGTGCGGATGACAAGAGAAACAATATGGTGAGGATGGGCGAACCATGGAATGATTTCGGATGGGATGATTTTTTATTTCAAAATGGAGAAACGAAATACCAGACAGGCGTGAGGAACAGGGGAGACGGAAGCCCGTTTAACGAAAAACAGGCTGAAAATTTGGAGCGGCGTTCAAGTGACGCTTTATATAAGTAGGAGATACATGAGTCTTGTGAACGATGTAACCTTTCCTAGAGCTATGTGTCACCATATCAGAGCATAGTAAGGTTCGCGATGTTCACCCTTTACGTGGTCACATTCATGCCACCCAACTCGTTCTTTAGAATCGAGCTAGATCGCATGCGGTCCTTACGCATATGTGCAAACACTACCTTAAATAGCAAATTGTACTATTGTAGTTTGTTTGCAGGGCTGGTCCAGTCTATTTTCGGGCCTATGGGCGAGAATGCGAGATAATATTTTAGACTTATATTCAAGACAAATAATAAATTATATTTATTTAAAATAATAATTATAATAAAATTATCTAATGAAGGTCATTAAATAAAAACGAAACTCATTTTATTATCATTATCATTTAAATTACATATTTGGTGAAAAGTAACAACACAAGTATCACATAAAAAGAAAAACATTACTTAAAAACGTTTGTCACGAAATTTTCAAGATTCAATTTCTTAACAAAAACAAAACTTTCCATCAAACCCTTTTAACTTAATCCTGTCTTTTCTAATCTTCTTCTCTTTCTCTCTTTATCCCAACCTGAATCACCAATGTTATCAAGAATAATTTATTGATCACGAATGGATTGTTTGAAGCCTTGAAAGAAGAAGTTTTTGGTCACCAACCACCGTTTGGGCTTCTCGATTGATTGGCTTCAATTCATAACAAACCGCTGAGGCACTCACCGCTTTGAGGCATTCTTTACTCTTGTTGATATTGGAATTTGGAAACAACAAATCAATTTGGATGGGCTTTGCGAATTGGGAGTTTTGGGCTTTGGAGACCTAACATAACTTGGTAATTTTTTAATTAAAAGGATTATAAAACTTAGAGATTCGAAGAGAATTAAGAGAGGCGTGCCACTTACATTAATTTTAGAAATTAAACCTTGAGCCAATTAATTGAGCTTAAAAATTAAAAAAGAAGACTACTCAGACTACATACAAAGAAATATTTTTGGACCTATTTCCCTCCTATTTTCTCGAGCCTAGGGCGGTTGCCCCTGTTGCACCCCTAGGGCCGCCCCCGTTTCTTTGCTAATTCTCTTTACTTCTTTATTAACTAGATATGACAAAAGCGGTTGACATAGAAACATGAAATGTGCTACCCAGATCCACCGTAAGAAAGTTGTTAATTATTTTAGAAATTACTTCAAATAGGACTAAAACTATGGCAAAAACTCAAAATAGGACTTGCTATGTTTTTTATTCCAAAATAGGACCATAGTGGTCCTATTGGAAACATACTCATTTCTTCCTTCCATTCTTACCCCTCCTTTAAATATTAGTAAAAGATAGTTAAAAATCATAATTAGATGTTTAATTCATAATAAATTTGAAAAAAAATTCAATAATTCGTAGAAAAATAATAAAAAAATTAATAAAATTTTTATAAAATAAAAAATAAGAAAAAAAATATTTTTTAAATTTTTTTATTTTTTTTGAAAATTAATAAAAAATAGTAAAACTCCATTAAAAAAATTAAAAAAAATATGGATACCTTTCCCACCGCCTGTACTACCTCCCTGAACCACCACCTCCGATCGGTGTAAAAAATACCACTTTTTTTTTAAATTCCACAAAAATGACATATTTCTCTATGAGAATGCCAACATTTTCATTCTGCCAACTTGAATCCTTTTGACTTTTGCCAAAAATATGGCATTCATAATTTTTTTGGCATTTTTTTTACTCCGGTGACAGGAGGCGGTGGTACCGCCTCCCTGCACCACCACCTCCGACCGTTAAAAAAAATGTCATATTTCCTACAAACTTCCAATTTTTTCGGAAAATGCCAAAAATATGGCATATTTCTCCTTGAGAATGCCAACATTTTTTTTTCTTCCATCTTAAATCATTCTGAATTATGCCAAAAATATGGAATTCATAATAAATTTGGCATTTTTTCCCCAAATGACTAGAGGTGGTGGTGCTGGGGCGGCAAAGGCGGCGGTGACAAAAAAAATATTTTTTTGATTTTTTTTTATTTTTTTTTTATTTTTTTTTTAATTTTTTTTAATTTTTATTTTTTTAATTTTTTTTTTAAAATTTATTATTATTCAAAATATTTTTATTAATTTTTTGGTATATTTTACGAATTTTTATTATTTTTAATTATTTTATTATGAATTAAAACATTTCAATAGGTATAAGGATATATTTGTCCAAGACACACATAATTAGTCCTATGGAAACATAGTTTATTTTTTGGTCCTATTTGTGCAAAGTGAATGACTTTTAGTCCTATTTTGATAATTAACTCTAATTATTTTCTATGAAATTGGAACATATGATGTGTATTTTATATAAAAATGTAGGTGTAAATTTGTAAAAAGTTATCAGCGAAAGTGCATTATGAGCCCGTTTGGAGATCTCTTTTTTCGGCTTATCAGGCTTATCAGCCAGCTTTTTTACCAAACACGTAACTTTTACTTTCACGCGCTGAATTGTGTAATAAGTAGAAAAAGTAAGGTTGGAGTTATTTTTCTGGCTGTATTGGCTGAAGTTACTGTAGATAGTCATTTTAGCTATTTTTACATATAATTTTTTCTTTATTTTATTAATAAAATATATTTTTAAAATATTTTTTTCTTGAATCAGCAGAATCAGCGAAAACAGCTGATTTTTGTGCTACCAAACGGGCTCTATGTATATTTGTATACATTCCTAATACATTTGTTACTTCTTGCTTTACAATGTTTGTATACCCATTATTGTATGCTCGGTATATCTATATGTTTTTTTTGGACTGTTTTCAGTCCCAACCAGACCAGACCAGATTTTCGTAGTTATAAAATACACAGAGACCAGACGTTTACCAGACTAGACCAGACCAGACTAGACCAGATCAGACCAGACCAGACCAGCAAATTTCAGTCCAAAAGAAAACATCCATAATATGTGCCTCACTACCGTTAACTAATACTACGTACTATGTACTAATGTACTCCGTATATATGAATTTGAAATAGCCCAATATGTTAATTTCTTACAATGTTGACATGTTGTACTTCTCTACGAAATAAATACACTTTTGGTTTAGTTGTTTCCTAATACTCAACACTTGTGAGTGCAGTTTATTCTAAACACATCATTGATATATTATTTTTGCATTTCACTACAAAAAAACACGGAGTTAGTCACGGACCATAGTATAAAAAATCCGTGACTAACTCTGCTAGTCACGGACATTGTCCGTGACTAAATCCGTGACTGTTTGGGCGTGACTAATTCTAGTCACAGACATTTTATCCGTGACTAAGCGTAGTCACGGCTTAGTCACGGACCGTAACCGTGACTAACTTGTCACCGGAATAACCGCACCGGCGACTTAGTCACGGCCCTTTTCCGTGACTAAATTTAGTCACGGACCAATCCGTGACTAAAATTTCAAATTTTAAAAATGAACCGCCAAAATGTTACGGTTTAAATTTTCAAAATTTAAAATTTAGTCACGGACTTGATCCGTGACTACTTTTTTATTTTAAAAAAAAAAATTTTAATTTGTAAAATAACTTTTAAAAAAATCGGTCTAGAATTTAGTCACGGCTCAGATCCGTGACTAAAGTTTTTTATTTTAAAAAAAAAATTTGTTTTATAAAAAAAATAAATTTATTTTTAAATTTTCTTTAGAAAAGTTTATTTTAAAAAATATTTGTAGAATAAAAGTAATAAAAAAATATTTGTAGAATAAAAGTAATAAACAGACTACTAGAACACACATTTCATAACCAAACAGACTGAAATAAAAGTAATAACAAGCACAATAGAATTATAGTAAATAAACAATGTTCAATTAAAAATGTATATCATTTACAAGCTCCTCCGGCTACCATTATGATAATATCTAGAATCATCATATAGATAATCTTCTTCGGTCTCATCTTCTCGGTTGTCTCCAGCTTGGCCTTCTCGATTGCCACCGCGACTGCCTCCTCCGCGACTGCCACCTCCGCGACTGCCTCCTGCTTGGCTGCCTCCAGATGTTTGAAACAGGTTGTGAAAATTGATATCCTGAATAGAACCAAATGAAGGCAACCCGGTAGCAGAGTTGGAACGGAAATAACCGCCCATGTGCGGAACTTGAGGAGTCTGCTCGGGGTGCAGTACATACGGCTGAGGCTGATTCCGAATTCCGGCGCTGAGGATCCGTTCCATCGCTTCCAGCCGGGCCCTTGTTTCTTCTTCTTTTTTGCGTTGCTCCTCCAAGCAACGCTGCTGCTCATCCAAGGCCCGCTGCTGCTCCTCCATCTCCCGCTGCATTTGAGCGATACACGGATCCTCTCCGCGCCTTGATCGGGAAGATGAAGCGCCGCTGCGGTCGTACAAGATCTGTTGCCCCTCAGCCCCCATGCACGGGACCCAGCCCTTGTACACCCCAACTGCCTCAAAGATGGCATCATCCTCCACATCAGAATCAATCTCATCCTCCTGAGTCAAGCCTAATTCTGCCCACCTCTTCTCAACATTTGTGTTATACTTCAACTACATGTACAAAAATTGTTAATTTAATGTTACTCAATTTAATTTTGAATGGAAATAAGTAACAAAATAATGTTACTTACTTCGATTTCAGCGAGGCGGGGTGGCAGATCGGCATCGGACTCATCGCCGTGCTTTGTCCAGCAGTGCTTGATGACCTTGAGAATTGAGACCTTCTTTTTCTCAGGCCCCGACTACAGTTTGGAAAAAAGGCTTAAGATCCATAATTAAATGTTAAAATGAAGGGTTGTAATTGTGTAAGGTTTTTTGAAAAATACTTACAAGATCTTCTTTATGTCTACTATGAGGTTTGCGGCCCCCATGCCATTGGGTTTCTAAGGCCTTCTCAGACATCCGGTTTTTCTTACCGGATTGACTTCTTGCCAAGAAGTTAGGATCAGAAGACCAGTGACGGACGAGGTTAGCCCACACCTCATCCGAACACCATCCAGGCTTTACCCCGCTCCTTCGGGCACGCTTAAAAGTAGGACGAAGCCAGTTTGAAATCCTAGCGTTATACGCTCTAAGAATAGCGGGACCTTGGGCTTCAGTCCATCGAAACCGACCCTTTATAAAAAACAAATAAATTAATTTATCTTTTATCAAATGTTACGTTAATACAATTACGCAGAGAAAATTCATTTTTTTTTACCTTGAAAAGGTTCCACCAAAGTTCACGAACCTAGGGGTCAACTTCTGTGTATGCTGCCCAGTTCCCAAGAAAGTGTCCTCCGATTATGAGTTTGATTTGGTCCAACACTTCTTGATCGCTTCAAAAAATTAATATTATTTATTTATAAAAGTTTTGATTACATTATGATACATTGAAAAAATTATTTCACGTTAGATAAAATTCATAGTTACTTACTTCGCAACCATGTGGGGCGTCACCCAAAGCGCATTTTCATTGTTGCGCTCAGCTTCGGTTAAGGGCACATAGTTTGGGCGGGTACGCGAGGTTGATTGTTCATTGCTCATCTAAAATATATTAATTTATATTTTTAAATGTTAGTCTAATCATAATAGAAGATCAAATTTTTATACATTTATCAATTGAAAATGTGTAAAACATATTAAACTGCGTGTAAGTTTAATATGAGGGGTGGTAATTTTATAAATTGTTATTAAATGTAACATGTTAAACTTTTAGGCAAGTTTAAATTTTTTTTTATTAAACTGTTTTTTATCAAACTGTTTTTCATTAAACTGTTTAATAAAAAAACAGTATATTATTAAAATGTTTTTAATAATCTATATTTTATATTTTATTTTGAAAAACAGTTTTTACTGTCTTAATTAATATTTTATAATTAACATGTTAAACTTTTTTGGAAGTTTAACATGAGGGGATATTTTTGAATGTTAGTATGATCATAATAGAAGATCAAATTTTTATACAAGTTTTATCAATTGAAAATGTGTAAAACATATTAAACTGTGTGTAAGTTTAATATGAGGGGTGGTAATTTTATAAATTGTTCTTAAATGTAACATGTTAAACTTTTAGGCAAGTTTACATGAGGGAACATAAGTTTATTTTCGTACATGTTAAAAAATATATTTTTTTGCATTTTATATAAACAGTTTTATTAAAATCTGTTTTTTTATTACTTCACTTTTTAATAAAAATTGTTGAATAAAAAATCTGTTTTTCATAAAAAATGAAAAACAGATTGTTTTAAACTTTAAAAATGATTATTATTTCACTTTTTAATAAAAAATGATTACTACTTCAACTCATTTGTTTTAAACTATAAAAGCTGTTTACTACACACTTTTTATTATAATGTGTTTTTCATTAAACTATTTAATAAAAACAGTTTTTATTAAACGGTTTAAAAATAAGTTATCTATTAAACTGTTTTTATAATCTATATTTTATATTTTATTTTGGAAAGCAGTTTTTAATGTTTTTTATTAAAATCTGATTTTATTTGATTGAAATCTGTTATTATTAAACTGTTTTTTAAACTGTTTTTTATTAAATTGTTTTTTATCAAACTGTTTTTTTAAAACTGGTTTTTTTGTCAAACTGTTTTTCATTAAACTGTTTATTAAAAAACAGTATATTATTAAACTGTTTTTTATAATATATATTTTATATTTTATTTCGGAAAATAGTTTTTAATGTCTAAATTAATATTTTATAATTAACATGTCAAACTTTTTTGGAACTTTGACATGAGGGGGTATTTTTTAAATAATTTGGAAATAATAAATTTGATTGATGATAAAATAATAATAATCCTAACAATGTCTAAATAATTCATGCATCAGTCCGAAAAAAAAAGTTTGAAAAAACATGCATGTTGTTTAACCTAAAATTAAATCATATTTAGCCATGCATATTAAACTTATACAAAAAAAATCAAATTGAATCAAACTATATCTAAAGCATGCGTATTAGACATCAAACAAAAAAGGAAAAATATATTTTGTCAACTTTGAGCATGCAAATTAATATTGTAATTCGAAACTAAAACAAAACTAAGAATTATGGAGAGATTAATATCGAGCATGCAAATTAATATTGTTATGCGAAATTAATATTACAATATTACAAAATTAATATTGTCATGCGAACATAATAATAACATTCATTTGTATGTATAAACGTAAAAACATACACATAAATATGTAATTGTAGAATAAATCATTAGGGCATGCAATTTTCAATAAATAGAACATGCATAGGAGCATATAAACATGCATTTGAGTACATAAACACGCATTTGTGAGTAAAAAATTAATCGAGAAAACATAACCTTGATGTGGAGAGAGGAGCGAAAAAAGAGGATTGGTAGACGACGGCAGTGGTCGGCGGCAACCGGCGGCGAACAACGGCAGTGGACGGCGGACGGCGGCGGCGTTGCACTCAGACCGGCGGCAGTGGAAGGAAAAGTTGGAAGAGAAAGAGTTTGAGAGGAAAATAGGGTTTGGGAAGCGTAGGATTGAAAAAAATCGCTAAGGGTTGCTTTTATATGAGGGCGTAGTCACGGTATTAGTCACGGATATATCCGTGACTAAACCCTTCGTAATCAACGAAATCAGCCACGCGGTTTAGTCACGCTTTTGTCCGTGACTAAGTCCGTGTCTAATTCAAATTTTGAATTTAGTCACGGTTATAGTCACGGGTAAAACCGTGACCAGACCGGCGGCCCTGACACCTCTCCGACTGCCAGACTGACAGGTTAGTCACGGTTAAAGCCGTGACTAAGACCGTGACAACTTGAAATTTTTAGTATAAATCATCTTTCTCCGGCCCAAGACTGGACTGTAAAAAAAATGGCTAATAGAGGTCCAATTGACTGGGATTCGATGTGTAGAGGTATGAAACGACTTAAGCTGATTACACAGCTTATGGAGCCGAAAACCGTGGAAGCATACGAGAGAATCAAGGAGTTGATGTCTAGACCCCTTGAAAGTTTTGGCGATTATAAAGATGAAGAATCCGACTCATTGGGCAAGTCAAAAGCAAGAAATTTGTGTCGGATGCTTCAACGTGCACAAGAAGTTTCAGAGTATATGGACCCGATCAACGAAGAAGCTCGAATGAAAATTCAGGAATTGTGGGCTAGGCCTCTTGAAAGTTTCTGATTGAGGAATGAATAATGTTAGTTAAGTTAATGTGATAAATAAATCTATGTTAGTTGTTTGATAAATAATATGTGACAATTTCATTGTGTGTTTTGTATTTATCTTTGAAATTTGATAAATAAATCTGTGTTAGTTGTTTATTTATATCTAAATTTATTATAATATTCAGATTAGTAAAAGTAAATTACTTTTTTTTTTAATTTTCGAATTTTGTTAATTTTCGAATAGACTTAGAATTATTAAAATTAATTTTCGAATTTTGAATTATTAAAAATTATTAAAATAAATTTTCGAATTTAGAAAAATTAAAAATAATTTTTGAATTTTCGAATTTGAAATTACATGGATATAATATAGAGTAATTTCATATTTTGTATTGGGTAAATTTGAATTTTCAAATATAATGATAAAGATAGAAAAAAATTCAAATATTGTTGGAGTAATATAATGATGAAGAAATCTGCACAAATATTAGAAGTCAATAAAATTGAAATTACAACAGCACAATTATTCGCTATCAGAATCCTCATTTTCTACATATACAGTATCTTCTTCTGTATCTGAACCGTCTATCCATTCACCTTCTTCCTGATATTGAGCGTTTTGTTGTGCTACATACATTTCCTCAATTTCGCGCTCAGATGGAATGGTTGGGTCCGGAAGGTGCGTTTCTGGCATGACTTCAACACGTCCTCCATTTGGATCACTTAATTGGACGTCATAGTTGACCGTCTCAACAATAGGCGGAGGTTGGAAAAATTGTTGCTGAAAAGCATCTAGATCAACGTCCTTGTGTTGAGTTTGTGATTTTATTTTGTTCGGACGGACAGGACATGCACACACCCAAGGATTCTGTGTCCGCCTTGTTGAAGGATATTCTGCATAATAAATCTGCGCTGCTTGTTGGGCGAGTATGAAAGGCTCATTTTTCGGGTACACACGAGAGTGGTTGACGTCAATCATATTATACTTCGGATTTTTGCGCACGCCACGTGTGGGGTCGACCCATGTGCAACGGAACAGAACACATGTCATTTTTTTCGCACCAGAAGGCATCTCAAGTTCCAGAATCTCCTGCAGGACACCAAAAAAATTGGTTTCCGAGTTATCATAACCGATGGTCGGGACACATAACCCGCTGTTCGTTGTTGGTCGGCCCTCTCCGTAATCGACTGTGTGATATGTGTAACCGTTTATCACATATTGCCGCCACACTTTGGCACTGGCACTAGGGCCCCACGCTAATGATACTAACAAAGGGTCGACAATCCCACGACTATTGATCTGTAAATATAAACATGATAATAACATTAGGTAAATATTGAAAAATCTTACTTAATAATATATATATATATATAATTAATGTGTGTGTATATATATACCTGATACTTGTACCAATTTACAAAATCAGAGTCTACCAATGCATCAATTTGATTCTCAGGAAAGGCTGATAAAGAAGCTCTGAATTCACTGTGAATTCAAAAATAAAAAAATTATAAATTAACTACAAATTTAATTGATAAGTATTACAATTATAACTACAAATTTAATTTACTGATAAAACGGTGAGATTTCTGGACAATTCATGAGGATATAAGTATGTGCAATTTGCAATTCCCCACCCACGATGTATCGTTGTGGCGCAGCACCTTTACCTCTGCCTGGGTAATTGAAGATGGAAACTACATTTTCATATAAATCCTCGCCAATGTCATCGTTCCGGGCAGGTCTCTTCCTTCTAGTGATGACGTCACGCTCGAAGTAAAAAGACGAGAACGTTGAGATTTCTTGTTGAAGATACGCTTGACAAATTGAAGCCTCAACGTGTGCCTTGTTGGTCACTTTCTTTTTCAGCTCTCCTAGAAATCTGCAATAATGCAATATAACAACAGTACACATGTTAACAGTTATTGTGAAATAAATATTCTTTTTTTAAATGAAATTGTTACTAACCTTTCAAATCTGTACATCCAGCGATAGAAGACGGGCCCAGCAGTCAAAGCCTCATACGGAAGATGTATTATAAGATGTTCCATTGTATCGAAAAACGATGGAGGCATTATTTTTTCCAGATTACACATCAGAATGGGAACAGACTCTTGTAGTCTCCGGAGGGATGCCGCATCCAAAACGCTGGAACATATCGATTGAAACAACAAACTGATTTCAGTAATGCAGGACCATACGTGTTCAGGAAGCATCTCTTTTAGTGCAATTGGTAGAAGTCTTTGCATTATTACATGAGCATCGTGAGTTTTCATGCTCGCCGTCGTGGTAAGTTTGTTCATGTCTACGCATCTAGACAAGTTGGAGCAGTAGCCATCTGGAAACTTCTGAGACGCAAGCCATTGTAATATTGCTGCCTTTTGTGGTTCTGTGACCTGGTAGACTGCTTTTGGAACTTCCTTGCCCTGATATTCTAGATCAACAGAAAGTTCGGGTCTATCACACCAAATAGTCATATCTTTCCTAGCTGCAAGACCGTCTTTAGTTTTGCCTTTCAAATCCATCACCGTGTTAAATATATTGTCAAAGACGTTCTTCTCAGTGTGCATGACATCTAAATTGTGACGGATGAGAAGGTCTTTCCAATAAGGCAACTCCCAGAATATGCTCCTCTTTGTCCACTTATGGGTATCACAATACCCATATGGCTCTTGGTTTGGCTCTTCCAGAGCCGTAGGAAAACGTCGAACCCGGTTATAAATTTCTTCACCGGTCAATCTCGGGGGTGGGCTCTCTCGTACCACTCTGCCTCTAATGAAAGACTTCTTGTCCTTTCGATATCGGTGCCTTTCCGGGAGAAACTTGCGGTGACAATCAAAGTAACTTCCTTTTTTGCTGTAACTGAGCCAGTTGGCACCTGATTTCTCCATGCATATCGGACATCCCATCAAACCGTGTGTGCTCCATCCCGAAAGCATGCCATAGGCAGGGAAGTCGCTAATGGTCCAAATGATGGCAGCTTTCATGATAAACATTTTATCTGATGAAACATCATAAGTTGGTGTCCCAACGGCCCACAGTTCTTTCATCTCCTCGATAAGGGGTTGGAGATAAATGTCTATCTTTCGCCCAGGATCCTTGGAACCCGGACAAATTAAAGACAAAAATATGAAATGACTTTTCATACACATGTCGGGAGGGAGATTGTAAGGAGTTAACATGACCGGCCAACATGAATAGTTCTTCCCAAACCTGCCAAAAGGAGCAAATCCATCTGAGCACAATCCCAGCCGCACATTTCGTGGCTCCATAGCAAACTGAGGATGGCAACGGTCAAAGTGTCTCCAGGCTTCACAGTCCGAAGGGTGAGCCATCATACCCTCGTTGGTTTCGTGCTCAACATGCCATGTCATGTGTTTCGCAGTAGCAGTCGAAGCGTACATCCTCTGCAGTCGAGGAGCTATTGGGAGGTAATACAGTTTAGACAGTGCAGACCTATGTCGTGGTTTCTTTTTACCTTGACGAACAGGTTTGTATCTGTCTCCACCACAGAACTTGCAGAACTCAAGTGCCTCATCCTCCTTCCAGAACAACATACATCCTTCCGGGCACGCATCAATTTCAACACAAGGTAGCCCCAACTTAGACATTAACTGCTTCACGTGGTAATATGAATCCGGAAGGGTATGATCTCGCGGTAGCATCCCTCCTACTGACTTCAAGACTCTATTCATGCAAGTTTCAGGGAGACTGTATTCGGCTTTTATGTTCATGAACTCAGTAACGGCGGATAGCTGAGAGTATCCCTCACAATCAGCATACAGAGGTTGGTCGGCAGCTTTTAGAACATCCTGAAATCTCTCAGCCAAACCTTCATCCACATAAGGTTGATAAAATGTCGGATTTTCATCCGCATCTGGTTGATACGAGGTTGAGGCTTCAGGGGGGTCGTTAGGTGGTTGTGGGGGGTTGAACTGAGACATCGGTACACCGTATGCGTCATATACCATTTGTTGGTCCCACCTCATTTCAGCACGGTCTCCCCACACACTCATCTCTGGAGGGACATAACGAGACGAACCTACCGTTTGTGGTATAACAGATGGATCCAAAGGTTCGCCGTGAGAAGTCCAATTATAATAATTGGGAACAAAACCAACCGCGTACAAATCATACCCAACTTCGTGTGGGTCTTTAAATTTGAGATTTTTACACTTTGAACATGGACATCTTATTTTATCACCACTCATATAAGCCGGATGTTCAAGTGCAAATTCAATAAATTCCCCAACTCCCTCGAGAAAATTTGATTGCATTCCGTACAATACCGCATCTTTATCATACATCCAACTTCTATTTTGTTTATACATTATGCCTGAATATTATAATAAAAAAGTATACACGTTCAAAACGAAGGTTATTAATGTAACAATAATACTAACTAATTTTAAGTAATTTATTTCACTAAATAATCAACTAACTAATTTTCACTAAATTAAATGAAATGCACACAATTCACAACAATAATTCACAAAATATAAGTAATTACCTAATACTTAAATTTAACTAATATTACAAAAAATTTAAGTAATTTATTAACACTACATTTAAATTAAACATACGTTTAACTAAATTTAACTAATTCATTTAGTTAAATTTAACTAAATTTAACTAGTTCATTCCGTCCCCTTTTAATGCATCACTACGTTTAAACCTACGTTTAGCTAACTAATATAACATAATTAACACATCACTAGCTACGTTTAAACCTACGTTTAGCTAACGAATTTTAATTAAATTATTTTTGTAAACCTACATTTAAACCTACACTAAATTATTACGTTAATGACATTTAATCTTATTAGTACTACACAATTAACAATTCACTAAATTAAATAATATGACCAAATTAAACCCAATAATTTGAACATGTATATAAAGTCATTTGAATTAATAAATAATACACAATTACAATAACAATTCACAATACACTTAATTAACACATTACTAACGTACGTTTAACTAACTAATTTCACTTAACATAAACATCATTACGTTTAAAACTACGTTTAGCTAACTAATTTTAATTAAATTATTTTATAAACCTAACAGTTTAACTAATTTTATGACATTACTACGCTTACAGTTGAATATGTTGTTAATTAATTAACAACCTCACTAATTTAATAGTTTTAATAATTTAAATTGAACCAACTAATTCTAAATAAAAATAATAATTCAAATAACATACCTTAACTGCATAAATGGGGAAAATGATAGAAGACAGACTACATCCTTCGATCTTTCAAACAGATACTGTATATACTGGGAATGAATTGGTGTGGTTCTGTTGAATGAATGAGCTGCTCCTGCATATATAAAAAATTTAGTCACGGACTTAGTCACGGATTTATCCGTCACTAAGCAAAACCGTGTCCATTACGCGTCCAATCCGTGTTAATGACGTGTTAATCAACGTAGTCACGGACATAGTCACGGACATGGCCGTGACTAAATTTATCTGTACATAATACCGTTGCGGATTGATTTATGGGAGCTGCAAAATTAAATTTTAAATTTAGTCACGGCTTTAGTCACGGATGTGGCCGTGACTAAATCGCCGGAATAAAACAGTCCAGGCCGGAAAATCAAACGGGCCAATCGGAGGATGTTAGTCACGGACTAAATCCGTGACTAAGTGTAGTCACGGTCGTAGTCACGGTGAAATCCGTGACTAATTTTTTTTTTTAAATTTCCGTGACTAGTCCGTGACTAGTCCGTGACTAGGCTAGTCACAGACCAAATCCGTGACTACGGTCCGTGACTAAACGCGTGTTTTTTTGTAGTGTTTAATTAGAAAAAATATACTCCGTATATAAATACATGTCTAGGATATTGTTTCCAAAAAGAGGATTTTAGTGCATATAATGCAAAATTTTAAATAGATTAGCTTCTAATCATGTATGGATAAAATAAATACGATAGTATATACTACGTATTTAGCAGTGCAAAAATAAATTGATGGAATGAAAATAGCTAGTAAATGATCCGAACCATGAGTTATTAGTAAATAAATTTAAAATGGTAGATTCTATGGTACCCACAAGGTATCATACTTTTGTCCACATGGTGCAGTTGAATTATTTAAGTCTAAATTAAAACTGATATATCTATGTGGTGAATGATAGGTACGGTACCCTATTTTTTTAAATGGGTACCGGAGTTCTCACCATTTAAAATATACTAATTTCGCCCCCAATTAAATTCCCATTTCGACTTTTGAGTCAAACATGTTCAAATTTTACTTTTAATTACTCAAAATTAACAATACTTTTTCACACAAAATTAACTTTATATGCTTCATTGTAACATGTATTAAGTATATATTTATGGATAAATTCGGTCAAACGTTCGCCTAGAAGATCGTAAGTCAAACTGGTACTTTAGTTGTGGGATGGAGTGTGTGTATGTCAAATGAGAACCATGCTTAACGTGAGAACACCAATTTTAAGTAAATGTAATACATTATAACGTTTGTATCTTACACTTATTTATGCTGACGAAATATTTATGAAACTGTCACCGTATGTTCGAAGTTGTTTTGTTTTGAACAAATTCTAAAAAGTGCAACAGATTAGTTACATAGTGCAACAAATTAAGTTAAAAGTGTTCGCTTTCACGTTCTTAGCATGTTTTTCACTAAAACTTAGAAGTACACCTGCATATATATACGGAGTATTACAAGTGCAATGGGTAAGCCCGTATATAGTGCAATTAAAAGTGTATGAAACTTCAAATTAAAATGCATCAATATATTAAGAAATTGAAGTGTAATATAAAATCTCAACCTTCAATAAGGAGAATTAATATAATATCAAAGCAGGATTACATTTAAACAATAATGCACAACCTCAAATACATTTAAAGCACGCTTGGTATAACTAAATTTGGTTGAATCTGCTGAAGTCGGCAAAAATGTTTAAAATATGTTTTATTAATAAAATGAAGAAAAAAATATATGAAAATAGCTAAAATGACCATCAATACAAACTAGAGCCAATTCAGGCACAAATTAACTACAATGTCACTTATTTGATTATTACACATTTCAACATGCGAAATAAGAAATTACGTGTTTGGTATAAAATTTAGATCGATAACCTGAAAAATAAGGTGATCTAAAAATATTTAGCAATCGGATATCAATAAATATGACACCGTATTTCAAAAGTTTGACATAATGGCATCTAACAATTCCAACCATTTTTTCAAAGCAATTCAATTCAAAGTTCTACAGTATGTAGACGTAAGTAACCACATTTAGAGGATATGAGGTGTGACAGTTAGAACTTAGAACCATAATGGAAATGGTTTATTATAAATAATCACAAAATGGAATGTTAAAATCATTTTTAATGAAAAATACGTGTCACTGGTATTTTTTATAGATTTATTAGAATAAAGGTTGCTGCTCGACGCAGGGAGTACGGAGGCAGCGAGGTAGTGAGATTTGAAATTGTGCAAATCTGATCTATTTGATGAAATATACGAAGCATCGGTCATCTCCCTCTAGTTCCTCTGATTGATCGATTGAGTGACTTTTCAATTTGGGGCTTTTCTCTGTGACGAGTTTCTTAGTGCGAACAAGAAACAGAGACAGCAATAGCGAGAGGATGCCATCATCGAGTGAAGGTCATGGACGAAGCTTGGGATTAAAAGCTGGAATAGATCTGGTTTCAAGGTCATCTGTGATTGGTGGCGAAAGTGAAGGCTTGGCAGAGAACATGTTGAATAAGAGACGTGGTGATGAAGAAGCTACAGTACTACTTGATCGTCCCCCTCCTAAACCGGCGCCATGGAGTGCTGGAAATTTTAGGATTTGAAAGAAACCGAGTGATCTCTATTTTAATTCCATTTTGTTTTGTTTGTTTTTTTATTTTGAACTGCACGTTGTTGTTGTTTTCTATTGTTTTAAGACTCTTGCATTGGGATTGAGTGATGTGAGATCTGTTTTGATCGCCTTTGGCTCATTTATGTCCATTATTACAGGATCAGCAAGTCATATTGCTTCTTTGAAAGTGATTGGCTCTAAGTCTAGTTCGAGAGCTGAAGGTTGGTTGTGGTCCTTTTGTCAATTTACTCCCTATCTGAATGTTGTGATATCAAGCCACCTTCTTCCAAAAAAACTGAAAAATACATGTCACTCTAAAATAAGTAAGGGGATACAGAATTTTGCTTCATTGTAATTCACGGTCCAAAAGGTGGAACCGCCCACTCTAGTCATCCCACACACGACCCAATCATAATAAAATCTCAAATGATTTATGAGTGAAGTGATTCAGAATGATTACCTACCAAGAACCACCACATTAGATAAAACGTTCTATTGCCAATGTGAGATATTGAACTATTGAGTTACATGTGCGAATAGTTCATAGTGATTCACTACTACATTAAAGGATATTGGGGTTTTGAACTTTTGATTGGCAACGTGCCCCTAGTTCATAGTGATTCACTACTACATTAAAGGATATTGGGGTTTTGAACTTTTGATCGGCAACGTGCCCCTCACTAGTTGTTGTTTCATTACTAGTTATTTGGATATATATATATACTAATATACCCGCACCTTGACTTATGAACTAATTTAACTCAAAGCTCTCCTCAAGTCTCTCATACATACATATACGGTCAAATCGCTCATTCGCTCACCACATTGCATCTATTATTGTATTTTATGAATGCATAAAACATATAGCAAATTTTTCTCCTTTGTCAATATTAAGTTCAAGTTAACAAAATATCCGCATATTACAAGTCTTAATTCTACTAAACAATTTGTACTTTGTAGACCTCTAAAAAGGAGGTGTTGAGTAATTTTCTTGTGTATTGTCCATTTTGGACGGCTGGAACTCACATGCTACATGGATCTTGAGGGGTATTGTACCGTGATAATGTGTATACTATACATATGTGCCGGATAATCATTCTAGCCTCTTAGAGCATCTCCAATACTAAAACATTAACGGTGCATACGTGACATGAGAAATAACCAATTAAAAAACAATAAATAGAATATCTTTCTCCTTATTTGAAGGATCTTACATCATTTTGGTAAGTTTTTCTTTACAATGTCAATCACAACGTCTAGATGTAGACATTGTGATTGATATTGCAGACAAAAACTTATCAAATTCACATAAGACCGTGGAAAGAAGGAGAGAGAAATGTCATAAAATCAATATTTTGTGTCTATTATCTCCCTCATGCCACATGTGCACCGTGCACATTGTAGCATTGGAGATGCTCTAATGATAACACCGTGCACATTAGGATGTTTTCTTTTGGACTGTTTTCAGTCCCAAACCAGACCAGACTTGACTTGACTTTCGTAGTTATAAAATACACACAGAGACAAGACGTTTACCATACCAGACCAGAACAGTTCAGACCAGACCAGACCAACAAATTTCAGTAAAAAAAAACATCTTTACCATACGATCTATTTTTATTTGACCCAATATATATGTACACATTTTATTTTGCAATATTTGGTGTACAATTTTAGAAGTAGCTAAGCATTTCCTAATATTACTCATCTTCGTTCAACACCGGCCAGACCATCTGTTTAATTAGGGGATGATTTCTTTTCCATTTTGGAGACCCCTAACGGATGAAAAACATGTGTATACATTTGCACGATGTAAATGAATATATACGTACACAAACAGAGATCTACAATAAAAAAGTTACATACTTTTTTACAGTAATAATAATAATAATAATATTGATAACAATAAAACGTAAAATAATAATAACACTTGCAATAATAATGGTAATGTTATCATCATCATCATCGTTAGTATACTAGGCCTGGGATCGGTTCGGTTCTTGTTAAAATTCGATGGAACCGTATAAAAATCGTAGGCGTTAAATTCGGTTCGGTTCTAGTTAAAAATGTAGTTGTTAAATTCGGTTCGGTTTTAGTTAAATTCGGTTCGGTTCGGTTCTTTTTTCGGTTCCTAACAAAAATTTACTATCCTCCTGAAATGAACACACTTCAGTTACATAAAAAAATTCAAATATTAAATCACGAAATTAAGACCATTACATTATAAATGCATGATATCTCAATGTTCAAAAATCCAAAGACATATCCAAGTACAACATTAAATTTAAACATAACAAAAATCTCGATTTAAAATAGGCATCAACTGTCAAGCAAAAAGGTTCAATAGCCCCAGAGTACACATCCAATAGCAGGTAGTTCAACCCCAAAATAATATTCTACTTCTAGTAATGCACAATAAGTAAAAACTACGTAGTAATAAACAACGTAATCAACGGAATGTTAATTCTTTTTTGTAGTGAACTCCAATAACAAATTCAATTACAAACAAAATATATATATATATAAATGGACTAAAGTATTAAAATGATAACTACTCGGATTGGCTTGGTCCACAATATATAAGGTATATTATGCAAGAATAATATTTTTGACAAGAACTTTTTGCCCGAAAGGCCGTCTGACCGCCTTCATTTGAGGTACTTCCGTGAAGATTTTTTTGATAAAGTTCTGTGAGCATGTTCTACATGAAATGTAGATTACATATACCAAATTGCAGCTTAAAATTCAATCGGGAAGTGAGTTAAATAAAATATTGAAAAAATTGCGTTTTTTCATATATTTTGGCGTAATGTTTTTCAATAATTTATTTAACTAACTTCCCGATTGCATTTTAAGCTCAAATTTGGTGGATATAATCTTTATTTAATAGAAAACAACCTCACAAAATTTCATCGAAAAATTCCACCCGGAAACACCTCAAATGAAGACTACTCATGCAGTGTATGAGAAGTTCGGTTCCTGGCCAGGAACCGGAACCGAACTGGAACCGAACCGGAACCGAACCGATGAAAGACTATAGGAACCGAACCGAAAAAAAGTGAAGTCCAAAATTATAGGAACCGAACCGAACCGGAAATTTCGGTTCGGTTCGGATCGGTTTTCCCGGTTTTCGGTTCTAAGTCCCAGACCTATAGTATACTAACGATGAAAGGAAAGTAGATGAATGAAAACAGATTAATTTAATTTGTTACTTTGTTATGGTTGGAAAATGCGTTAATAAATTGCATTAAATGGTCATTTTGGGAATTTTGAGTGAGGTCAACTTCCGATTTGGATCGGGTCAAAAAGGTTTCAGATTGTCATTGTTAAGGGCTACAATTTGATATGTGGTACACCCAAAACGGATAACGGGTGAATGAGAAATTGATTCTCAAAGTGCACTCGTTGAAATGGAGAAAATAAGAAAATGATGGGTTTCTAGTGTGTTATTTCCCACACCTGAAAAACCCCTTATAAAGGGATTCCTCTTTGAAGAAGTTAAGATTCATAAGTGGAAAGACTCTCTTCGCGCGTAGGGAGGGGTGCAAATCAAATTCCAATAACGGAGAAGAAAAATCGCGACCTTCGAACGCGAATGCTGTCAGAAAATCTATCATTTATAAGATTAGTTTTTGTTCTTCCCGTTACTTTCTTATTTTTGCTCCAGGTGCGCCCCGTTGGGAGGAGGCTGCTACTCCATTTTGAATGACCCGCAGCAGGCTGGTGCTAGGGCGTTACAACACAATAAATGCCCAACGTTCATATGTCATTATGCTGTGTTAAGTGGACAGTTCGTGGATGCTTCAATGCCCAACAGACTGGTCATTGAAGTCCAACGTTCAGGTCCATCAAGTGGGTAATTAACACACAAATCCTTCCCTATAAATTGGCTGGCAGGTGGTTTGCAACAATACACATTCACAAACGAACTCACACATTCCTCACGTAGTTAGAGCTCTCAAAAACACCTCCAGCATTCTGAAAAACTTCCTCTTGTGTCCTTGCTTGGCTTCCGTTCGCTGGAACAATTTGTTTGTGTTCAACGATTGTACTTAGTCATTGTATCATGGGAAAAGATCGTTGCAACGCTCCTAACACCTAGGGAGGCAACAAGTACGTTTTAATGACATCGTGCGTAGCACGAGCTTTGGCTAATTTCCGTTTCTTCTCGTTTCTGTTTTTCTTTAGTCATTTTAATCAATTTTATTTTTTAATTTTCTTTGTTTTTCGAGACACACCCAACAGTTATTTACTTATTTAGCCAAAATGAATATATGTTAGGAGGAAATGTTTCTTCTGTTATATTAAAGGTTATCTGATTCACATCTCAAACCAAATAAAATATTACCTCCGTCCTGAAAAGGTTCGCCATATTGACTTTTCTTGATAAATAATGGTAAACTTTGGACAATTATTTTAATTATTATATAGGTGTGCATAATTTATAAATTCTATATATTTACGAAAAAAATTTGAATAACGAACATTTTAATATAATTTTCATATTCAAAATAATTACATATTAATCAATATCATTGATCAAAGTTAGTTGTCATTGAATGAGAAAATCAATTTGACGAACCTTCTCGGATCAGATGGAGTACGTCTATAGTCATATGAGATGCGTATATGACTATATTCATGTGTGACACTCATTTATTCACTGGATATTGAACTTTTTTTTAATACCCAATAATTGATATATAGATAGTACCACACATGAATGTATTCAAAACGTTAGCCCTCTCCTGACTGACCAAAAAATAAAGTTACAGACGGTATTTTTAGTTACTCCCTCCGTCTCTAAATAAACTTCCAACTTTCCTTTTTCGTCTGTTCCAATTAAAACTTCCACTTTCTTTTTTTGGCCAGAATTTGTGGTTCACAGCAATTGTTACACATTTCTCTCTCTTCTGCACAACTCTCCACCACATAATACCCACTATCTTAAACTCCGCGCCAAACCTATTTGGAAGATATAATAGGGACGGAGGGAGTACATTTTTGGTGACATCATCCTCGACTTTTTTAGTACCTTTGATTCTTTGAACTGAAGCTACCTTATTGTTTCTTGTTAAATCGTCTATAGAATTAAATCTCGGGTTCTTGCTCGAATTTCAAACTTAGAACCCACGAACACTGTTGATTTACATCATTCATAGTGAGGTGGGTTAAAGTACTTGCATCAAAGCATTTATTTACTTGTACGTCGCACAACATTCGTAGCCTTGGAGTGTGTATTAAATTGCATAGGATGCCTTTCATTGTTTGGGCCATCATAAAAACGACAGTCCTATCATCAGAATCAACAATTAATTTTTGTATGGTGTTTTATATGGAAATATATAAATGGCCTTCAGTGTGGAGTCAGATCGGTTTGTTTTCACATGCAACTTTTTCTATTCTTGAGTGTTGCATAGATACCATTGGTTTCTGTTTTATTCCCCAGATGGCAAAAACTCCAAATATCATACCCATCATTTTTGTGATTGCTTTTAAACAGAAACTTGTAAACGAAATTACTCTAAATTATATTTTGGACCATCTGTATATACACGAAATTGTCCTAAGCTTTCCCATATATAAGAAATTGTTGGAAAAATGTGTGAAAAATTGCATTAAATGGCTATTTTGGGGCAATGTTTTGAGTGGAGTCCACTTCCGATTTGGGTCGGGTCAAAGTGGTTTCGGATTGTCCTTGTTAAGGGCTACAATTCGATATATGGTACGCTCAAAACGGATAACGGGTGAATGAGAAATCACTTTTCGAAGTTTACCCGTTAGAAGGGAAAAAGGATGGGTTTCTAGTGTGTTAATTTCCCACACCGGAAAACCCAAGGGATTTGCTACCCTTTATAAAGGGACTCCCCCCTTATGGAGTTAATATTCTTAAGGGTAAAGGCTCTCTCCACGCGCGCAGGGGGGGGAGGTGCAAATCAAATCCCGAATTCGGAGAAGAAAAACCGCGACTTGCGTGCGCGGGCGACCTGCGGACACGAATGTCGTCCAAAAATCTATCTCTCAAGAGATACGATTAATTTTTGTTTTCTTCCCGAAACGTTTAATTTTTTCCCAGCGGCAGAAGTGCTCGGACAGAAGCCTACGGATCAGAACACCTCGTTGGTGTTTTGATGACAGAACTCCTCATGGGGTATTCTGATGGCCGCCCATCAGAGATGGGGTATTCTGATGGCCGCCCATCAGAGTTGGGGGTACTCTGATGGCCGCGGATCAGAGTTGGGGTCTTCTGATTGGCCTCCGATCAGAACCCCTCCCGGGGTGTTCTGATGGAGGTCTTCTGTCGCGCTTCTGAAACGTTACAACAATTAATGCCCAACGTTTATATCTTTTAATGCAGCGTTAAATGGACAGTTCATGGACGATTCAATGCCCAACGGACTGGTCATTGATGTCCAACGTTCAGGTCCATTAATTCACTATTTTCACACAACAAATCCTCCTATATAATGGCTGGCAGGTGGTTTGCAATAACACACGTTCTTACACGAATTCTACACGTTTTGCACCTCTAAAAACACACTGCTAGCAATCTGCAAATTCCTTCTGTGTTCAGTCTCTGTTCTCGTTCGCTGGAACTTTTGTTTGAGTGCTCAAACACTAGTTCGTTGTCATCGTATCCTGGGAAACTATTGTTGCAACGCTCCTAGCACCGTGGGAGGCAACAAATACGTTTTAAGGACATCGTGCGTAGCACGAGCTTTGACTAATTCTGCTTCATCTCCTTTCTTGTTTTTCTCTAGTCATTTTATTTAATTAATTTATTTTAATTAATTTTCTTTATTTTCCGAAACACACCCAACAGAAATTTCCCACCCAACACACATACTATGCATATAGTACAAGGTTCAACTGAAAAATGTCTCTCATTAAGTGAGAATTAAAGGTATACGGTTAGACCATCAATCACTTGAATGTTAATTGAATCGATAATTCTCATTCAAAAAACATGGTGACATCATTGTAAAAGTATGTGAAATATAACATTTCGATTTGTAAGAGTTAACAGTAAAAGTGCATAAGATTGCATGACCTACAGGGCAAAAAATTATCACTAAACAACTTCTTTAATATATATTTGAGTTTAAACATCGGTGAACTTTATATTATGCAGGTGCACTTTTAATGTTTTGTCACTCAACTTTTAAATGGTTCTTTTTTGTTAACTGTCACGGGCTTAGAGTCTGGCGCAGCCCACAGCGCCCGTGCGGCGTCCCGGAGTCCCTCTCATCCCCGCGGACAAGCCTTGCTCTCATACGGAACCGGACTGGTTTCGCCCTGCCTCGGGCTGCGTCGAGGGGAGGCGGTCTGGCAATGAGGCGCGTTGACAATATTAAGCATGGCGATCCTCGGGCAGAGTCATCTCCCCTAGCACGAGGGCGTGCTAGAGTTTGAGTGGGGGAGAGTGTCACGGACCGTTGTTCGTGACCGTGTTAGGCTCAATGAATGGGACAGACAGACTGGCTAGCTGCATGGGCGAGGCATGGGGGAGGCAATAGCGTCAGGGGGAGTTCTGCCTTAGACGCTAAGGTCTGGCCGAGTCAGGCATGTAGGGCTTGACTATGAAGGAGACGGAGGCGGACATGAAGGCACAACTGGTGTCACGGACCGTTGTTCGTGACCGTGTTAGGCTCAATGAATGGGACGGACAGACTGGCTAGCTGCATGGGCGAGGCATGGGGGAGGCAATAGCGTCAAGAGGAGTTCTGCCTTAGACGCTAAGGTCTGGCCGAGTCAGGCATGTAGGGCTTGACTATGAAGGAGACGGAGGCGGACATGAAGGCACAACTGGTCGGGAGCTATTGCCGCTCCCCTGATGAGCCCAAGGCAGGGCGAAACCAGTCCGGTTCCGTATGAGAGCAAGGCTTGTCCGCGGGGATGAGAGGGACCTCAGGACGCCACACGGGCGCTGTGGGCTGTGCCAGACTCTAAGCCCGTGACAAGTGGTATCAGAGCGGGTCGTGCTTATATTGTCGCGTGGAATGGTGGGGTCCTCGTGAGGGACGAGGACTATGCGAGCATGGTGGCTCTAGGGCCGGTACGTGCTAATGTCGGCTCCACTCCTGATGGTCCGCAGGGGCGGATGGGTTCCTAAGATGATGGGGACTCGGGTGGCCACCAGCTCAGTCGGGCTGCGTCGAGGGGAGGCGGCCTGGCAATGAGGCGCGTTGACAATATTAAGCATGGCGATCCTCAGGCAGAGTCATCTCCCCTAGCACGAAGGTGTGCTAGAGTTTGAGTGGGGGAGAGTGTCACGGACCGTTGTTCGTGACCGTGTTAGGCTCAATGAATGGGACGGACAGACTCGCTAGCTGCATGGGCGAGGCATGGGGGAGGCAATAACGTCAAGGGGAGTTCTGCCTTAGACGCTAAGGTCTGGTCGAGTCAGGCATGTAGGGCTTGACTATGAAGGAGACGGAGGCAGACATGAAGGCACAACTGGTCGGGAGCTATTACCGCTCCCCTGATGAGCCCAAGGCAGGGCGAAACCAGTCCGGTTCCGTATGAGAGCAAGGCTTGTCCGCGGGGATGAGAGGGACCCCGGGACGCCGCACGGGCGCTGTGGGCTGCGCCAGACTCTAAGCCCGTGACAAGTGGTATCAGAGACAGCCGCCGCCCACTGCCGTCTCACCGCCGTCTGCCGCCGTCGAACGTCCAGCCGCCATCGCCAGAGTTGTCCAGACCTTTTGCCGGAGTCCAGACGCTGTCCAGAAGCTTCAGGCAGTCCGGGGAAACTTGAAGCAGTTCAAGCAGTCCAGAAGCTTCAGCCTGCTAGTCCGGTCCAGACCCGCTGCCGTTGCCGCTGTCAAGGGGAGTTCTGCCTTAGACGCTAAGGTCTGGCCGAGTCAGGCATGTAGGGTTTGACTATGAAGGAGACGGAGGCGGACATGAAGGCACAACTGGTCGGGAGCTATTGCCGCTCCCCTGATGAGCCCAAGGCAGGGCGAAACCAGTCTGGTTCCGTATGAGAGCAAGGCTTGTCCGCGGGGATGAGAGGGACCCCGGGAGGCCGCACGGGCGCTGTGGGCTGCGCCAGACTCTAAGCCCGTGACATTAACATTAGATGATCCCAATTTTGTCAAAGTAATCCTAGCCTCCCAAGAATCCACTCAAACCCATGAGTAGGGTAAATTTAAGTCACTCGAAGAATTTGTTATATTCTCACAGTCCTCCGTAGACGACAATGCACAAGGAATCACTCTTAACTGATGGATTATGTGTCCGCTCAGGTTTCTAGCAAATTTCTCAGAACCTTCATTGATTGGACAAACACCACTACGTTCCCATCACGAAGCTATTCAGGTGCACTTTTGTCACTCAATTTTTGAACAACAGTTCTGTTTTGCCAGCACCTGGTGATCCCTACTTTGCCAGACCAATCCAGGGCTCCTAAGAATCCACTCAAAATCCCTGAGAAAAGTAAATACGAGTGGCTAACAATCCGCTAGGTTTCCAACACCACATTACACAATGAAACTTTTAACTGATCGATTGTGTGTGTCCTCAGTTTCCAGACAAAGCTCACTAAATCCCCAACAAGAAACTAACTCTAACATTGTTGCTTGAGATGAGACTAAGCATTGATTGCACTACCAAATATGACTTAGTATCTTCAAAAGGTCCTTTGTATTTATAGTACTATTAGTCATCACATTTTACCATTAAAATTGATCTGGTTCTTCAATTTTTTAAATTGACCACATTTTACCTAAACCAGCTGTGAGTGGTAAATGGGGTAGTTGATGGTGGATTAGGGGTGGATCGGGCCCGGGTCAGGACTGGGTCCGGGTCAGGTCACGGGGGGGGGGGGGGGGGGGGGGGGGGTTCAAGTAAGAAGAAGCCTTTAGGTGAGAAATGAGAATGAATCTCAGCCATTGGATTTGACTATTTTGCTGTAAAAACACTTTATATTGCATTAAAATATGCAACCTAGTTTGGTGACATTTTCTGAAAAATCCGTATTACTGTCGTCTAGAACAACATGAAGATGTTTCGGTGCAACCTCGTCAAATTTTAGTGCAATATGAAACAGTTTTAGTGCAACACTGCAAAAATTTAAATCTTACTGCATTATCAAACTATTTTCCGTGCAAAATCGGAATTCCAACGACTGAGATTCATTCTCATTTCTCACATTAGATGCATTTTTCACTTGAACCAAACTCTATTGCACTATACCACTACAAAAATGCCCATGACTTTGACCACGAATTACAAATATGAAAAAATGGCACGCGTATGACCTCACCACTTTTCAAAGACAAAATTAGAATGGATTTGAGTTTTTACATAAATGTGACTTAAGCGACGTTTCCCTGCGACTAGCCAACGAAGAAGACCGTCCAGCACGAAACAGCCAACATGCCGCCGATGTCTTCGTCCTTCGCATCTCAACGCTTCGCATCTTCATCGCACCTTGCCGGTTGTCTCATCGACGTCGTCACCTGTGGTCCTCTCAGAATCCCCGACCTACTGCCGTCAAATCCACAACGCCGCCGCCGCCCTGTAATCGTCGCTGTGAAGCCGCGCCGCCATCAAATCCACAACGCTACTTCCATCAAATCCACAACGGAAGATTGGACAATCGTCGCTTTCCTCTCTTCTTCTCGCGGATCATCGTTTTTCTCTCCCGGATCTGACGAAATTTCTCCTCTGCGCTCCACCATTTCCAGATCTGACAAAAGTCCTCGCAGAATGTCATTTTCCATCTTTGTCGCGGTCCCCGTCTTCTCCTTTCTTCTAGGGTTTGGTCTGACTACAGTTACGTTTGAGGTAGTAGTGGACGGTGTTGGGTGACAGTTTGGTTGGGGTCGGCGGCGCAGGGAGCTTGGATGGTTGTTGAGGGGGCAGGGAGGGTCATGAAAGGGACTGGGATGATTGTGGAGGGGGTTGGGATGGTTGGGGAGGAGGTTGCGAAGGTTGGAGAGGGGGTTGTGGGTGGTGCAGCGACGATGGTGTGGGGTTAGCACAGGCGGGTGACGGTAGTGTGGGGTGGACAGTGGTGGTGGTGTGGGGCAGGGGAGTGGAGGACATTGATGGTGGTGTGGGTGGGTGGGAAATTGGCGGTGGTGAGGTCGGGTTGTCTAGGAGTTGGGGAGTTGTCAGCGGAGAGGTGGTGGGAGCTGATCGGAGGACAGTGGTCGGAGGTTAGTTGTGGCAGCTAAAGTTACGAGGGTGGCGGCTAAAGTGACACAGGCAGCTACAGTGACACGAGAGGTGGCTACAGTGACACGGGCGGTGGCTACAGTGACACGGGCGGTGGCTACAGTGACACGGGCGGTGGCTACAGTGACACGGGCGGTGGCTACATTGAGAAGGGCGGTGGTTGTAGTGACACGGGCGGTGGCTACAGTGACACAGGCGGTGGTTGTAGTGACATGGGTGGTGGTTGTAGTTACAAAAAAATGAACACACAGTGACATAAATTTTTTGCAGGTTACATCATGTTTTCTAATTGCACATATATGACCTTCTTGATCACTTTTTTGCCCCTTTTTAAAAGTGGTCACTTTTTGGATAATTGGTTCAAAATTAGTAATATCCAAGTAAAAACCCCTATAAATATTGAGCCGCGCTTACGGAAATTGTGGCGTGCACCCAAAATTTCAGAGAGAGGTATAATTAAAGCACATTACATAAACAAAAAAAAAATCTGTACATACACTTTATTAGGCATGCAATTGCTTTTATCTGAGTACACAAAGATTGTAAAAAAGGAAAGTGCAATTAGCTTTTGATGGAAAGTGTTAATTGTCTCAAAATTTATGTTGTATTGCATTTAATAATCCATGAGATGTTAATGATTGAACATAAGAAGAAAGTAAGAAAATGATATTTTTAAGTAAATGTAACTTAACTAACCGAAGCTGGAGTTATCAATATTGTACAACTTTATGAAGGAAAATTGCACGTAAGAGTTCTTACTTCAATACTTCTTATGTAGTACTCCCTCCGTCCCCTTAAGTTTGTCCCGTTTTACCTTTTTCGTCCGTCCCACTAAGTTTGTCACATACCATATTTGGTAACATTTGAGTGGTTAGAATTCATTCTTACTTTATTTACACTTTATCAATTCAATACCAATCACACAATTACACTTTTTCTTAAAAACCACACCACACCCCTCCGTCCCAAACTTAGGGGGACGGAGGGAGTAATTTACATGTGGAAGAAAGTCATTGTCATGCTGTCATGCAGCATGTTTGCAACTTTGCATCAAACTTGCTTTCTAACATCAACCAATCCCGTAAGGAATTTTCATCTTATTATTCCTTCCTAAAGACAGTTAGTCAGTTATGACAAGAAGACAGCTATTAGCCTATAAACGTACTACTATGTTTGCTTTTTGTAGGAAAGCATAATGTTAACTAACATTATGCTACGTACAATATAATTTCAAGGACACCGGCTCCAATTAGGGATGGACCCGCGCCGGGCCGGTTCCGGTTCGAGCCTGGGCCCGGCCGGGCTTTTTTTTGGGAAAGGGGGAACCGGAACCAGCCCGGGTAGGCGGCGGTTCCAGGCCGGGCCGGTTCTGGTTCAATTTTTTTTGATTTCTTATTTATTTCATCCCCCACCCCCCAATTCCCCCAAACCCCTCGGAAACATCCAGCCCAGCCCAACTAAACCAAACCCAAACCCAAAAAAAACCAAAAACAAATAAAAAGGCCCAAACCGGGCCCGGCCCGGCCGGTTCGCCTTTTGCTTAGCCCGAGCCCGGAACCGCATAACCCCTCAGCCCTAGGCCGGAACCGGTTTCCCGGGCCGGGCCGGGCCGGTTCTAAACAGTACTGGGCCGGGCCGGTTCCGGGCCGGGTGGCCCGAACCGAGTTCATCCCTAACTCCAATTGCTTTGGGTGAAAGTTCTAATAATGATGGTGGGCCTAAACTTTTGAAAGTGTTAACTAAAACGAAAAGCTCAAAGCAAAAAAAAAACACGTCAAACTACATATCCTTATCGACAGCTTTAAGAGGAGAGACATAAAAGAAACCACATCACGAAGAAAACAAAAGAAATAAGAAACAATACCAAATTCATTCAAGGAGACTTCATTTCACTATCAAATGCAGTGGATTGCAACCATGTACAACGAGATCACAGAGAAGCGGGGAAGGAACAATCCAAAGCTAATTATCTTACAGGGGAGGGGGGTCAGATCCTATTTTCTTTTACACGAACTGGCAGAAAGAGAATGTTACCCTCTGTTAGTATGGTTTGACCTGAACTTCTTTTTCACACCTCTAATATGAGTAATTACCGAGGACTCCGAGGGGCATTCTTTGTGACGAGATCTCCAGAAAAAACTCAAATCCCATCTCTAGACCAAATAATAACGGACAATATAGCACCAGAAGTTCATTAGGGCAGCAGTTCCTCATCCTCTTGCAATTGCTTGAGCCGCCTTTTTGCATAAACAGTTATTAATACAGTGGTGGCCACGGTAAGACAAAACCCGAAGACATTGAAAATGATCTGCGCAGCTGATAAGGAACGTTCGTCATGCGAAGCATTCGCCAATGTCTTTATGAGGATGCCACTGCAAAAGAAAACAAAAGAAGGATATCTTGTTAGTTTCAAATTCCAACTCCCCGTCCCCAAATACACTGTTGTTTGAGCCAAAATAAATTATTCTCTCAAAATAATTGTCATATTAGGATGTCAATGCATATTTTACTAATTTTAGCCATACTTAGTACCATGAAAAGAAATATACTACATCTACAAAGTTTAAAATTAAATAAGGTGGAGTGGTCATTTTGTGAGGTTCCTTAAGATGTGTGCACTACACTAAAATATCAAATACTTTGGGAAAAATTCAAAAGAATAACAGTAGTGTTGGTGTTATTGTCAAAATAATCCATACAAATTACCATAAATAGGTGTAACATATACACATTTTCCCTAAATACGAGTAATTGAGTACTATGTTTTGTTACCCTAAATAGGATAAAGGTGGGAGTTGACAGTATCAATATGCCAAATTGCCAATATGGTTTCTGGATGACTCTTATTTAGGGGGAAACATAATGTATTAAGAGAAAATACCATGCTTTGCTCCTATTTAGGGAAATATAGGATACTGTCAACCGAATAAAAAAATAAGACCAAATTAGTCATTAGTGATGTATTCAATGTTACAGAAGTCAGAAACAAGAAAGAAAGGGCCAAGAGAACCATATAAAAAATTGTGCAAAAACCTGGTTATCTTCAGACTGCACATATAAGTAATTGAGTACCATATAACCAGTTTTTAAGTTGTTATCTTCTGACTGCACTTAGAAATAGGTTATCTTCTGTTTTTGAGTTGTTATCTTCTTACTGCAAAAACTGGTTATCTTCCTATTATAACAATTACTCATAGAAAAACGGTGGTTGTTATAATATTACCTATTTGTAAGTTGATTATTCCTCAATACCTGAAGTGTACAAATTTTCAGAAAATCTAACACTTCTTCCTATGAGGATGGGGTACTTCAGAATAAATGTGATACTACATTTCAAAAGTTCATGTGACTAAAAATAGTCAACTACTCATCTATAGCCAATGACCAAAAAACAAAAGAAATATTCAGTGGCAGAGAGCCTAAGTCTTAACAGTTTCTCACACCAATAAAAGAATATAAAGAAAATTAAAAACACTAAGTAATAATAAAAACAAGTAAACAACAACAAACAGGAACCGGATAGTAATGAATATGTCCAACAACTATTTGCATTGCATGAAGCATTTCACAGGTATGATAAAACTGAAAATGGTTACCTGGTTGGGTATGTTAGTAGGTATATGGTGTACAGCATATGACCATGAATAACATGATAACCATATGCTGCTATGCAGTTTAACAATAACCAAAGCAATCTTCAAAAGTTGGATATCTAATGTGGAATACGTAACTTATGAGGGTGTTTGGCTCACGTAGTGTAAGATGATCTTAGGTAATAGGAAAAGCAATGTAAAATTAACAAAATGTAGATTACCTTAAGATTTTTGGTTCACAGAACATGATACTACCAAGAACAAAGTCAAGATAGCCTTAAAATATTACCGAAGTGATCTTACAATACTAAAGAAAACAAACGTAAGGGCAACCTCAAACTACCATGGTAATCTAAAACGATGAGCCAAACAACGGAACCTCATATTACCTTTCACACATTAACAAGATAATATCAGATTACTTGAGCCAAATGTCCCCTTAATGAATGCACACATGATCCTTACTATCAAACTATGTATATACTGTGTGAGAGAAAGAGGGAGAGAGCTCACGTATAAATAGCAACGAATATCTCTGGCAACATGCCTACCAGCGAACCCAACAAATATGGAACATACTTGACTCCAGTAGCAGTTGCACAGAAATTATAAACTATGTAAGGAAATGGAGATATTCTGATCAAAGCTACAGCTCGAAATTGACTAAAACAATCCCCTTCTCCTGCTAGTTTGATCATTGAAGCATTCTTCGGATACCTTTCTATAAACCCCTGTCAAGATGCAATGAAAGAAAGAAAGAAAGAAAGAAATAGTCACCTCTGCAATTAAATTCAAAAAATCCAATCCATTGAATGGGGAACATAGATTCCATTACTTGGATTCTGTGGCGGAAAATGTAGCCAATGAAATATGGAAGCGATACTCCAATAGCTGCACCTCCTATAATTAGGAGAAATCCATACCCATATCCAAAAGTCATCCCTGCCGCCCACATGGAGGGTGTAGATGGCAAAAGCAAGGATGGAAAAAGTGCTACTGAAGAAAAAACCAGAACTGCGAGCACTGGTGTGCTGAACGTTTTCGTCTCCCAATTTATTATGGGGATGATTTCCTATAATCAGTCAAATTGCATTAGCAATAGCATTGACATCAGAAACGTTCATTCACTTTGATTACATCTTAATCTGACATTTATCTAATTTCTAAGTTTCAGAAATCAAGTCATATATGAAATTAGTTTAAATCTGATTCAACTTGTCTAATGAAAAAAGCTTGATTTGCTATTCACAAAGATGGTCAAATTTGAGTTTCAAAAGAACTGATCTTCATGGGTTCAAATAATTCAATATCAATTTGATTTATACCATTTCAGAAACTTTGACGTGCTTCGCATGAAATGCACAGTGAAATGTTTAAAAATCTACCTGTATAAGTGAGCGTTTCCATTCCATTCCCAATTAATCAAACAGGTTGAAATTTCACAAGAGAAAAGTTCAGGCAGGATATTAATAATCTTTTGTTGTGGATTTATTAATCATTAAAAAAGGAAAGCGGACCTTGTCCATGAAGAAGGGTCCGACCCATATGAGGAAAACGGCAGCCAGAACCCCAACAAAGATAAGCAAGAGGAGCAGCTTGGCCCACCACCACAAGGACCACCACCACCGCCCGCGGACCTCACAGTCCACCGCCACCGCATCCGAAGACGTAGGCGCATCCCCACCGATGGAATCCCCGCAACTCTCCTCCAATTCATCGTCCCTCAATTTCATATAATAGACCCCATTGCGGTCCTCCCCCGGCCCCTTCCCAGCCACTGCCTCATTGCCGGCAGCAAAAGTCATCATCGCCGACCAGAATCCCGGCGATCACGTCACGGAGAGCGAAATCGCGAGAAAAAACGTAACCTTTACAGGAATTGGCGACGGGTATATTCCCTCGGCATCTCGATTCTCTAGTCTCGTATATATGACATGATATCGATTAGGTGTATCTAATTTCGTACACGCCTTCTAAGCATGATGCATTTTGTTGCTTGAAACAATGTCGGATGAGAGATCTGTCATCAGAATTGAGAGAGGGAGGTGGAGGGGAGGATTTAATTATTATTTAGTACAACCTCCTAATTATTTGTTAATACGTATTTTAGAAAACTATTGTAAAAAACTAATCGTAAAAATCAATAATCCGCTCCGTAGTCCGTACACATTAAAATAAGAAAGTGCAGGGTGAATGAATAAGGGGGCAGTTGGCAACTTGGCAAAGCGTATGTCGGTACAAGCACAAGTGTACAGCCGCATACGTGCAATTAGAGATGGCAATTGTGACCGATCCGATGGATACCCGCACCGAACCGCCCCGGTCAAAATGGGGAAAACCGCAATGACCGGGTAATGGGTACGGGGCGGGGAATACCCGTTTTGTTTTTACGGGTAATGGGGCGGTTACGGTTTTATGCATGCCCGCCCCATTACCCGCCCCGAACCCGCCCCGTTTATTTTTAGTTATATTTTATTACATTCTTATCTATTATTTGTCCTACAACTAATAAAAGATGAGATTTTTAATGTTCATTGTGTATATATGGATAATAGATGTACTAACTATAGTGTAAGAATGAAAGTTCTCAATAGAACTTAATAGCCATGTTTGATTATTATATGATTTTTTGTGATTAATTATTTTCCTAATCAAGTATTTTTAGGTTTAAATTAATTTAGGTTGTTTTCTTTTTCGCCTTATAGATATATGAAGCTTTAAAGTGGCGTCTGAGTCTAGCGTCGTCTTGGTGATGTCATTTTTCGCCTTTTAAAATATTATTTTTTATTAAAATATCAATGACTCATTTAATAAAGTGATTACTCGCGGTTACCCGCGGTTATACCCGTTACCCGTTGGGGCGGTTATGGTTTGGGTACAAATTACCCGTTGGGTAATGGGGCGGTTATGGGGCGGGGGAATTACCAAACGGGGCGGGTACGGTTATATGTAAAACCGTCCCCGATCCGCCCCGTTGCCATCCCTACGTGCAATGTGTAGGTGATATATCAGCCAATTTTTTCATAAAACGCATAACTTCTGCTTTAGCGCCAAAAAAGTATGATTGAAGTTAGTTTTCTGACTGTATTGGCTGAAGTTACTATAGATGACTATTTTAACTATTTTTACATACGGAGTATAATTTTTTCTTTATTTTATTAATTAAATATATTTTAAAAATAATTTTTTCTTAAATCAACAGAATCGGCCAATGCAGCAACTTCAGCCAAAACTTCATAAATTTCAGCAGAATCAGCCAAAATAGCCGATTTTGGTGCTACGAAACGGGTTATTATACTCTGTATTGAAATATAGAAATACCGAGTATTGCATGAAAATTTAATTTCTACACACAATAACTATAATACGTAGTACGGAGTAGTATTTTTTATGTACTAACAAAAAACCACTAAAAATAAGCTTTCTTTTGCGATGGTGAGGACTAATATGTGAGTTTTCCTTAAATATAACTAAAAAATAAAATATGGACAAAAATGTGACTATAGTTGTCATTCACTTTATGATTTGATGGTATTACTGTGACACTCCTATGGAGGATGTCACAAGTTCGAAACTCATCCCAATTAAAGATGTTGATATTTAATAAAACAGAACTTCATATTATGAGAAAAAGAGAAAGTTCTGCCAAAAAAGATACTCTGAGAATGTTACTATAGTTCCTCCCCACAATCACTAAACATAGAGTTGAACTGAATCATGGTCATCAATTAAACACATTTCCTAGCTAGTTTTTCTAAAATTAGCTTAGGGCCAGTGGTACTTGATTGTTGATTGAAACACAAAATCTCCTAAATAAAATCAAAATATAACAATTTTCAAAATAAAATTATTATTATTTCCCCCAAAATATATACTATCGTACATTCACTTCTATTTATGAATATTTTTATTTGTATAATCTTTATATAGGACTAAACATATCATTAGGTAAAATTACATGAGATTTTTACACTAAAAATTGAGCAATTCTTTAAATTTAGGGTGGATCAGGTTTAAGTTGACCCCCTAACTCTATCAATGACGGTGCCCTGGCAATGAAGTGGTGATGACATAAAAATAAGGCGAGAATGAAATATGTAGATGATTGATGTTGATGGGTCTTTCTTGGATGTATCATAAACAATGGTCTGAGAATTAAGTGATACTCTTGAATGCATTCGACAAGTTCCGGATAAAAATGAAATAGTTTGAATCTTTGAGTAGTTGAATTTTGAAATGGCATACTTAGACCATTTCTAGTGGTTAGGAGGCTAAAAAGTTAAAAATGAACTTTGTCCATATGAAAACAGTGTTTAGACTCCTATTCTTTGTATCCCAGCACCGTCAATAAAATACATTCAGCAAATTTTTTCACATATCAATTTAGTAAAACATTAGTTAAATCATCATAAGTAATATTTTCAATTTACTTTTTTCCCTAAATAATTATGAAATAAAAAATACATATTTCGATGTAAAAATAAATAAATTTCATTAATTTTTTTTTACGTTTTTCGGTTAACAAAAAATGAATTTAGTCCAAGTAAAGTTTTATTATGGTATATTCAGTTATGTGTAGAGACTCCATGAATTAAAAATTTGTGTCTTGTGTTTTTTCAGACTCAAGAAAATTCCAATAGTTAAAACATAAGATTTTTTTTTTTTTATTTTATATATTACATGTTGGTGTCATATGAAAGCTAATAAAAATTCGTAGATTTTGATATATCTTTTGAAAAATTTGGAGAACAAATATAAAAGTTATAAGAGTGTTAAAAAATTTGGGATTAGAATGATGTAGGCATGACATCATCCTCACATTCATACAATGCATTCTTGGTCATTCCCTTCCCTATTTCTTTTCTTTTTCTTTTTTCCACTCCTACCAACCCACTCTCTATTTCTAACACCCTCCATCCCCTCTTCCATTTTTAATACCTTATTTAGCCTACCACTACATGAAATTAGGAGCCCAAAAGTTCCATCTTTAACATTTTGGACTCCTAATACTACACCACTCCAAATGGCCTTAATGATTATTCTATGTTAGTGACTCTAAGTCTAATCATAGGTTTCGTGACAGGACTGATTGTGTTTGCAGTGGATGTATGCGAGTTTTTGAGATATCTATTTAAGCCTTTTTCATTAAAATCGAGTCCTAATTGACCATTTACTTTAGATTCAATTTTTGTCAAATTTAAGTTTTGGGAATATAAAACTTAATTTAGTTTCTAAAAATCACTCTCATGTGAGGTGAACAAAATTATTTTCACTAAAATCTAGGGGTGGGCGCGGTCCGGTCCAATATTTGGCCGAACCCATACCCGTACCGTTACTATTCAAACGGTTCGGTTCGGTCTTAGACCTAAACCCGTTCGGTACGGTTTCATTTTGAAACGGGACGGTACCATGTCATACTAATACCAAACAATGCCACTTTTCCAAGTGTTTAAGAGACAATTTAAATTAGTCGTCCTTCAAAAATCTACACAATTTATCAATTTTCAAACTCATTCCATCCCAAATTGACATGCAAAGTCAATATTTTTTTATCAACCAATGTTAGAGTTAAATTCTCTTTATTGATAATTAATTCAATTTGTAATAATTAAAATAAACATATTCAGAAACTACATTAAAATTTCTTCAAAGTTGCAAGCTCCAAATTAAATATAATTAAAAATTGACATTCTAGATAAGTGAATAAAATGAATCTGTTTGACAAAAAAAAGTTAATTTTGAAAATCAATTTGGGACGGAGGTAGTATTACATAATTAATAAATTTCAGATAAATAATAGTAGTACAAATTTAAATGATTTAACCATACATCGGTCCGATTCCAGGCTTCCTATGAACTAGCAAAGACGGTGAAAATGTAAAGGCACTAGTCAAAATAATATATTAGTAATTTTCAGTTGTATATTTTCTATCGTTTTCTTTATATTTTCACCAATTCACATATACTCTTAAGCTCAGTTTACTTAAGCGTTTTCTTTATATTTTCTATCATATTTAGTCTCCAAATGAGGAGCTAAACTACCCTTCCACTTTGGTTTTGCTACGTTGAAGTTTATGATTTGTAAGTTGTGAATTATTTTCGTTAATCATCTTTCTTGAATATTGATTGCATATAATCATATTTTGCATCTCATATTAATATTTGAGCATTACTTAAAGGATCAACTAGTTTTGTTTCATATATTAATTATTACTAGAATCGATCGACAAATACATTTGTTAATCGTTCGGTCCTTTCAACGGTAGTAAACTTGGATTCTTAATGCATGCGTGATGCGTCTCATGGTTTATAATCGATCGACAACGATATTAATTATATTAATTAAACCAATAAACCGCTTGTGTTATGGTTATCAATCTCAATCGACTTCATCTTAAGTTTTATTGCCACTATCAGGTCAATATACGACGTGTGTTCTATATTGACTTGATAGTCAGTTTTATTAATGAACGTGTCTCACTATTAATAATTACTCTCGATGAATTGAAAATACTCCACGATTGAGTATTCAAGAGGAAGATAGTTAAAGATATAACTAGAATTGACGAACGTTTCATTAAGTGGATATAAGCAAAACCAAGTCTCCATCTCTAATTAATTAAACCACATAAGTGGTTCAACTTAGTGTTTAAATATACTTCTAAGTTCAAACATCAATCTAAAAACCCTTGTTACTATTACTTAAAAGAAAGATATTAATTTCCCCGTGGATACGATCCTGACTTCATTATAATATGTATAAGTGTTGTATTGAATACGTAGTATTATTTTGAGGCACACAAGGACTTAATTAAGTGTCATCAATATACCACTTATAAAAATGGGGGCATTTTCCAAGTTGCCCGCCTGCCCGGTTGCCCCCATTGTGTCCCCCTCCAAAATATGATACACAAGATGCAAGTTGTTATATATGACAAGCATCAGTTGTTTGTGTGAAAAATTTACATATTTTTTTTAAATGATTAATTTATGACCTAATTTGACAAACAATTATTTTGTGTGATGTGATTTGGATTAGTGTGTACAAACTATACACTTCAAGGTGTATAAAAAAGTTATGAATGAAATAATAAACTCAGCATGTCCAAATTAAAAGTTTGTCAAAATCATTCAAAAACAAATGTTTTTTCATGTACATCACATTTCAATTGAAATAACATACTCTTTGTCATCAAAAATAAGAGTATGATCACCTAGTGGTAAAATTCTGCTCCCTTCCTCGTTCACAATGCTAAGATGCTCACATGGGTTTACATTGATGCTTGTTGTAGTAGATTCACCTACCGAAACATGAACTTTATCAAACCCAATCAATTGCTTCAAAGGAGCACTTTTGTAAGATCTTGGTGCTCTAGAAAAAAGCATCACAACTTCACTTCCGTCCATATATCCATCATTCGTTATAGAAATGGGAACAGAGAAACCCATTGAATCGCAATTTGACAGTTCATCTGTAAGAACATAGTGCGGGACAATGTTATCCTCGCTGTTGAGATTTCTCCATCTCCATTTCTTCTTCTCAGGCTCTGATAATAAGCTTATTCTGCTTGGAGCTGATAAGAGCTGAAGAGAAAAATTCGTGTAGCTTAGTCCATACCCAAAGTCGTAAACTTTTTCTCCGGTGTAAAATCGATATGTTCTTCCGGGGTAACCACGAGAAGGATCAGCCCTCATGTTCATGTCAATCATTGGTATGCTAGTATACGATTCTGGGTACCATGTAACAGACAGTTTTCCACCTGTTTATATTGTTGGAAACAAATCACATCGAGTAATAAGAGATTTATCAGTCACTACTAAAAGTGTACAAAATAAATTTATGTATACACTTTCTTATTTAGCTTTCTAATCTATATTACCTGGATTATACTCTCCGAAAATGACCTGAGTCAATGCTCTTCTACCTTCTTCTCCGGGGTATCCAATCCAAATTATACCACCAATCCTTGGATTTTGCTTGGCGAACGAGACATCTAGAGGACCGCCACCAGTAAGGACCAAAAGTAATGGGTTTTTGGTGACATTAGCTATCATGTTAACCAAGTTCATTTGGAGTCCAGGCAATAAAAGAGTGCTTCTGTCAAGATATTCAGATTCTTGGGACAAGTCCAATCCGAGAACGAGGATGACATAATCAGCAGCCTTGGCAACATATGCAGCTTTCCCGAAACCAGTAGTGCTGTTGCAAGCAACATTTAAGCATCCAGGAGCATAAGATACATTCTGTACGTATTCCGGGAATCCCCCATAAAGGTTTCTTTTGTTGCATGGATTTCCTGCATCCGAAGGGAGGATCTACGTTATGTTTACTGTGAACTTCTGAGAGGGGCTTAATTCTTTTTCAATCTTTCTAGTGTAAATTATTTAGATTTTTTATTTAGCTCAAATTTATACCTACACAAAAACGGGCTCGTGTCGTGCTCGGGTAAGGCTTTTATAAGTTTCTGCCCACCCCACCCGCAAAAACAAGCCTAACCACATGTCAATACCCGTGATAAGAGCGGGCTGAGTAGTCCACCAAGCCGTCCGGCGCAAATAACTTTCAATTTTCAAAATTATATAAAAATGTTTTAATACTTTTGAAATAATATTACAACATTTACAAAATGTTAATACACTTTCAATGTTAATAGGTCTCTCACCACATACACAAAAATACTTACACAAAAATAATCACGAGAAATTATAACTGAAACTTAAAATTCAAGCACAACATATTATCTGTAAGTATAAAAATAGATATTATATTGGATGTGCTAGTTATTATGTGCTAGTTATTAAGAATTAAAAACTTAAATTTAAACATGATAAACCATAAACATGTACAGATAAGTTAGTAAATATAAATGTATACATTTACATGCAAATAAATAAATACATAAAATAGTAGTGGGCCAGGCTTATAGTAGTGCAGTAATTACTAATTTACTCATAATCTAGGAAAAAAACATGAGAGTCCTATTTTGAAATTTTCAAAATCATTTAGTCAGATAATTTCCCGTATAAGATGTAAGACAGGGGTTTGGGCCTTTGAGGAGCGTACCTGAATAGTCACCACCAAGGTAGGTCGTATTGGCCGCAGGCCCAATAACAGCCAGAGATAGCACACGAGAGCGATCCCAAGGCAGGAAACCGTGCTCATTCTTCAGCAGGACAGTGCCCTGCCTTGCCGCTTCGAGTGCCAATTCGCTGTGCTCGGGACTACACACATCCTGTGGTCCTAAGTTCGAAAACCGCCAATTCCCGGCCGCTCCGTCAAAAAGACCGAGCCGGAATAGAACCGTGTACAGGTTCACCAAAGCTCGGTCCAAATCAGCCTCCCCCACTATCCCTTTCTCATATGCACTTTTCATATGGTCCCTCAGGAATGTTCTGCACCCGATATCCGTCCCTGTCAATCCATTTCGATTTACAAACTGGGCGGCCCATCATCCATTTCTATGAGAATTAATTAGTAAATCCAAACTTTCTGTCTCATCCATCCCTAGATGTAGTAATTCTTATTGAGAAAGTATTTCAAAAAGAGAAAATATGGTAGTTCATTGATAAATTAGAATTGATTATTTATTTCAATTTTGTTTGGAATAACAAGTTGTGGTGACGAATTAATGTTTAAAGCTTCAAACTTTCCCTAAGAAGCTACTATGTGTTCCAAAAATGATCTTATTTACTACATACTATATATTTTTGAAAAATTCTTCAAATTTTATGTGCTAAACATACAATTAAAAACTTTCAAACCCTTTTTATAAGGAAGACATGGACTTATACTCCCAAAGAACAACATTAACAAAATGTTACTATCTGTAGCACATAAAGATAGAGTAAAAGACCTGCTTTAAGTGCAACTGCAGAAGCTTCTTCTGGAGTTCTCGTGTAATGCAAATAATTAAATATATTGCTAATAGCATCACAATCTGAGGCCACATATCTACAAATATAATAATGTGAAAATCCACTAAAACAAACATAAGTGAAAATGAATAATCATATGAATCAAATATAATCATATGAATCCAGGTCGGTTCCGGGCTGAGTTCGAGCGGGTGCCAGTTTTTCCCGGTGTTTTTTGGGTTATTAGTTAACCGGAGAGGTTAGGTGCCGGGTCGCCCGGTTAAATCCGGGTCGACCCACCCGATTCGGGTCGGTTCTCACATCACATCTTTTCGTCTTACGAGTTTCACATTTAATTCACGTCTTCCACTTTATTTACTATTCATATTGCTATTGGACTAATAATTCTCAACCATTTGAGGCCATACTATCTAATTTCTACGTCTCTCCGACAATTTTAACCATCAGACATATCAACTAAAGGATTATATATGAGAGAAAGATATGTACCAAAAGTGATAAAAGTGAAAGATGTGAATCAACTCTCAAATTGGTTCATACTCCCTAGATCAAAAGTGGAATTGATTGGTCATTAAATTACCCTTTGAATCCATTACATTCAAAAAAAGAATTACCCTTTGAATCCCCAATCTGATCGAGCCCTGTCCAGGAGATATCTGTTTGCACAAGCGGGTATCCCATTAACTTCATTATAAGAACACATAATGCAGGTTGCCTCACCATCCCTTATACAGCTTTTAAAAGGAGGCTGATAGGTGTCTTCCATATCTTGTCTTGTGACCTTATCATATACATACCCAACACAATTAGGACATATCTCTAGTTCAGTTGTTGATTGGCTGTAATATTAGCACTGATTACACCTTTAATAATAATCTTGCATTCTTAGCTATTTGATTAAAAGATTTGGGGGGTGCATATTGTTATTAATTAGACCAATACTTAAATTAAGTGGTGTAGAATTTTAATTTGTTTTTATTCACTAGAGATGTCTGGTGTTAAGGAATGGAGTTCTCTGTCTGGGTTCGGAAACATCGAAATAGATCACAACATGTGAGTAATGTAAAATCTATCAATCTTGCAAGTGTCACTACACTAAAGTTAATAAGATAATCTAATACCGTGTAATAAACAAAGAATTAACTATACTTCTCGTCCTATGAGTGTTATGTCAATATCAAATTTAGTCCACTTTTTTCATTTTGTTCATGTTTAGTACTTTTTTTTTGAAAACATTCATGTTTAGTACTTGAGTAATGTTTTTTGACCAAATTTCCGATGCTCGAAAATTTCATCAAAAGGATATTATATGGACATAAACAACAGTCATGTATTATTAAAGGTAATCAAAGTCAAAGATGTGATCAATTGTGGAATTCATACGATAGTTATGATATTTTTACTCGAACTAAAATTTGAAGGTGTAGTCTAGTCTGATCTGTTAAATTCTGATTTGGCCTAGTCTGGTCTTAACTGCTTGACAAATGTCTGGTCTCTGTGTATTTTATACCTATGGAAGTATCATCTGATCTGTCCAAGTGTGGTTTTGTCTGTTGATATTGGAATGAAAATGGTCCAACCAAAAACATGGGTGTGAGTGGTGTGACCAAACTGAAATTTATTCGATAAACAAATTACGTACCACTGCATTAAAGTTAAACCTATCAATATCTTGCCAATGCTCCAAGTCATAAGCAGCTAAATGCTTACAACACGCCGACAACATCAACCTGTCATTCCCATCCTTTTCATCTTCCTCCTTCAAATCTCCCTCACCATTTCCACGCATCAGATCCTTCCCCTGTAACCCCCTTACATACTCCATTCCATACACAGAAGCCACATAAGGGTCTTCTCCAGGCGTCTCTTGCCCTCTTCCCCACCTCGGGTCCCTATACACGTTTATGGTCGGAGCCCAGAAAGTCAACCCAGCCTGACCCACATTATGCAGAGCCCTCGCCTGCACAGCCACGGCGGCCGCCACCGCTCGCCACAACGTGCGGTTGAAGGACGAGACCGTGACGATGACGTTCGGGAATATCGTGGCGCCCTTGACGACTCCGTCGAGGTTCGCTCCCGGCCCGTTGAGGCCGATCCCGTGGAGGGACTCCCCCCACCACTGGTAGGCCGGGATGCCGAGCCGTGGCACGGCGGAGCTGTTGTCGCAAAGAAGCGGGATTTTCTCGTCGACGGTGAGGAGGGAGATGAAGGATCGAACTCTGGTGGTGATGGGGAGGGAGGTGTTGCAGAATGGGTGGGAGTTATGGTACGGAGGCGTGCATGGTAATTGGAGCTGAGAGTATGAAGAAACTACTGAAGTTAGGAAGAAGACAAAGATCATGAATATAGGATTAATGCTTCTGAAGGGCATTGTGATTTGTACGTGAACTATCAAAAAATGTCAATAAACTTTTAGAGTTGGACGAGTACATGTATATGTATAATGTATTGAACAATAATCACAATAGAAATATTTAAATACATACGTAGAATGTACCCAAAAACAAAAGATCAGATAGGATGAAGAGTATATGGACAAATAAAACAAATAATGTCTTTATAGTTAATTTTAGATGTATTTATTGCCAAATTTCATTTCTATGAGTGGGTTATATGTTCAGGGGAAAGAAGTAAAATGCGTGCTCGATCTAAATAATCTTCTTTCTCATTAACCATAATCATGCATACGGATTACGGAGTATATAAGGAATTTTATCAATTCAGGACAAGAAAGATAAATTAATTATCAATTCAGGACCCGAAAGATGAAACGTATCAGTATAGGACCTGATTGATGGAAAACTATCAATTTAGGACCGAACATTTCATAAGTTTTGATTTATTTAATTTTTTATTAATTCCATTACTAATTTTTGATAAACTTTTCTTCACAAAAGTTTATTAGTTCAATAAAACTAAATAATATTTAACATTTTTAAAATAAAAATAATAATAAAATTTATGGCAACTTAGGTCCTAGATTGATAATTTTCAATCATTCAGGTCCTAAACTGACAATTTTTCATCATTCGGGTCCTATTTCGATGCATTTCATCTTTCAGGTCCCGAATTGGTAATTCGTCTATCTTTCGAATCCTGAATTGATAAAATTCCATTATAAATTGGGCTCGAAATGGATAAATGATGCCGTAAATATTGATATGGTTGCGTTTTGGTACCTTAGTTTTTAAATGAATAGAGTCAATACCATAACTATACATATATGCTTCAAGTGACAATGTTATTCAAATTTCAGACCAAAAAGTTAGGTGGCGGCCGAAATTCTATGCATTAAGTTCATTTCACCTTACTGATGTCCATGTACTAATTGTAAGGTGGACTCTACATATGGAGTTTTGATCGTCATGTTAGATTTTGTGCTGCAAATTTGAGTAGTACTCGCAATTGAAATATTTATATATACATAGTTATGGTACTGATTTGATTCATTAAAGAGAAAAGTACTCCGTAATATTTATGCATTTGACCCTAAATCGGGAAAAGTAACTATTTTAATTGATTTTTACATTAAAATTTGAAAAATTCACAAACTAGGAGTAAATAGTTGCCAATGGGAAAACTAGGAGCATATGTTTAAAATTTTGAGTGAGAAGTTGTGAGTAGACATAAATAATAGAATAGGGATATTTATGTATTTTACATTAAACTCTTTTCCAATAAATTTATTTGTCAGAGCTCTTTAGAGAGCATCATGTTTCATTCTCTCACATGGTATCAAGAGCACACAACAAACTTACAAACCCTATTTTTTTGCCAAACCTTACTGCCGCGGATGTCGTCCTCCAATTTTACCGCCTCCACCGCTTTTTCCTCTCTGGCGGTCTCCTCCACCATGGTTGGTATCACGTCCACTTCTTCTGCTACAGTCACGACGGACGCTCCTCTCTCCTTAGGATCGCATCCGGACAGTTGCCCTGTGGAGTCCAGCATAACCTTCTCCTCCACTTTTGCTTCAACAAGCCGACCCGTCGTGCCATACTCTCTCTTCCAGAACCTGCCACCGGTCTTCCCTTGCCTGGTGCCTTCTCAGGTGCAGTCAGTGACCTTGGATCCACCCCCCTTGTCTGTTGGATCCTTCTATGGTTCGATATTTGTGGGTTCACCTAGCATCTCTTCTACGCTTCCGCCTCTTTGCACGGCAGAAACAAGCACATCCGGGACCCCTCTGGCCGAATTAGCTCAAACAATTTTTCACGTAGCCACAAACGTCACCAACATTGTAACCACCAAACTTCTCGTTGTGGAAGATTACACCACATGGCAGACCCAGTTCAAGTATTTTCTGGTCTCACGGGGTCTTCTGGGCATGGTTGATGGCTTTATTCAAGTACCCACCACTTATTCCATAGATATTCTAATAAGTCAAGTCCCTAATCTCGAATATTCTACTTGGTTGCGAATTGATCAAACGATTCGGTCTAGGCTTTTTGCAACTCTTTCTCGTGATGTTCTTATTGATCTTCGGGATTTAAAACATTCGTTTGAAATTTGGGAACGATTATAATCTAGATTTATGTTTTCTAGCTTAGCTAGATCTATGGAATTAAATCGTCTGTTGTCTCAAATTAAAAAGAAACTTGATCAGTCTATGGATCATTATTTAAGGGAGATTCAAATTTTGATTGATGCTCTTGCCACCATTAACTCTCCCCTTCCTCCATGTGAACAATTGAAATTCACTGTGTCACTACTCACTATTGCCCCAAAATTTCTCCTTTGAGACACTTCATACTTGTGCATCTTCTTGAGCAAGAGCAGTGAGTCTTCTACCTTAGGTCTCAGGAGGCCTCTTCTTTGCCTTAGGCATTTGGTGTCTAAGATCCGCAGCCCGAACAACAGACTGGTCAGTAGGTGGGCGTCCAGCAGGTGCAATGTCCTACAACATATTCACCGCGTGGCCGAGGAGGATAGGGTTGGGGTGGCAGCCGTCATGGTGGCCGCGGGTGTGGTCGCGGTCAGCAACCGGTTCATTATGGTCAGCCTGTCATTTGGTATCCGCACCAGGGGCAACCACTAGTTTATGCAGCCACGGGGGGTGGCCGACAGGTTCCAGTTGGGTATGCTCCACTGGTAGGGGGTGTGCCTCCCACAGGTACTGTTATTTGTAATTCTGCTTTGTCACATTTAAATATTAATGCATTTCCTATTTGTGCCACTAACTCTGGCTCCACGGGCTTCCCATGAGATGGGGGGTATTCTTGGGTAAGTTCCCCATCCTGTTATGTGTCAAATTTGTTTCTCTGCAGGTCATACTGCTATTGCTTGTCCCTCTCGCTTTACTCCGTTTGCAGGTCCGACGTTTGTGGGTTCGCCTTGCATCTCTTCTACACTTCCGCCTCTTCGCACAACAACAACAAACACAGCTGGGTCCTGACGTGCACTTTGTCGTGTGTGCACTCAAAATAAATTTCAATACTAACACTTATACGTAGTATAGGTGAAGTAGAGTTCGTATCCACAGGGAAAGGAAACAATTCTCTTTTTATGTAACTAGTAAATAAAATGGGGGTTTTGAGTTGAATGATTTAATTTAATTTAACACAAAGATGAACGACTTATATGAGATTTAATTCAAAGATAAAAAGGACTTGACATTGCTACTTTCCACTTGTTGATATATTTTAGTCGATCATTGTTATATCTATAACTTATCTCCTCTCGAATACTCAATCGAGGAGTATATCCAATTCATCGAAGATAGTTATTAACAACGACCGTTCATTAATAACCCTTACTATTAGCCAAGTATAGAACACCGCCATGTACCGACTTGATAGTAGCATTTAATCGCTTAACTCTTTGATGAAATCAATTGAGATTGATAACCTCAACACAACGGTTTTGGTTTAACCAATAAAATTAATCCCTCTTAAGTTTATTAACCACGACCGTGCATTAATAAACCGAAGTTACTTGTGAAACCATCAATGATTAATCATCGGTTCGTTGATCGTCTCTAGTAGTAATTAATGTCGAGATGTTAACTAATTGTCATCTTAGCAACACTCCCCAACATTAATATAGAGATAGATTAAGGGAAGAATTAGTACTATAATTAATATCAAGATGTTAACTAATTGTCATCTTAGTAACACTCCCCAATATTAACATAGAGGAAGAAATAACTATTACTATAACTAATGTCAAGATGTTAACTAATTTTCATCTTAGTAACACTCCCCAACATTGATATAGAAATAGTATTTAAAGAAAGAATTAATATTCAAGGAAAGAAGTTAAGAAAATAACTCACAACTTTAATAATCAACAAGCTTCAAGAGCAACACCAAGATATGGAAGTTTAGCTCCTCATTTGGAGACTAAACATGCTATAAAAATATAAAAGAAATACTATTCTAAACTGAGCTTAAGAGTATGGAAGAAGTGATTCTTAAGTGAAGGAAAACGGGGGCTATTTATAGGTGTTTTCAACACCCTGGGGCATTGACCCGCCCGGGTAAATGGACATACCCGACCGGGTAAATGGACATACCCGACCGGGTCAACGTCAAAATCAAATATTTCGCCATGTTCTCATGTTTCTGCACGTAGTTTGGTCCCGGGTCGTGTCTGACCCGACCGGGTCCCCTAGATGACCCGACCGGGTTTGGTCAAAATCAAATATTTTCTATATTCTGGCGATCTTCGGCATGTTCTGGTGTCCCGGGTCAAGTCTGACCCGACCGGGTCAAATAAGTGACCCGCCCGGGTCTAGTGACTTTCTCAGCAATTTCTGATTCTTTGTCATGCCCGACCGGGTGAAGTATTGTACCCGGTCGGGTTTTTGCTTCTGGGCAGCCAAATCTTATTTTTCTTCACTTCAAAGTCCTCCTTTTCAACACCCTAATTCCTAACTCTACTTTACAACTTACAAATGAAGATTAAAATACAATTACAACTAAAATCACACAAATGTTTACAAATTAAATAAAACGGTAAACAAACCACACAAATCAAACATAAAAACATACACTTATGCACTACTAATTAGTGCATATCAAACACCCCCACACTTGAACCTTTACTCGTCTCGAGTAAACAAAATCCAGCCCAAGAAGTCCTTAAAATGACAAGAGTATCAACACCAACATCCACGTGTGTTTGTAGAACAACACAAAAATATCCCCAAAAATATAAGAGTAAAGAGGGGTCTTCAACTCCACATTTTTTTATCAACCTCAATTTTTTTTTCATTGTTACCCTTAGGATCCTGCAGAAATAAAAGAAAATACTTTCTCTCATTCTCTCGTTTTGCCTAGGTGCCCTTTCGGGTTTTCATCCCAGTTTCCCACATTTTTTCTGTTTTAATCCTCACAACTCACTCTTATTTTTGCCTTATTTTTGCTTAAGTTGCCTTTTCAGATTTTCAACTTAACAAGCTTTTTTTTTGAAAATAAATACAAGAATATAGAGTATGAATGTGAGTTTTCCATGAAATTCTCCCCCCAAGCTAATCAAAGCAATGTCCCTAGTGCTTGTGTCCGAGATGTACAAGAGAATGAATCTCTTTTCCCTTTTTGGTGTCATTTCTTTCTTTTTGGGTGAGGAAATTTCGGCTTTTGTTGTTTGTGGAGTAAGGTGATTTGGATTTTTGGTGGTTTGTGAGTGTTTTGGTGGGTGTAGAGGGTGAAGAGGAGATGAAGAGGATGTTTTTTTTTTATGGATTTGGTGTAGAAATGGAGAAGATTCAAATGTATGGAGTTTGAAAATGGTGTTTTGGCGGAGTTTGGTTCGTGTTTGCAGAAGAGGAAGTGAGGAAAAGGATGGCCAGCTCAGTCTGTGAAAGAATGTGTGACGACCCGGCCGGGTGGGGTAAGTTGACCCGGTCGGGCCTAACTCCCGCTTATCCAGAATGTTTTTAATGAACATGCCCGGCCGGGTGTATTGAAGTTACCCGGTCGGGTATGTTCATTTTTCCTCTGTTCCACAACTGTCTCGCCCGGGCGATTTGGCGGGTTCTGTGTTTTATGAAGGGGCCCGACCGGGTGAAGTTTTATACTCGGCCGGGTTCAATCCCCAGGCAATTTTTTTTTTTTTTTTTTTTTGGAAAGGGTTTCTCACTCACACACTCAAAGTAACTAATCAAAATACAAAACTTGGGTTGCCTCCCAAGAAGCGTTTGATTTAATGTCGCGGCACGACGTTATTTTTATTTTGTTTTCTGTTTTAAGTGGGATCGTGAACATCCATTGTTTCGTTTTCAAAGGCCATGTTTGGCCATATTTCAGCTTTCTTTCTCGGCCTTTTCCAGTAAGGCCGAATTTTCTTCTTTGTTTCCAACTCAACAGTAGGTGGTTTTACCTTGCACTTAGGTGACTTTTTCAGTTCTTCTCCTTTCAAAATAGATTTTTTTGGCTCAATTTTTATTTTATTAAAAATTGAAAATTTTTTAGTTTCCTCTTCAACAAAAATATTTTGTGTTGGTGGTGGTTCAAAAATATTTAACGAACAAAGAGATTGATCTTTAATTTGTTTTTTGGTAGAGTCAAAGATGTTGAATTCTACTTTTTGATCATCAAATTCTATTGTTAATGAAGCACTAGACACGTCAGTTTTTGTTTTAGCGGTTTTCAAGAAGGGTCTTTCCAAAAGAATGGGTGTAGTTTGGTTATCTTCTCCCATTACCAGAACATAAAAATCAACAGGGAAAACTAAATTTTCTACTTCTACTAGCACATCTTCTACTACACCCTTCGGGTAAGTATTAGATCGATCCGCTAATTGAATCACTACACCAGTTTGATGTAGTGGCCGAGTTGTAAGGATTTATATAAGGAGTAAGGAATGACATTTATTGATGCTCATAAATCCAACAAGGCCTTAGAAAATATAGTATCCCCTATTTTGCAAGGAATAGTGAACATGCCTGGATCGCTACATTTCTTAGGAAGTTTCTTTTGAAAAATGGCCGAGACACGTTCACTAACCTCAACTTTTTGTTTCCCCTTCAATTTATTTTTTCTTTTTTATTGTGCAAAGTTCTTTTAAAAACTTTTCATAACGGGGAACACTTTTGATTAGTTTGAAGAGTGGGATATTTACCTCAGAATCGGCGAAGGTCTCATAGATGTCCCGATCATTCTCTAGCTTCCTTGTGTCTTTCAGTGCCTCAGGAAATGGAGGGAGTGGTTCATATGATGAAAGTGGAGGGAATTTAGTTTTCGTTGGTTCCTCCTCTTTCGGTTGGAAGCCTTCTCCAATATCAACCTCTTGCTTTTCTTCCTCAACTTCCCGTGCTTGCAATTCTTTACCGCTCCTCAACATGATTGCATTGACATGTTGTCTTGGATTTTGCTCAGTTTGGGAAGGGAGCCTACCCGAATCTTTTGCTTCAAGACGACTTACGACATTCGAAATTTGGCTAACTTGAGTTTCCAAATTTTGAATGCTCGACTTGGTTTCATGTTGAAATTGCATCATGGTTTGTTGGAATTGCCCCACGATTTGCTGCATTGTTGACATATTAACGACAAGTGCTCGAATCATGTCTTCAGTGGACATATTCGAGTTCGATGCTTCGCCTTGTTGTTTATATTGTTGAGGAGGAGGGTTTGTTTGTGGAGCTTGTTGAGAATTTCCGTACCTTAAATTTGGATGATCCCTCCATCCAGGATTGTAAGTGTTGCCGTGAGGATCGTATCTCCTTTGACCTTGGAACCCCAATGCATTGACTTGCTCAGAATTCTCCTCTTGTAATGTTGGACAAGAATCGGTGGGATGCCCTTGTGTTGAGCATACCAACTCCGAAATGAGATTTCTTGCTTGAGAAGGGGTTTTGTTAACAATACCCCCTCCGCATGCCGCATTCACCATGCGTCTATCTTGATCAACAAGCCCATCATAGAAGTAGAGAATGAGATCTTGTTCCGAATACCCATGATATGGGCAACTAGCGCATAATTTTTTAAAGCGCTCCCAATCGTACAAGGTCTCATCGTCCGCTTGCTCAATGTTGCTGATTTGCTTTTTGAGACTTGAAGAAATAGATGCAGGATAATACCTTTCGAGGAAAGCCTTCTTCATTTGTGCCCATGTAGTGATACTTCCCGAAGGAAGATAGAATAGCCAATCCTTGGCGGTGTCTTTGAGAGAAAATGGAAAAGCTCTCAGTTTTATTTGCTCCTCGGACACGCCATTGGGGCACATGCTTGTGCACACAATATGGAACTCCGACAGGTGTTTGTTCGGATCTTCCCCTCGTAGACCATGGAAAGAGGGAAGTAGATGAATGAGCCCAGATTTTAGCTCAAATGTGACCCCCGTATCAAGAGTTGGAAAAGTGATACATAAGGGTTGTTGATTAAGATTCGGAGCCGTGAGCTCCCTCAATGTTCTTGTTTCGTGAGCCATAGTGATTGGCCCTTCGCTATCGCTAGAATGAGAACTAGCACTAGATGATTCCTCCGAAGAAGTATTTGGAAATAAATTCCTAAACCTCTCAAAGGCTTGTTTCGTTTGGGGGTTTGTTTGGTAGATGATTTCGTTTATAGATCGGGTTCTTACCATATACTCAAACAAAGCTCAGAAAAGAAATAGAAATCTCTATATTTAAGTAATATATATTTTTTTTCTTACACTAAAAGAAAAATTAATTGTCTTTCCCCGGCAACGGCGCCAAATTTGACGTGCACTTTGTCGTGTGTGCACTCAAAATAAATTTCAATACTAACACTTATACGTAGTATAGGTGAAGTAGAGTTCGTATCCACAAGGAAAGGAAACAATTCTCTTTTTATGTAACTAGTAAATAAAATGGGGGGTTTTGAGTTGAATGATTTAATTTAATTTAACACAAAGATGAACGACTTATATGAGATTTAATTCAAAGATAAAAAGGACTTGGCATTGCTACTTTCCACTTGTTGATATATTTTAGTCGATCATTGTTATATCTATAACTTATCTCCTCTCGAATACTCAATCGAGGAGTATATCCAATTCATCGAGGATAGTTATTAACAACGACCGTTCATTAATAACCCTTACTATTAGCCAAGTATAGAACACCGCCATATACCGACTTGATAGTAGCATTTAATCGCTTAACTCTTTGATGAAATCAATTGAGATTGATAACCTCAACACAACGGTTTTGGTTTAACCAATAAAATTAATCCCTCTTAAGTTTATTAACCACGACCGTGCTCCGTGCATTAATAAACCGAAGTTACTTGTGAAACCATCAATGATTAACCATCGGTTCGTTGATCGTCTCTAGTAGTAATTAATGTCGAGATGTTAACTAATTGTCATCTTAGCAACACTCCCCAACATTAATATAGAGATAGATTAAGGGAAGAATTAATACTCAAGGAAGAATATTAAAGAAGATAAATCCTACTATAATTAATATCAAGATGTTAACTAATTGTCATCTTAGTAACACTCCCCAATATTAACATAGAGGAAGAAATAACTATTACTATAACTAATGTCAAGATGTTAACTAATTGTCATCTTAGTAACACTCCCCAACATTGATATAGAAATAGTATTTAAAGAAAGAATTAATATTCAAGGAAAGAAGTTAAGAAAATAACTCACAACTTTAATAATCAACAAGCTTCAAGAGCAACACCAAGATATGGAAGTTTAGCTCCTCATTTGGAGACTAAACATGCTATAAAAATATAAAAGAAATACTATTCTAAACTGAGCTTAAGAGTATGGAAGAAGGGATTCTTAAGTGAAGGAAAATGGGGGCTATTTATAGGTGTTTTCAACACCCTGGGGCATTGACCCGCCCGGGTAAATGGACATACCCGACCGGGTCAACGTCAAAATCAAATATTTCGCCATGTTCTCATGTTTCTGCACGTAGTTTGGTCCCGGTCGTGTCTGACCCGACCGGGTCCCCTAGTTGACCCGACCGGGTTTGGTCAAAATCAAATATTTTCCATATTCTGGCGATCTTCGGCATGTTCTGGTGTCCCGGGTCAAGTCTGACCCGACCGGGTCAAATAAGTGACCCGCCCGGGTCTAGTGACTTTCTCAGCAATTTCTGATTCTTTGTCATGCCCGACCGGGTGAAGTATTGTACCCGGTCGGGTTTTTGCTTCTGGGCAGCCAAATCTTATTTTTCTTCACTTCAAAGTCCTCCTTTTCAACACCCTAATTCCTAACTCTACTTTACAACTTACAAATGAAGATTAAAATACAATTACAACTAAAATCACACAAATGTTTACAAACTAAATAAAACGGTATACAAACCACACAAATCAAACATAAAAACATACACTTATGCACTACTAATTAGTGCATATCAGGTCCCCTCTGGCCGAATTAGCTAAAATAATTTCTCATGTGGCCACAAACGTCACCAACATTGTAACCACCAAACTTCTGGCTGTGGAAGATTACACCACATGGCAAACGCAGTTTGAGTATTTTCCACTCACATGGTCTTTTGGCTTTGTTCAGGTACCCACCTCTTATTCCATAGATATTATAAATCGTCAAGTCCCTAATCCCAAATATTCCACTTGGTTGCGAATTGATCAACTGATTCGGTCTTGACTTTTTGCAACTCTTTCTCTTGATGTTTGACATTCATGTAATTTCCATGTTTATGTTTGTGTTTTTAATTAGTTTAGATTGATTAATACTTTGGAAATTACACACTTTTGGTGTAATAGTTTAGTTTGTAAAATGTTTGTAAATTGTTTAGATTAGGTTCATTCTGAGCTCAAGCAGGTCCAAATCCACTCTAGGGACCATTGGTGAACATCACAAGTGGAAGGAAGGTGCAAAAATTTCAAGGAAAAATAAAGACCCTGATTTTTGGTATTGTACCCGGTCGAGTATGCCCTATACTCGATCGGGTAAGTCGCTGAAAAATCAAATCGGATCAACCCGGGAACAAGGCAACATGCAGGGAAGATTTTGACCACGATCGAGTGTCTATACCCGATCGGGTGACCGACATACTCGATCAGGTATACTTCAGTTTTTTACACTTCTGCGCAACAACCGAGTACCCGATCGAGTGCCCTTGCAGCCCGATCGGGTACACGACCCTGCAAGCCTAAAAAGCCTATAAATACACCCCATTTCTTCCACAAAAGATGACCAATTCCTATATACTTCTAAGCTCAGTTTAGACAAGTTATTTCTTTATATTTTCTTCATGTTTAGTCTCCAAATGAGGAGCTAAACGCTTCCATCTTGGTTTTGCTACTTTGAAGCTTAATGAATTTGTAAGTTGTGAGTTATTATCTTTAATCTTCTTCCTTGAATATTAATTCTTTCTTTAAATACTATTTCTATATCAATGTTGGGGAGTGTTACTAAGATGACAATTAGTTAACATCTTGACATTAGTTATAATAATAGTTATTTCTTCCTCTACGTTAATATTGGGGAGTGTTACTAAGATGACAATTAGTTAACATCTTGATATTAACTATAGTAGGATTCATCTTCTTTAATATTCTTTTATGAGTATTAATTAATTCCTATTCATATTTCATATTAATATTTCGAACATTACTTAAAGGATCAACTAGTTTTGTTTCATATATTAATTAATACTAGAATCGGTCGATTAATACGCTTGTTATTAATTCGGTCCTTTCATGGTAGTAAACTTGGATTATTAATGCATGCATCTCATGGTTAATAATCTAAGGGGAATTAATTATATTGATTAAACCAATAAACCGCTTGTGTTAAGGTTATCAATCTCAATCGTTTTCATCTTAAGTTTATTGCTACTATCAAGTTAATATACATCGCTTGTTCTATATTGACTCGATAGTAAGTTTTATTAATGAACGCTTCTCGTTATTAATAACTACCCTCGATGAACTGGATATACTCCTCAATTGAGTATTCGAGAGGAAGATAGTTAAAGATATAACCGGGATCGACGAACATTTCATTAAGTGGATAAAAGCAAAGCCAAGTCTTCTTCTCATTAATTAAACCACATAACTCGTTCATCTTCGTGTTTAAAGATAAATTAAGTTCATCAACCAAACATAAAACCCCCCTGTTATTACTTATTTATTTCTGTAAAAAGAGAAGTGTTCCTTTCCCTGTGGATACGAACCTTACTACACTATACTACGTATTAGTGTCGTATTGTATTATTTATTTTGAGTGCACACCGCGACAAAGTGCACGTCAATGTTCTTATTGATGTCCGAGATTTAAAACATTCTTATTGATGCCTCGACGTGTTGACTCAGATTGGTTACAGTGTCGCTAGGATGGGATCTCTCGGACTCCTCAGGGTGAGCTTCTGCCAGCTGACCCGTCACGTCTATTAGATTCAGCATGGTCTTTTGGCATGTTGTAGTTGTTTGCATAAACTCCTTGAGTATTTCTTCCAGGCTGATGTGAGTTTGCTGCCATTCAGGCATCTTATGTTCCGCCTCCTCCAATTTATTATGTGGCTCATTACTCGACAAAGATGTAGGAATGACTGGAACATTTGTGCTCATGAGTTGTGGGGAGAACGAAGTGGGGTATGCAGTTGCCCAGTAAGAATGGTCATATGGAGGAATGGGGGGGCAAAGACATGAATGTTGACCTCCTCCACAGAAGGAACAAATGTTGTTCATAGGAAAACAATCAGTCAATGAAGCACCTTGGGGCAGTTGAACACAATAAAGAAGCATCTATCCCCGGAAAAGAAAAGCTGACATGTACATATTCAGATGTTCACCCGCGCATTGTCTCAGGTCTGGATTTGTTTGATGTACCGTTGAAGGATGATACTCCTTTTATCAATGATGACCACATCATCCAAGAAGACATTGATAAGAACGGTGTTAGCGAGAGTTGGGATGCTCACATGGGGAGTGATATAGAGTCCAGAGGAGAGGTTGTGAATTTTTATGATATTTGTGGAGAAGAAAAAGACTTTTCTACGGTGCATTTTGAGCACTGTCTTGCTCTGGATGTTTTCTTGTACACATCTGTTGAGCTTCCGGTGATGCCTAGAGTAATCAAAGTTCTGACTCATTTTCTCTGTCCACCCAAAGAGGATGTAAATTTCATCCTTCACTTTTGTGCTGATGAGGGTTATGAAGACCATGTGTTGCCTACGTGTACTCGAGAAAATAAAGGTCTACGCCACTTATTTGTGCAGCGAAAGTTAGAAACTTTGGAAATTAATACACCATTACAGTCTTTGCTATTTGAGAGCTTATGAGGTATCGTCGGGCACACGACGTTAAAAATATTGCTTCTTGGGAGGCAACCCAAGTTTTCTTTTCTGCATTTTTCATTTGTTTGGATGTTTTACTTTGTAATTGTTTTTGCAGCTTGATCCCGAGCGCATGTGATGATTTGCTGATGGATTTGCAGATTTGATAGAGTTCGAGACCAAACAAAGACCTAGGGAGTTTCTTCTTTCCTTACTAATGCTTTTAGAATGTCCTTGAGGTTTCTAGACTTAAATTGCTTGTACAGTTGTCTAGTTGTTGAGAGGACAAAGACATTAGTTACCCACATTTAATTCATGATTTATCGTTCCACCGGAATAAGCCCTTTAGGATAAGCCATTTTGAGCCTGACTTGTCTTTTCTTTACCTGAGAATTTAGCTCCATTGCCAACTGGCCTGTTTCTCACCAGTGAATAATTTTGAACGTATCTTGGTGTCTAGGGAGTTAAGGGATTAATTCGCTAAGTTAGAGGATTTTGGTTGGAGCCATTCTTGGCACTGTTCCTATGCCCCAAATGGGGTAAGAGCATTCACTTTTTAGGAACTTGATATTTTCGAGGATTGCATTGTAGGCATGGATTCACCTGTATAATTGAACTTTAATTGAGAATTTTCCTTGGTGAGGCCGAGATTTAGAATGGGGTAAATGGGTAATGTCTAGTGAAAATCTAAAAAAAAAAGTGAAAAAAGTAAATAATATTAGCTAGACCTCTTACCTTGCGAAAAAGAGAATGGGAGCCCCGGTCAAAAAGCGTAAGTGTTCGCACAATAAGATGAGACTTGGGTATCTTTCGAAAGAAATGGCATTCTCGTGCTAACATAACAAAGAAAACTAAACCTAATTAATTGAACTTGAAGGCTATTGCAAAATTAGCATCAGTCCTTCGTGTACTTCAAGTATACGTCAAAGCACCAATATGCCGCGGCGGTTTAGCTTAGTTGTACACCATGTCTACTTCTTTCATAGGTTTAGATGATTGTTCCTAGTTAGCGTTTTGCTGAGTTCCTTGATAATAAGAATAGCCCCGAAACTCCCGAACGCATTAAATCACTGTCAGGTTGCTCCAATTTCTTAATGAAAAGGGACTAATTCACCATTCACCGCCACCTTCCCAAGTCCTTCTAATCAATAACTATTTTAATTGTATGCATTTCCATAACTTTGAGGATGTTGTGATTAATCTTGTCAGTATTTTAGCCAGAGTACAAAGAGATGGTTTAAGGAAGAATTTTCTTGATTAAGGTTGTCTTTTCTATGAGTATCCCTCTAGCTACGTGTGCATGCTAACATTTTTAATTTACTGTGGTGATTATTGTAAGTCCCAAAGCTTAGTTTGGTTGAGGACAAGCAAATTAAAACCTTAAGAGTGGGGGAATTTGATCAACTCGTATTTCAACACGCATTTGATGCATGTTGAGATTGAGTTTTGTCACTTTTCCTATTTATTTGAGTCACAAAGTACGTGTTTATTTAGCTCAAGATACGATTTACCGGGTTTTGGTTTGCATTCGTTGAAGAAAAAGACGAATTCGAGCCCGACATCGGCATTTGAGCCAAAATTGAGAAGATTCGAGATGTGTTCGAGAGATAGCGAGAGGAATCGGAGGTCCAAGGGATGATTTAGAGGCATGATTCGAGGCTTGGAAGGTTAAAGATTGAAGATAGGATCGATCGGGAGCAAACGGGGAAGAAGAGAGCAAGAAAACGACTCTAGAGCCATCCGCGCGCCCCGCGGGTCAGTACCGCACTCCCCGCGAGCAATTCTGAGAGCTAGAAGTCAAGAGCTTTGAACCGCACACCCCGCGGTCAAGAAACATGCCTCAGGGGGTACCTGCATGGTTGTACCGGGACCCGCACGCCGTGCTGGCGGAACCAATTTTTGATGCGCATTGTCACCCGCGCGCCCCGCGGGTCAGTACCGCACACCCCGTGGATGACCGCGCACCGCGCGGACGACCCCGCGGGTTGATTTTCGCTCCTAGGAATCCTATTTCGACCCGGATTGATCTGTTTTCTATTTAAGCACTCTGTCAACCCCTGTTTGGGGGGTGGGGGGACTTAGAGAGAGTGCCTAGCACGGAATTTAGAGAGCTTTTCAGCCTTGTTCATCAATATTTTGGTATTCTTTGTAAGTTTCATCTTTTTAATCAATAACAATTAATTCTCTTAATCTCAATTGTATTGATTCTTCAATTATGAATTGTGAGTAGTTTTAATTAGGGATTTGAGGTTGATGAAGGGGTTGATCATGATGTATGGCAAGTTTCTTGATGGTTTAATTGCATGAATCCTTAATTAATTTGTGTTTGAATAATTAAATTGATATCTCTTGTAACCTAGAATGGCCAGTAGAATTACAATTGCTTGTAGAATAAATTAAGAGAGATCTAGTTTATTGACTTTATTCTAGGACACCTTCACACACACTTAATCGCCCACTAATTAAGAGATTAGTAGCGATTAAGGGGTCGTACGCTCGTTCGTTTTGGCAATAATTTTAGATACTTGTTGCATGAGAGATCAGTCTGGTTCCCTAAATTATTGTACTCTACGCCGCGAGAGCAATTAGAAGTAAGTATTGATATTGTTGCTCAATTAATTAATTTTCTTGTGATAGAGCCTGATCTGCCAGAAATCTGATTATCTCGGAATCAATCCCTATTCCCTTATTCATTAGTTAGAGAGAATTCATTTAATATTTTTAGCCGTTCATTAGCATTAGTTTATTTCTCCATCCATTCAATCTCACACGACACATTTATTTTTTTTCTTTTTATCGCTGAATTTAATTAATACTTATTCCCTTTTTCCGTCCTTGTGGAGACGCTACTCGTACTTTCACCACTGTTATACTACATTTTTAATTGCGAGAAAACTAACATCACCCGAACTACTTAATATGTCGAGCTACACACATACGAAGACCGGTCTCGGCCATCCCCTCGGCATATAGCGACCATTGCAGCTCCACACCTAGGACGAAAGAGTTAACCTTTTGCTTCATTTTGGGGCATCCGGTGTACTCTTTTTCCCTCATTAGGATTTTTTCCTACAAAGTGTTTCTTAATGAGGTTTTTAACGAGGCATCTCCCCAATGTGGACAAAAGATATCGACCCTCGGTCCCTATTGAAGACATAATGAGACATGCACTACTCTACTCCTTTTCACTTCACTACATTCACCCCAAGGCGGGGGAGGGGGGGGGGGGGGGGGGACCGGAAGAGCAAGAGACTTAGCGCCTCCATGGATCGAAGAAGCACAAATACAAAATTTTCACAAGGTTCGCCACATGCATCGATGACAGATCATCACACAGTTCTACTCCCTTTCGCCTCGAGTACTCTCGACTCAGGGAGTAGGGGACTCCTGATAGAGTATATAGACTCGAACCCGCTGGTTTCACGACTATTGGGTTTGGACAGCGGCCCACACACGCTTACCAGATGTCATTTTTATCATTGTACAATTCATATATTATTTTTATCTACTAGATTATCCTTTTTATGTAGTTGGGCCTATCGGGCCCGTATTAGTGGATCAGCCCATTATTTCTCTATAAATACTCCCAAGGGGAGGCCTTGTAATACCTAGTTCATAATTAATTCACAATACATACGCTATTCATCATCTTCTTCCTCTCATTAGCTCAATAAAATCTCTCTTAATTATTCATGTTTGGAATTTCACTATCATATATCACTCTTATTTAGAGAATAAAAATATTTACTCTAATTAAAGAATTTGACTCTCTACCTCCTGTTTGGATCAAATTTTTAAATAAATGTGCATACTACATATTAGTCTATCTTTTAATAGAATATAATTGAAGAATATTGCGTATGACCTCTTGAGGGGAAAATATTCAGTATTCACAATTTTGCACCCATAATGGGAATATACAAGGATAGAGGAATAAATAAAAGAGGGAATAAAGGGATATTATCATTCGTATTATATTTGATGATATTTGAGTGGTTACCATTCATTTGTATTTTATTCACACTTTATTAATCCAATATCAACTATACAATTTCACTTTTATTAATAAATGCATCACTCCCTCTTATTCCAATTTTAATTAAGGTGAAGGAGGTAGTATTTGATATATCCTCATGGTTGGATTAGACGTGATTGGACAATATCATATTAGAACTGTCGGGATTGATTCATGTAGATTATGCTCCACATATCATACTAGATCAAACCATATCATGAGAGGATTTGTGAAAAGAAATGAAAATATATATGTATGGTACTTTATAACCGGGAAAGCTGCAAATATACCTTTGAAGTATATGTGTAGGTACAGATATACCCTTGAACATATAAAAAGTGCAAAAATACCCCTAATGTTCCTATAAAATAGCAAACTTAACCTTATTTACTTTAAGTAAATAAAATAAATTAAAATTCGAAAAATAAAATATTAAAGAGTAAAAAATAAAGATTTATATTTATGTTAAAATATTAGCTCTTTAATTTTAAAATGCAAAATTATTATTTTTCCTCGGTACGGTAAATGAATCACTTCAAATTCATAAATATTAATTTTAGTTTTGTTGCAAAATTTCAAAACACATTGTTACATTTTTCAAACAACATTATTTGGTTTTAAACTTAATAATATAAATTCATTATTTTTTAATCTTGGACTATTTATCATCATACAAAACATGTAAATTTATAGTGCAAAGAATACAAGAAACAAATTATTTTCTTACATTACAAGTTTACAACACATATGTTAACCCTTTTATGAAAGAATCATTAATATAAGTAAACTTTTGAAGCAATTTTTATATTAACAATAATAAATTGTGATATAGAAATAATAATAAAAGTGGGAATTGGTCACAAGTAGATGTTTTACTACGTACTTTTCTATTTTTCAATTTCAAAATTTTAGTTTTGTTGGATAATTGATACCCAAATTGTATAAACAGGAGAGATTGGATAAGAATCAAAATGAGTAATGGAGAAGAAGAAGAAAAATGTGTATTGTGTTTGAACTATGAGTTATTGAGTTATGGTTTACAAGCCTCCTATAAGGAGTATATATAGGGAAAATCTGGGTCTGAGTCTCTAATATGGGCCTGACAGACCCGGTTACATAAACGGACTGATAGTATAAAAAGCTAATCTAGAACATCTGAATAATAATAACAATGTACAATAATATTAATGATATCCGCTAAACGTGTGTGGGCCGCTGCCCAGGCCTAGTAGTCGGCATACCGGGGGGTCGGAGTCCATATAATCCATCAAGTTTATAATCCATTTTTGGTGCTTTTAAAATTTATTATATTTATTTAAAGTCAATAAGAGTAAATTTGATCATTTATTGGTACATGAGAGATATTTTTACACCTTTTAAAAGTTTAGGATATATGTGCATCTCCACATGACCACATATATACTTGAGAGGTATATTTGCACATTCCCCTTTTATAATTTGTGTGTTTCTTAAAAAGTACTACGTATATTTATATATGGTTTAGAAGTAATATAATAAAATTCCAATATTAAGTATGTAATGGTATAGCCGTCTCATTTACTTTGTTTAATCAAGTCAGACCATATGGTTTGATTTAATTCTAATTTTTTTTGAAGCAATTTAAATCTAATTTGATCTCATCTCTTTAGATTTGATCGAGCGAGAGAGTGAAACAAATTCAACAAATTAAAAACGGTACAACATGCAGCACATGCTGGTCTTAATTGGCTAAGACATTATTGACTCACAAACTACATTGTTTTTATTTTATATTAGAGTAGAGGGCCGGGTATATTTATCATTATGGGATTTATGGAGAGCATTAAATCAATTTCATGCATGCCCCCATTAAACTAGTTCACCTCGATCTTGCATTTTATATTATTTTAGAACACACAATTTAACACCCATACGTGAGGGGTGGAGTGTTGCCAAAAGAGCAAGCAAGTGAGGAAGGGGTCTCCACTCTTTAGAACTGGCCTTGGGAGTGATTTATTGTCCAGGCATGTTCAAAGATCCTAGCTTATCCGCTCGATTGGTTGTCATCAATTAATGATCCACAAAGCTAATTTACTTTTGATATGGATGCATATATATACTTCGTATACTTCGTATACTTCGTATATAGGAACATTATCGATTCACGAATTCAAAATAAGTTCACTATTATTAAGAGACCGCAATAAAAGTATCAAGAATTATACAATGAGCCCGTTTAGTGATCTTTATTTCGATTTATGAGACTTATTAGTCAACTTTTTCATCAAACACGAACTTTTGTAGTTACGTTTCTTGCTGTATTGGGTGAAGTTACAATATAAGACCATTTTAGTTATTTTTTAATATAATTTTTTCTTTATTTTATTAACAAAATATATTTTTAATTAAAAAAATCATAAATTATCAGAATCAGTCAATACAGACACTTCCATTAAAACTTCATAAATTTCAATAGAATCGATCAATACAGCGGATTTGGGTATTACCAAACATGCTCAAAATTCCTATATAATATATACTCTGTATATAGTGATATACTAGTAGAGGTATAGCTAGATCATACGTTCCATGACATTATCACAAAAAAAAAAATTTGAATTCAGAATGGACAAGAAAAAAGTCGGTTGACACAAACTTTATGTGACGGGTATGGTCAAAGGTCGGCACCCCTATCTACGCAAATGCTGATCGAATTGGGTATCATCTGGATGAGCACTGAGGAATTATCCTTCTTCCTAGGACTCATTGCGTCTTTTAAAATGAACGAAATTAGAAATTAACTAGTTCTGATCTTTTCTATGCTTCAATTATTTCCATTTTCAGAAAGAAGAAAACCAATCATTATTATAATTGTTGTTTCCATTTTCAGAAAGAAAGTAGTACGGAGTACTATATACCTCGTACTATATATAATTTCGTTTATATATAATTTAATTGAAAATAATTAAGTGAAAGGCTACGAGTATTCAATTTTCACGATATTCTGTAAGTAATATAGCATGTAATATATCATTATATTGTGATCTCAATTGTTCATCAACCTAACGAATTGAATATTTGAAACATTATCAATAATATCATTGCAGTATGGAGTCGTTTAGTTTTTTTGTTCAGTTAAGTTCTTTAGTTTCTTAGGAACACACACCCACACGTATAAAGTAATAAAATCCAAGCATTTGGTAAAAAAATGTTACTTTGGATTGTGCAGGTCACATGTTAAAATTTTCCATAATTTTATTTTAGCAACGTATCATCATTCTTTTCGTAGGAAAATTGTTTTAATTAAATCATTGTCAAAAGAAAACATAGGACTATTAGACTATAAGTTCTATATTCCCAAAATAGGATCAATTAGTATTTTCTCTTCTTGTTCTACTGTTATCATATTTTAATAAGAAAATGACATTTTTATTATAATAAAAAAACTAAGAGGCCGTTTGGCAACACTGTTTTTCGGCTTATCAAGCTTATTAGCCAACTTTTTCACCAAACACGTAACTTTTGCTTTCGCGCACTAAATTGTGTAATAAGCAGAAAAAGTAAGGTTGAAGTTACTTTTCTGGCTGCATTGGCTGAAGTTACTGTAGATGACCATTTTAGCTATTTTTACATATAATTTTTTCTTTATTTTATTAGTAAAATATATTTTAAAAATAATTTTTTCTTAAATCAGCAGAATCAGCCAATGCAGCCACTTCAGCCAGAACTTCATAAATTTCAACAGAATCAACCAAAACAACTGATTTTCGTTCTACCAAACGGGCTCTAAAATAATAAAAATGTTTCCTATTTGTAAAATAAAGAAACAGAAACACCACATTTTATATGAAATGTGCCCCTATTTCTGTCACCTTCCAACACCATCGCTTCGGCTATTAAAAATGTTGTCTTGTATAAAAACGTCTCTTTTCCTCTCAAATGTCATGAAGTTGATATTATTACTTTTTGGAAATAGTAAGTTTTGATATGAAAATTGGATCAAGATGACATGATTGACGCGGGTGACATTTTTCGATGGTCGAAGGAGGCGGTGTTGGAAGCTGGCTGAGGCGGCGGCAGAAACCTGAACTTTGTATGTTTTAATCATAAATTAAAGAATATTTTTATTAAAATATGACAAATGTAGAACAGAAAGATAGATTATTAATTACCACTCGATCATTATTTTGAGAATTTGAAACTTCTAATCTTATTCTTTCAATTTAACTTTCATCTACACATACTCCTATTTCCTATATCCTATGTAGTAAAAACCCCTATTTCATATTAATATGACCTATGAGAAAATGAGGGATCCTAACTATTAATGATCCACAATTACACTTATTAAGGAAAAAGGCAACCGAATTACATCACCCTGGCCTGAAGTCCTAAACCACACTATTACTCGAATGAATGCCATTCTAAGAATTGAAAACATATATGGAATGCGCCTCTAATTTTACATTCTAGGAAGGAGTAATTACATGCAATGAATTGAAAGACTATATGCCTTTCTTTTCATTTTACCCACATTACGCCAAACCATTGCATATATAAAAGCACATGAATGGAAAATTCTCCCATGTGGTCAATACTCATCAGTATATTGTTGTCTATAAAGCAATATAATCACTTAATTCTTCATGTTTGTCAAACATGGTTGCGAATAGTCAAAACTTATGATAGACTTAATAATAGTTGATGCATGTAACTCTTATTGTACTTTGTAGTAGATTGCACCATTTTCCATGTACTCTTTTGTTTATAACCAGAAAAAATGTTTGAATAAGACATTGAAAGAAGAATTTGCTCCAAATCTGGCCACCATTGGATTCTACTTAAAACAAGACACTTTAAATTCCTTCTAGAAATGAACCTGCCCTAGTTTTGTGTATAAATGATAATGTTATTTGAAGAAATATGATGATTTTTATGTCCGCTTATTAGTTTTTCAGCAATGCATGCAAAATTGTTTCAAAAAAAGAAAAGCATGCAAATAATATTTTCACGGAAAAAAATCTTGTGGACTTGTTTTCTTCCGGATTTGACTCATCAATGAGAAAGAAGTTTAATTTGTTCAACAACAGTTCCACCAAATGGATTAGTATGAATAGTTCTGTCTGATTGAAAGTGCCTAAATCTCAGGAAAGCAAATAAATTGGTAGTGATTATATGCATCAAATTGTGTATTATCACAGTAAAATGCAAATAGTAATAATGACATGTTTGAATCTCATATGCTCACATGCACACACATGTTTACCTTGTAATCAACAACACTCTGCACCATTTTGGGTTTCATACAACTATTCATTGCAGACTTCAAAGCCTTAATTTCCCCTATTTTTTTATTAATTCAAACACCATCAAGACACCAATTAAATGAGAGAAATGAAGCCATTAATTATATTCCCTAGTTCAATTCAATCTCATCAAATTTCAATCTCATGTACCAAAGTCTTACAATATCATTGAGTGAAGCATTATAAGCTGAGAAAGTAATGAATTCAAGAGGAAAGTACAATTAAAGAGGAATAAATTATACTCGTAACAGTAAAAATAAAAGTAATAAAACATGCAAGAAAAGAAAAGAAATTTATGGTCAACAAACGCGCGCAAAATGTTTTTTTCACCTTAATCTTAGCTAACAGCGTTGGATGAGTTTAAAAGGTAATAATTCCTAGGTAGTGAAGCAAGTGATGAGAGGAGGATTTTACTGAATTACCCATCTGGATAACCGAGTTAATGCGGCGGCCGGAAAGTCAGAACGGAGGGCGGCCCCCACCGCCACTCCAATAACCCGCCTCAGTTGGCATCTGGATAGAGTTGACGAGATTGGGCTGCACGCCGCCGTGAAACATGGACGGATCCGCTAATAATTGCTGATGATGTTGCTGCTGCGGCCCGCCTCCCGCCGCCGCCGGCGACCCCATTCCTCCTCCGTGCTGGTACTGCGGCTCGTCTTCTTCCAGCGGGAGCCTCTCGTAGGCGGCGTTGCTGAACGAAGCCGCCATGATCACGACGGGTCCGGCGGCAAGAAGCGCCCCGACAACGCTGCCGCCGACGACCTGCCCTTGCCCTCCCGCCAAGTATATGCTCAATCCGGTGGCAGAAGGCGGCGCCGGCGGGGGCAGGAAGGACCCGGACAGGGACAAGATCTCGAACCGGCCGTGCAAGGTGATGACGGCGGCGGAGGCAGTCGAGGCCGGCTGCCGGAGGGTTACGTTTGTCACAATCCCGTTGCCGCTCAAAACGCAGACGCCGCGCTGGCGCATCCGGGCGAAGGCGGCGACGCTGTCCATGACGTCACACCCGTCGGCGATTTCCATGAGGTGGGTCCGGAGGGAGTTGGCGCTATCTCGAGTTATGATGATGGGGGGTTTGGGTTTGTTCTTGGATCCGGCCGGCCTCCCCCGCGGCCTCCGGCTGATTTCCCCGGCAGCTTCAGCCGACAACCCGCCGTTGTTCTTGGATTCGCCGGCGGCGGCGTCATTAAGATCACCGTCGTGCTCCTCCGGATCTTTATTGGTTTGGTTACGGAACTGATAGTTGAAATCCATGGTCAATTCAAGCTCTAGCTAGCTTGCTAAGCTTATACGATGATCTGAGAGACTGGCCGGAATAGAAACATAATCTATTCCCGGCCGGCGGGATATATATGAACTATGAAGGAGAAAGGTGAGGTAGTTTGGGTTTGGGGCTTTTAGCTGAATTGAAGATCGGAGTTGGCTTAGGGGTTTGGTTTTCTCAGCTGTACTGTATGGGTCCTTCTTCTACTCTCCATTCAACAATTTTTACCTAATATTAAACAAACCCAAATTTGTGTTTTTGTCATCATCCCATTTGCACCAGACACAACATGCATATATTCAACTTTTATTCAATTTAACATATACTTCATTTGTCCTCATTATTAATTAGATTGTTTGGTCCCAAAAACTTCGTTTTTTTGTCAAAATACATAAAAAAAAAATCATGAATTATATATATAGTTAGGTCTTTTGAGAATGATTTTGTCATAAGAATGTAATTACAGCGCTTAAAGAATACTACGTTTATGGACCCAAATCATTGCATCTTTGCATGGGCAAAGTTTAATTAATTTTAACCCCTAAAAACCATGATAAATCATCTAGAAGTGGAAGGATCACTGTTTATTGTGTGTGTAGTGTAGAGTGTAGATCAAATAAAAATCATTCCTTCAATGAAAACTATAAACCGTTCACTCCATACCATTTTTTGCGGGGCTCTATAAAACCGGATCCCAATACAAAACACCTATTGCGTCTTCTAAATGACGGTCCTGGTAGTCACGTTTTATTAATTGACTAAATTTGAGTATTGATAATTCACCTTAAATTAGTTTTGAACAATATTGTTGCTTAAATTTAAGTTCTTCAAATGTATTTCTAAATATCTAACTAATATGAATTGGTATAATAATAAATCCACTTACAATTATTGAGAATTGATAAATATGTTTCTTAATACCAATTATCCACATGATATCTATTTGTTATGTCTTTAAAAATTTATAATCCTATACATTTTCATATTCAAGAAAGACATTTGACTTTTTGGTATTCATACATTTATTCCTCTCGGTAACAATAATACGGAATAATAATAAAGTACTTCCTACGTTCTTTTTTAGTTGCAACGGTCAACATTTCACACTTGCCAACGCACTCTTTGACCGTAATTATATCTTAATCTCTATTAGTAAAAAAAAATTAAAAATTAGATTTCGAAAATTTATAATGAGATGAATTGGACAATGTTTTAAAAAAAATCGTAAAACAATACCGTAAAATGTAGTCAAAGTAGAACATGTGAATAGTGTAAAATTCAACATGGTGCGATTAAAAAAAACGGAGGATAGTATAACTCAACCTGAAAAAGAAAGTACAACACAAGTATGAATATATGTTTTTTTATTTGACAAAGGTGTAAATTAAATATGTGGTTGTGTAACACAACCATAACTAAACTTGGAATATTAAACTAGAATATCCTCGAAATTTCATTACTTCTCCACACATTAAGAGCACTTTAGAGTTTAGACATCTCAATAATTAATATTCCAAAATTGAAAATTCTCTTAAACTTCTCAATTAAGGAGTAGTCTAATACGAAGTATGTATTAGTGTATTACGTACGGTCGTATTAGGTCGTGAGGGGGAAGTTGGACTTTCTTACACATAGACGACTAAGACGGGCATTATTTGTAAGAAGTTTCTAATGTGGCATGATATTGATATTACGAGATAAATCCATTAGAGGTTCTTCTTGACAATTAAGAATGTTTTTGTTTGGACTGTTTTCAGTTGCAGAGTATAGCATACTAGAATTAAACAGATCAGATCAAACCATATCAAACTTAAACAGATTAGATCAGATCACATCATTTTAAACTTCCATGATTATGAAATACATAGAGACCAGACTTTTACCAGACTAGATTAGATCAGTTCAAAACAAATTAGACTAGAGTTAAACAAATAAGAGCTAGCGGGTCATACCAAACTAGCAAATTTCGATCCAAGTAAAATTGTAAAAATATACTAGGGTTTCAACGCCGCCCATGAATCTATACTTGAATAGTTGATTAAGCGGCTTGAATTGGGAGTAACCATAAACCATATTGTGGCAGTGTAACTGACTTGAGATGGTGACGGTTGGTAGACTAGTGGTATTGGTACACTTACGATGGAAGTGGTGCAACCACCGGGGTAACTTATTACTGTATTACTACGTAAAGGCTTCTTAAATTTAAATTTATTTAGGTGTCAATATTGTTATAACATAGTACTAATAACATATCCTACAATTACAAAAAAAATGTTATGACTTTTGTTCAATTCATTCAATTCGATCTAAAATATACATAGTATCAATAATGTGGAGTACATAAATGTCTAAAATAGCTTCTTTATATGATGGGATATACGGAGTATCATACTATCATATATGCCTGATAGAATTAAAGATGATTGACATTCGTTGAAATCATATATCATTGTAAACTCATCTTCAAGTATATATAGATGCTTAACATATTTCTCAATTTATGTAGAAACATGTATTTTACTAACACTCCATCTTTATACCTCTCTTAAACAAGATAAATTTAAACTTTATTCTTAATGTAATTAAAGAAATTGCATCATGTTAGAGTGAAATATTTTCTTCCTATAGTTCTAAAATAGGACTTACTACAATGTTCTTCATAATTGACATTATTTTCAAGGCATGACATTGATTACTCTTATTTGGAAAATTAAAACATAGTGCTTTTATTTGTTTAGAATTCCCGCGTGCTGGAATTTAATTATGGAATTTAATTTGTTTGTTATATTCATGTTTTGTATATTGAGTAGTAAGAACGTTTAACTTGAATTATAATTTTTTTTATCTAGTCTGGTTATTTTTTTTTAATTTGGAATGGTTTGATATGTTCAGTTTACTACAAAGTTTTAAGATGTTTTTGTTTAGACTGTTTTCAATCTCATCATATCAGATCACACCAGATTAAACTTGGATTGTTATAACATACATGAAAATCAGACATTTATCAAAGGGGCTGGACTGGGCTCAAACGCAAATGGACATTTATGAGCCAAGAATAGGGAAGAGTTTGAATTGGAGGTAATGTTTGACCAAACGGCTCAATGATGCGATGAGAGTAGAGGAGAATGAGGAGAGGTGATTGCACGAGTGAGGTTTTGGTTTTTGCATTTTCCGAGAGTCATCGATCACATGCACCGTTTACGCCTTTCTCTCCAATTCTCATTATGACTGTCTTTGGTTGGGTTCGGAATTGGAGTGCGGGCGAGCACATGGTTGACGGCCACTTCCCCGGAAGTCGCGGATCGGTTACATCCACGAGTTTCTCCCATCATCTCATCCCCAACTTGGTCCTTGCCCATCAGCCCATGCATGCATCACATTTAATCTCCACTTTATTTATTACGGAGTATAATATAGAGGCCGTTTGGTAACCTCATTTTTCGGCTTATCAGGCTTATCAGCCAACTTTTTCACCAAACACGTAACTTTTACTTTCACGCGCTGAATTGTGTAAAAAGCAGAAAAAGTAAGGTTGGAGTTACTTTTCTGGCTGTATTGGCTGAAGTTACTGTAGATGACCATTTTAGCTATTTTTACATATAAGTTTTTCTTAATTTTATTAGTAAAATATATTTTAAAAATAATTTTTACTTAAATCAGCAGAAACAGCCAAAGCAGCCACTTCAGCCAGAACTTCATAAATTTCAGCAGAATCAGCCAAAACAGCCGATTTTTGTCCTACCAAACGGGCTCATAATGCAGATTTATATGAATATATATTTCATCTGTCCATAAACATGCTCTCATTTTCCTCCATAAACATGCTCTCACTTTCCTTATTTGGATAACTCTAAACAATGTTATTAGTTTTATAATGGAGGTGTTTGATAAATGGCATTATAGTGTTTTCAATTAGTGAAAAAGTCGTTTGGTAAATAGCTATTCGACACTAGCGTGTTTGGACGAAAACGTTGCTAATAGGAGAGTTTTGGGTCGATGTTATGAAAAACGGCGTTTTCTATTAATTTTATGGCCAAACATCTAAATTACCAAACATCTTCGGACAATCTATGAACTTATTCCGCTAGTCAAACCAGCTGACGGAATCTGCTATTTAAAACTCGTTAACATAATCCGCTATCTGCTAACTGTTGACCATTGAATGTCAAACACGCCCAATGTTTTTATTAGAAATTGTCACAGTTATTCTTAGCTGTTACCTGACTTGACAAGGGTATAATATAATTAGGAAAAAACAAAATTTGTTTTCGCATAAATATAAATGTATTTGTAGTAGATATAAAGAATTTATTTAATTTGCGGGACAATCTCTTTAATTTAGTTATATGAACCAACATAGCAATAGTAATAATTAATTAAATCTACTGAAATGACTGAAATTATTGTTGAATAATGATAATACTCCCTTCGTTCCAAAAATATTATCTCACCATTCATTTTCAATTCGTCCTATTAAGGTTGTATCATAACAAATTTGGTAAAGTTTGTGTGGTCTTAAGTTATTCTAACTTTATGAATTCCATGCAAACCACATAAACCTAATTTTCTTAATAACTACATCACCTTCCCATATCACATTTTTTTTAAATAGAAAAGCACCTATTTATTAATAACAAAAATGACATGTACAAAAGCAATTCTAATAGCATAACAATTCATTAACCCCACAAAAAATGTATACTCCTCTATCAACATAGAAGCTCATGCTACTTAATCAATAATCATGACAAGAAGAAGGCAAATAGAAAGTAAACATATAAATTAGTTTTAGCATCCCCTGACAAGGAAATAATAGAAAATATGGATTGTCCAGCCACTATAAATTAACAACTAGAATTCTTAGTTTGGCTAGCTACTTGAAAGAAATGGTACATATCATCAGTTTGACCAGCCACCGTAAAAAAATGAAATTGAGCGTTATCTTTCTCTCATAGCATGATGGTGGTTCAATAGGAGGGTGAATAATTGAGGTCTTGGGGTTGTCTATGTCTGGAGGATTCCGCTGATGAGCAATACACAAATTCTAGACATTGCTAGAAAAGACCACATTAAATAACTTGAAACTATTTATGAAGGAGACAATTTTTATTCCTTAAGTGGAAAAAAATGATTGAAAAGAAGAGAAGAGAGGTGATAAGTCTGTATTTAGACACGCATTTGATGCGTGTTGAGATTGGATTTTGATGGTTTTCCTATCTTTAAGGTGTTGCAAGTTTCAATTTTAGCTCAAGTTATCTTTAAGTTATGTTTAAAAAAAGCATAAAAAAGCTAGAAGGTAAAAACAACATAAGAACATAAAAAGACAAAGAAGATAAACGATAAAAGAAAAGAAAAGAAAAGAAAAGAAAAGAAAAGAAAAGAAAAGAAAAGAAAAGAAAAGAAAAGAAAAGAGACCAATCATCCACACGAATCTGCGCCCTCCACTTTGTCCTCTCCAAAGCCATAGTCTCATCCAACCCAAGAAGATGCATATCAGTCCTGATTCCTCTAATCCAAGTCTGTTTGGCTCTTCCCCTCCCTCTCCTCTCTGTCTCTTCTCTCCACCCCTCAAGTCGTCTAATAGGTGCATTACTCGATCTTATACGCACATGCCCAAACCACCACAAACGAGACTCCTGCATCTTATATTCTATATGTGCTACCACCACCTTTTGTCTGGTTATCTCATTTCTCAAGCGGTCTTTTCTGGTATGTCCACACATCCAACGCAACATATGTATCTCTGTCACACTCATCTTTCGAATGTGACTTTGTTTCACCGTCCAACACTTACGACATACATCAACGTAGACCTAATTGTCGTTCAATAAAATTTACCTTTCAGTTTAGTCGGCATACCTCAATCGCATAGAAATCCTGATTTCTTTGGGGAAAAAATGTGACTAATAGTTATTATAGTACATTGCCATGGTCACTTAAGATGTTTTTACTTGGACTGAAATTTGTTGGTCTAATCTGGTCTGTTTAAGTCTGGTCTAGTCTGTTCTGAACTGGTTTAGCCTGGTAAATGTTTGTTCTCTGTGTATTTTATAACTAAGAAATTCAGGTCTGGTCTAGTTTGTTTAAGTCTGGTTTGGTCTGGTAAATGTCCGGTCTCTGTGTATTATATAACTAAAAAATTCAGATCTGGTCTATTTAAGTCTTGTTTGATCTGGTCTGGGATTGAAAATAGTCCAAAAAAACATCCATAAGTGTAACAGTTGAACACAATTTAATATGATTAAGTTGATATTATAGTCACTACACATAACACGTCATTTTGTGATAAACAATTTTTATTTTAGTCATAAGGATGTAAATATTTCATTTTTAGAAGTACATAAAACCAATAATACGGAATACTACGTATAAATTAAGGGGTCTGTTTGGGAATATTAAACGTGGTTGAATCTGCTGAAATTTATGAAATTATGGCTGATGTGGCTCAACTCAATGAAACTGCCTAACTATGGAAAAATTATGTGGGGAATTTAAAATATATTTTAGTAATAAAATTAACAAAAAATTACATGAAAAATAGCTGAATAAGTACGGTCGTGAAAGTAACTACAAACTTACTTATTTTGATTATTACTCAATTTAAAGCACAAAATCAAAAACTACATTTTTATAAAAACAATGAGTCATAAAACTGGTAAGCTAAAAATAGGATTTACTAAACAGGTTCAAGATACATTGCTTGTTATATAAGATATTGCTTTAAATAGGACTAAAAGTTCATCGTAGAATTATATGTTTCTAATCCCTAAACAGGATTTAATTGATCCTAATAAAAGAATAAATTTTTTTATTATTAGATTACATGAACAATGACTTTTATATTTTAAAACAGAGAAGGGCTGGCTCTAGCGGATTGGAGGCCTCAGGCAAAAAACGTACTCCCTCCGTCCCTAAATGTTGTTCCAATTGCGGATTACGAAGGTTGACCGACGATAAAGTTAAATGATCCCTGTGAAAACTCAGATTATTTTTAGTAAATAAAATTTACATATTCAGAAACTACATTAAACCCTCTATAAAGCCTGCAAAAAATAATTCAACTTTTATAAAATTTTGATATAAAAAGTAAGAGTTTAAGAGTGATTTAAGTTGACCCTCGATAAGCGAAATGGAACTTCTTTTAGGGACAGAGGGAGTACTCCGTATGTTTAATACCACCTATGTGACGGCCTAGACTATTTACTTTATTGAAATGTATTTTGGGGTGGGGGTTTTTATAAAATGGAAGTTTGACACTTATTTATAATAAACCCAAAAAGGAAAGTATGACACTTATTTTGATACATGTCATATTAATGTGATTTATATAACATATAGTAAACAAAATAAGATAAAACAGTAATTAAACATCTGTGTTGTCATTGCCAACAATTTTTAGGGGAAAAAATGTGTCTATACAATCGATCCAAAGTCAAAATAAGTGTCATACTTTCTTTTTTGGGTTTATTATAAATAAGTGTCAAACTTCCATTTTTTGAAAACCCCCACCCCAAAGGACATTTTAATAAAGTAAACAATATAGCCTACAGTACCAAAAATCTCCTAATCTTAAATTACGAAAAAAGTCTAGGGCGTCACATAGGTGATTAGGTGGTATTAAACATACTCCCTCCGTCCCGCGAAGAAGTTCCCCGGTTTGACCTACACACATATTAAGGAAATAAACTTACCAGGGGGTAAATTTTAATGTTTTGACACTGTTTGAACATGGTTTGACACTGTTTTGATGTAGATAACTTGTCATTTAAGGAAACTAGAACTTCTTTTTGGGACATCCAAATAAGAAAAATGGGAACTTCTTTGCGGGACGGAGGGAGTATGTTTTTTGCCTGGGCCCTCCAATCCGCTAGAGCCGGCCTTGGTTCCGACTTCTGAATCCCCTATTGAAAAATGACTCTTAAATGTTTTAATAGATGACTCATATTATTAATAAGTTTTTGATTCTACAAGATTTGTGGTGAAATGTTTTTTATGTAGAAATCTATCAAAATCCTATAAAATTCATCCAAATAAGTAATAATAGAAATTCATGAAATGTTTGTGCACACCATTATTTTCATAGATTCTACATAAATTCAAATTGGGGACACCTGAATTTTGACAGAATTCGAAACACCATTAAAATCGGGGACACCATTATTTTTTATTGTACCTTGTAATTGGTAATTGAGAGGATCTCTAAAGTTACAAACCAAAAACGAACTCATTGATCTCTAACAACAATTATTTTCATGAAATTCCCGGAATAGAAGTAAACATGTCTTTCAAAACTTGTTTACTCATATTTAAGACAATTTCTCTTATTTTAGAGTCTACATTGTAGAAGCAATCCGTAAAGAGTATGCATATATTTGGTGCTAAATAAGATAGATCACGTAATTCTTTTGAACGTAATTAATAAGCATAAACTTGTCCTTCAAATTTTCTGTTGTTGTATGAAGTTAGTATCTATGTTAACAAATTAATGAGCATAAACTTGTCCTTCAAAGTTTATATTGTGTATGAAGTTAGTATCTTGATCTGTTGGAGAATACTTTTGCAATTGCATTTTTGGCAAAATTTCCCTCCTAAATATTATGAGAAACTACTATCATATATGAAAAATATTATCGACTTTGACATTAATACTTTCTTATTAATGTGTGGTAATGCCAAATTATGATTATATGATTTCAAGATAGCGATGCTCCTACCAGTGAAAATTACATTACAATACTCTTATGTATGTAGTGGTGTACTCGGGCCGGGTGGCCCGGCCAGGGACCGGTCTGGGTAGGCCCGGCCCAGGGGGTTTTCCGGTGCGGGCTCGGGTCAGGTAAATAAGGAACCGGCCCGGTTTGGGCCATATTTTTTTTTCTTTTTTTTTTCAACTAGTATTCTCACCCGTGCGATGCACGACCAAAATAAAGAATTTTGTATCAATTAAAACAAAAATATTGAAATTCAAAATGGTACATCAAAACCTTAACAAATGACCATTTCTGGGACAACTAACAAAATCATATTATTCAACATAAATAACATGCAAAATTTTAAATATTTTGAAACACTTCCTTATAAACAACATTTTTTTATCTCATTCGAACTTCGATAATTATTATCTAAAATTAAAATTCCAACCCATTGATGTTAGTGATTCGCAAAATTGTCACATATAATTAAGAATTAACTATGACTAAAAATCGGTTTGATTAATTTCTTCAAAAGCAAACCGGCATGTGAAAGAGATTGTCATTCACTCTTGTTAATGATCATAACATAAGCATGATTGGAAATTGTCTTCAACTCATGCATCGTAATTGATATTCTATGTATACAAAAAGAATGAAAAAACGTATTTAAAATATGGTAATAAAAAACTATTCAAATCTCAAGCATCTTAAAGCAATTTTAAAGAACTCATTCATCTAATCTCCGTAAATAGCAATCGACCCTTTAATAGATAAATCATAAATAATACTCTGTATAAGGAATTTTAGCAAATAAATTTGTTAAATACTCAAGAAATACTCAACAAACAATCGATTCATAATACTTTTTAAAATATTAATTATATATGGAACTTTATCTGATTACATGATAAAGGCTTAAGGCTCTGTTTGCAAGTGATTGTGCTTAAATAAAAGCACTTCTTGGGAAAAAGTGATTAATAGTAAAAGTTGGTAGTGTTTGGTAAAATAAGTGCTTTTTGTGTGATAGAAAAAGTAAAAAGTAGATTCTACACAAAAAATCGAGAAAGTAAAAGTTGGTATTGTTTGGTAAAACAAGTGCTTTTTTCTTAAAAAAAAGCCAAAAGCACTTAAATTAATTGTTTGCAAACAAAGCCTAAAGCTCATCTAATAAAAAATCATTTCTTAAATAATTGGGGTATTACCCAAAATGGGACTTAAAAGTTTGAAATTTCCAAAATAGGACTTCCATATTTTTATTCCCAAAATAGGACTAATTATTGTCATGTTTTGGCAGTACCAGACTTCAAACATGACAGTATTTTCCAAATTTGGCAGTAATTAGTCCTATTTTAGGAATAAAAATATGACAGTCATATTTTGGAATTTTCAAACTTTTTTGTCCATATACATACCGAAAGTCTCACTGCCTCGCCGTTTATAGATAGAATGCTTCTCATTTCAATATCGATGTATATCAATTTCCATCACCGGTGATATTTCAATCTATTGGTTCACGAAGTTTCAGAGCAAACGGTTTCACTAATTAGGAGGGACGAACACTCTAAATTTCATTTTAGAGGTGTTTCTATATAATCTAATCCCTTTCAATTTCTTTTTGCTTTTTTAAGGGTTCAGTATATGCATCGTGAATTCCAACCTCTATTGAAGAACATCTTTGTGTCAAACTATCATTCCAATCTTTTTTTAACAATCCGTAATGTCTAGACAGAAATTAAATGTGATTGATATTTGATTTTAATTAAGTGAAATTGGATTTTCAAAAAAATTCTTCTCAAATCACTCAGGATTCCATTTTGGAAATATAATATGAAGACTGTATTTTGTGAATTACATAACAATAATCGTTTTCTTTGTGTTAAACCACACAAACCAATTTTATAATTTTAATTGATATTGTCTTAAAAAGTTTACCGATAAAAGGCTATTTTCTTGACGCGAAGTACGGAGTATTTTCTAACCCCTGTATTGGGGATTTTCTTGATCTTAGCATCAATTGATTAAGGAGTTAGCAATTTTTGAATTGCATATAAATAAGAGGACTTTTAAAAAACAGAGATTATACAAAACGTATTTCATTTAGATAGTATAGTCCAGAATTCCATATAACTTTCAACCATCAAAAGTTTTTCTTCAAGGAGAAAATAACCAAATCCCAAAAACTTAAACAGCAACCCATCCTACCCTTTTAAGATGCAGGGAAAAAAGTTTATGTAAAATCAAGTCTATTGAAACAATTTTTTCTCGGAACTTCAACAAAGTCATTCCTTTCCTTTTTAAACGTTTGCCTTCAGTTTCTGTGTAGATGAAAACGTTCCTAATAAAACACGCTTAACACTTCCATTTTCATGAACCTTGGTCATCAACAAAGTACGTGCTTTTGCATTTGAAGACCCAATCTGCCAATCCAATATAATTAGCTTATTTTTGTTTTAAACAACTTATAAGTTCATCTTGAAATTAACTGCAACAAATGGGTAAAATTTCTGAGGTGTTTTATCTTCTCTCGCTCCAACTCCTTCCTTAGTATATTGAATTCATCATCAACCTACCCCAAAAGATATAAACGAAGAATACTCCCCAAACATAACATTAGAAAGATGCTTCATATAGTTAAAAGAATACCTCCATTCCCTTGGCATCATTTATTTCACCTTTCTCGTTTATAATAACTTTCTCAGCTCTTGGATATTCAACCTTTCAGATGGTGTCTGTGTGACAAAAGTTATATATCCGACTTATTTAATATTGAACAAACTATATATACGGTTTGTAAAATGACGGGAACTGTTTCATCAATATGTTCTTGCTCTAGCAAAGCCAAAAATGAAACGAAGTCAAAGTTAGCAATCTGATTTTTTCTTAATATGGGCATGAACTTTAGCTCCCTAGAATTAAAAATAACTGTAAGAGTAACAAACATTAATATATTACCTATCAAATAAGCTAATATCTAAAATAATCTTATATATATTACCTCTTCATCATGAAATATACATTTCATAAATGGTTGGGATCTTTCACAGGCAGGAACATGATAAACATGAACGGCTCGCACCTTTACTGCCCAGGTAAATTTAGACTTGATGTTAACATCTTTTATCATACTCCAGAAACTCATCTTGATTTTGTTGTTGTTCGTTTTCTGCAGTTCTCTCGAAGGTCTGGGCTAACTCACGCAAATAACGGCATGCCTCCTACGGAGTATATATATAGACTCCAAATGCATACCGTTGATACAATTTTAATCCATAAGGACTATTCAGCTTCCTAAATGTGAAATTTAATTTTCTCTATTATTAGAAATTTGTCTCTAATAAGCCACTACAACATTGGACTGAGAAATTATAATTAGTGTTGACACTTCAATGCACACACGTAACTATTCAGCTCCCCCTTTAATCAGTATTAGTTTCTCGAGGGAGGTAATAATTATATGGAAGTAATGGAACATTGAGCGGCTTATTGCTTACTCAGACACTCAGTTACGATGCATCATTAATATTTGTTGCATTAGATTGATCCAATACTTCCTCAAGCTAGAATAGTTTTGGCACCAACTTGTGCCCCAAGAAACCTTTTGTTATTATACGTAGTATTAAGATAGATTTTTTTTTTGAATTCCCGGGTTGGGCCGGGTGTTTTGGGCCATTTGGGGTGGTTTGGGGGGTTGGGGTGGGGGTCGGGGGTTAAGTAGAAAAAGGAAAAAAAGAAGAATGTGGCCCGAGGCCCGACCCGGCCCGGCCCGACACGGGGGTTATGCGGGCCGGTTCCGGGCCTACCTCCCAACTTCTAAAGCCCGACCGGGCCTAGGCCCGGCCCAGGTCCATCACTACTCTTATGTTGAAGTTTCATAGTACTGTTTTTAATCTAATTTCATTTTAGAAAATTTTCAGAATATTAATCCCTAATTGCCAATAAATCACATAAATAAAAGTCAGAATAGTTGTTTTCACACATAATTGATCTAGTTTTTGCCTTTTTGTCCGGATTGAAAACTAGTCCTATTCATTCCATGAAATGATGAAAAAGCTTATGATATTATTTTTGCCATTGTTTCTTTATGTAAAAGTACTTGGTAAAAACAAGGGTAAATTTCGCACCGTTGCACGGGAACAAATAAAAAAAATTAAAAATTCATACAAAGTAGTTAATAATAAGGAGAATAGGAGATGGAGTGACATTTCAGTCAAGAGCGCTCCAAAGACTTGAACTCGTAACCTCTCCGTCATTGGCAACACTGTAAGGTCATACGGCAACACTGTAACACAAGGCTCCCTTGAGGCACTGGTTAAAGTGATTAAAGAAAAAGAGGAACTCATGTTCTCGTAATCAACTAATCATACATATCCTAATCCTATTGCCTAATGTAAATCACAATACGTGTGCCAAACACCAACGTGATGGCATAGGCACATTTATCAAGTAATGAATATAAATATTATTGTACACACAATTTTAATCTCAAAATCAAGTTTCATGTAATCCGTCCCTAAACAAGGTACAACCACCATTATGGGATACAAGACTACGACCATTCACAGCTCACATTCTGGTAAGGCCGCACATATTATATGAACCAGTAAGCCCATTGTGGACTAATATTGTGAACTTCAACGGGAACCTTGAGTAACCAAACATTAGTCCTACTCAAAATCAGGTTTGGAAATCAATTCTTTCAGCTCTTGGGCTTTTTCATTGTTAAAGCCTAGAGCAGCCAATATCTTGTGACCAGTTGAACCCTCTTGCGACCAAATTCCCAGCAGTAAATGAGTAGGACTGATCTCGCCACTTCCTCCTACACATAAACCATTTTCCAAAAGCTTAGCATAAGGTTCTTTGTTTTCTCTCAATAACTTGAAAATGCTTAAAGATGTACTTCGGGCAGCCTGCTATGCACTTAATGTAGGTTAAGAGTTCTTTTATATGTACAAATATTGGTTGGGAACATTTTTAAAAGTGCTTTTAAAAGCCCTTTTAGAGGCGCATGTTAATGTTTTGTTTGGGAATTCACAAAACTTATACGAAGTACTTCCTTTTGTAGACAGCTTTTATCCAAAACACTTTCCTAAAAAAGAACATCCAAACATGGCTTTAGTTAATATGACGCAAACATCTTTTTTTTTATATATGACACAAACATCTTTCCCCAAATAGTTACGGAGTAATATATACCGAGTAATAAATACAGGTCCATCTGAAATATGTCATCTTAAGTTCAAAACCAATTGCGGAGTAATATATACACGAGTCAGGTGTAGCTTTGGCAAAGCTAGATAAAAATCAAATCAAATATTAGATGAAAGATGGGGATAATACTAGCGTAAATTAGATGAATTCATTTGTCAAGAATAGATGATAAATGAATAATAAGCTAACTGGTAATGTTTATAAAAATGAGAATAAGCCAACAAATGCCAAAACCCTAGAAGATTCAAATTTTCTAACTACACATTCCCCAATTATAAAGTAGGAAACTAATTGGATTTTGGGGGGAAGGAAACCAGTAAAACATCATTTTATTCTACTTCTCCCTAAATAAGCAAATCAGCAAAGAAGAAGCTTACCAGTTTTGACCTTCTCATTCAGAGCCCAATTAAGGGCTTTTTGTGCATCTTCAGTCAATGGAGGATGCTCAGCACTGAAATTAAAAACATCTGATTTTCCACGAACCTTAATGATTTCTTCACGCACTTTTAAAAGAGTAATACCTATGGCCCACAAATACTTTGAAGCAAAATTTGTCCCTGAAAATAAAATCAACAAACTAGTTGTTTCTTGAACAAGCCCAGAGGAATGGAAATAATAAGAGCCCGTAACCCTCGTTTGGTAACCCTGTTGTTTAGCTTATCACACTTATCAACCAGCTTTTTAACCAAGCACGTAACTTTTGATTTTGCGTGCTGAATTGTGTAATAATAAGAAAAAAGTAAGAACGAAATTACTTCTATGAATATATTGGCTGAAGTCACTCTACAGGACCATTATAGCTATTTTATCTTTATTTTATTAATAAAATATATTTTAAAAATAATTATTTCATAAATCAGCAAAATCAGCCAATCCAATTACTTCGGCCAGAATTTCATAAATTTATACATAATCAGCCAATTCCAGTGTTACCAAATGAGCTCTAAATATAGACTAAGGACCTGTTTCCTAGAACAAGTTTAAGTCTGAGACTGAGTTCTAAAGTCAACAAAAGGCACCGCTCAAGTGTGAGAATACAAAAAACCATACACAAATACCAGCAGTGGTTCATGGTGGTTCATGGCCCCCCTCCTTTACTTTTTTAATTATAGTACTATACTACTCCCTCCGTCCCATTTTACCTGTCCTACTTTCCTTTTTGGGTTGTCCCAAAATAAGTGTCTCCTTTCCTTTTTTGGAAAGAAATATGTGGTCTACATCATTTCACTTTATTATACTCAAATCTCAACCACAACTTTTACTTTTTCAACCACTTCATTAATAACAGTGCCAAGTCAAACTAAGACACATAAAATGGGACGGAGGTAGTAATTTTTGGGCCCCCCAAATAATATTATGCAGACATAGAGGGAGAAAATGAGAAAATCTTGTGTGTAGGGCGTGTAGTGCTTCATGTGCAGCCTCCTAATTTTAGGCCCAACAAATTAACCTAATTAAAGGGACAATATAAACAAAGTCCCTAAATATTGTTTATGTTCTCCAGGTGACCTTTTTTCTGAAAAGTTCAAAGCCTAAATGGCTAAGGCATGCGGCTGCTATCCAGGTTGTGGAAGGCTGGAAGCTTGGAAATTACAAGGATACAGGCCTGCAGCCTAGTACAGAGTAATACTTCAAGTTTTTAATAAAATCTTACAACTTCCTTCTTTTAACTTTTAACATTATAATTTATAAACATGCAAGTTAGGTAGGTTAGCTGAATTTACCTTGGATTTAGTAAACCAATTGGTTAATTTGTTGATTCTTATCAATTAAATTAATAAGTAATAAGTAATAACATGATATAAAACTTTGGTAAATATTTATTAATTAAGTGGTTTTGTAGCTATGTATTCTCCATTGTGTTTACCTAGCTTTTTGTTTTTTACTACAACAACATTAACCCGAAGGCTTCCACTTACGGTGGGGTAAGGGGGGTCTGATGTACGCAGCTTTACCCATGTACGGTTGTACTAAAGCACAAAGAGACTGTTTCTGACGGTTTCTGGATGACCTATGATGAAAATCATGTCGCAATTTGTATGGACTGACTGATGCTTCATAGCAAAGAATAACAAACAGTGTATGTGACTTTTTTTCCGTAGATGAAAGATGCACAAAGCCACAAACTATTCATGCATTCTTTAAAAGTAGGGATCTGAAAGATTTAACCTCAGCCAAATCTTTCATTAAACACTGATCTTCAAATTCTGAGATGATCTTCGAATTCTGAGAGTTGTGACATGCAAGAAAGACATTCTAAGTTTTAAAATTTTTGGTTTTAATATTGTAGTTTTAATACTGTAAATGAAAATAGTACGTGGTATATCATACGGAGTATCATTTATGTTACTATGCTAATTACATAGTTTATATTTAATGCATGTATTATATTTTGCCCCCCCCCCCCCCCCACAATATTGAAGTCTGGCCGCCCTGATTCCCTGAATACCAAGCCCGAAAAAGGCAGTCAAATGTCAATTGACTGATTAAGGCACACTAAGCGCGAAAAGGCCCAAGCCGTTGGTTTGATATAGCCATATAGGTAATACAATTTTCTTCTCAAATCTTCACCCAACGGGTCAATCTGATACTTCAAGAAACTACTTTCTTTGAGAAAAGATCTCTTAAGTTTCAACCGTTTTCCTATTACACTGATGAAAGAAAAGTTCTTTTATAAAAGTTTGTTTGACTATAAGGAGAGAAGCACTGGTAACAGCCAGATTTCCTTACCAAGAAAGAGTTTAATTATTTTCTGCTGAAAATGCATTAAGACATGGATGTCCTATTATGGCCTATGCATGGAGTGATGGGAAGAAAAAAAGTGCAATGCTGATTGCCTGATTGTGCACACAAAATTACCCCCCCCCCCTCCCACACCAAAACAAAATCAGCAATGACGTCAAACAATTCATATTTCGACATAAAGAAATCATGTATCAACAGAGAAAATTGAGAGATTGATCAAAGGGTAGCTTTAGAAAAAACATTTGGATGCTTATAAGAAATTGACTAACCCTCAATGAGAATACCCAAGATTAGGGCATCTGTCCCTGTAGTAAGATGCTTGAGCTTCCTTGCTTCCAATTCAGACATTGCGAACGACTTTATCGCCTTTGATGACCATCTGCAATTTCATTCACCAAAATACCCAATTCAACAAACCTCATCATGTTACTTTTCAATCAAACTGGTGAAAGCAAAAATAAATTCCTAATGAGAAAGCACTCACTTGGGAACATTCTCAACAGAAACAGCTGCCTCTTCATTCCTGTTATAACACAATAATGGGGGAAATTAGGCAACACCTAAAGAATCAAACTTCAGTGTGTACTTTCGAGCACAAAAGCCACCTGAAATATGGAGATAAGAAGAAACTGTACACAGATAAGGAAAATGTGCATAGAAACCTACGCATATGGGAGGCTGAGAGAAACAGTGGCCTTCATGGGTTGCTTTGAAAGAAAGGGTCCGGAATGGATAGATTGCAGTGAGATTCGGGTCGGAGCACCGTTCCATGGAAAGTTGAATACATCTGATGCGATTTTGGCGGACTTCCTGCGACGTAATTCGTTGGCTCCAGCGGTGGCGGTCGGGACCGTCGAGATACAATGAGCGGCCATTTCATTCGATTGTGAGTCCAACTTCTGGATAGAAGCGGAACAAGAAAACGACGGCGTTCGTGTATATAAAATGAACAGAAGTGCAAGTGTGCAACCAAATAAGATCGAACTACTAAAAAACTGAACTCAAGTTTTTTTATTAGATTTTGGTTTTTATCTTTCAAGACCGAACCGAATGGAATAAACCAAACTAATTAAAAAATGTAAGAAACTTTGTTAATTGTTAAAAAATGTAATAAACCGATCGAACTAATTAAAAAATGAAATTTTATTTGTTAATTGTTAAGCATTGATTCTAATATCATCGATAGTCTTTGGTTTTCTTATGCTAGAAAATTAATTTTTGTGTTATGTTTAGTTTAGTTTATAAATACATTTACACATCCATTAACTATTATAAAATAGTTATATTGATCTATTGTACCTTTTATGTATGTATGATGTAATTTACTGAATGATGATGAAAGTGGTTATATTGAAACTATTATATCATTTACTGGTTATTACTAGTAATTATTATTAACTTTTATTTTTATGTAATTTAAAGTTTTTATGTTGATAGAAAAAATAAATATTTATCTCAACTATATCACAAAGAAGTATATAGTCATGAACTTTTTCAAAGAAGACATAAATAATGTAAATTAAAAATATATACATTGTTATCTCTCCCACATACTTATATAATTCAAGACATATTTATTTATTCTCTTTTTCATTTTATTTGTTCTAGTATGTTTGCTTTTTATGTGATATGTTTGATCCCTCCAACTATCGTATCATTTTAACTCAAATGACAACTTTTAATATAAAAAAAAAACCCCAAAAAACTGAAACCGAATCAATCAAGTTGTGGTTTCAAGTCTAAAGTGTAAATCCGAACTGAAACCGAACCGAACATTCTATTTTGGTTCCGTATATGGTTTTTCGTCAAAATCGAACCGAATAAACCGAAATCACCCCTACTATAAACTCAATCCATGATTCACATAGGGAGTATATTTATTTGAAAGAATGACAAAACTAATACTTTTAACTTTATCTTAATTAAAATGAGACTGATTTTCAGTGTGGATATAAAAAAAGATTAATTATGCGTGAACAGATAAACATACCCCTATTATAAATACAAAACAAACCCCTAAAATCATATTCTCTCATCTTTGATCTCTTTCGTCGTTGTAGCCCAAATTTGCCGCCGCCCAACCCATTGCATCTCCACCACCATCCAAGCCAATGACGTCTCTACCGCTGTGGGGCCACTGTGTAACACCCCATCCTATAGTGTCAAAGGTAGTCACTCATCCCAATCTATGTTACTCTCGCGCAAGCACACTTAACTTGGAGTTCATAGCTGATGAGCTCCCTTAAAAGGAGGTGCACTTTGTTGGTATGAGTAGTACTATTAATCCATTAAGTTAATCTCAAATATTACACACTATGGAGGAGGTAGGGACTGGGGCGGCGCTGGGGGGGTTGGACGGCTGTTGGGCACTATGTAGTGGGTTGGGGGCTATGGTTGGAATGGTGTGGTTGGGCAGGGGATAGGGTATGGTAGGGGAGGGGGCTGGGTGATACAGGGGGTTGCGGATGGGCAATGGCGGTGGTAGCCGGAGGTGGTGGTAGAGGAGGCTGAATAACTATAACTAACCGCGCGTCGGGTAACTGTAATTGGTAGATCGGGTAACTGTAATTGTCGGGTCAAGTAACTAGTCGGGTCGGGTAACTGTAATTGGCGATGATGAGTTACAGACAAATTTTTGGTCACTTACATATTTTTGTCATTGTAGTGTCACGGTAGCAATAGTGAATAAGATTATAAGCCAAACGTTCCAACACTCATGTTTCGTGGATTTTCCCTCAAGATTATTTACAAATATGTATAATTTTATCTTAATCTACAACTAGTAGCTTTCCGCATATGTATTGTTAAAGTTAAAGGTAACATATGTCTCTTAAAAATTAAAATAAAATAAAAAGCAAAAGAAAAATGTTCGGCGAATCAAGGCACCCTCGGCGGCCGACTAATTCACATAGGCGCCGAATCAATTAGTCGTGATGCCTAGACTAAAATTGGGGCATTCGGCCACCGCCTAGCCTAGGTGAAACTAATCGGGTGCCAAGAGCGATTTTTATAACAATGGTATTAATTAAAACTATTATAATAAACTAATTAAGAAATTAAAAGCTAATGAAACTTTTTTACATCATATAACACAAAATATAATAATATTTTTTACATTTTTATATATTGACTCTATCGTCCATGTGTCCAGTCTATTCATTAGGCGGGATATAAAAACCTAATACCGAACAGTCAAGTAGCATCCACAAAAGGCATAGGCATAAACAATTATTTTTATAACAAAGTTATACTGAGGTCTTGAAGTTTATTACTAAAATTAGGGATTATCAAAGACATATGGATCATAATAGAAAATGACCAATGTAGGGAGTACAAGGGACCGCTCTATGCAATATATATTGTACTCCGTATGATAATACTATGAATCTATAGTTAGTACTACCTACTTTAATAGTTTCACCAAAACGTGAAAGAAATTGGGTTGTATTTTACAATTGTAGGCACCGATGGCTAGACATAATTCTGATACAAGAAATTTATGGTTGGCTAATTGATTTGATAGAGAATAATTCCATCTACAAGAGCTAATCTATTGATGAGTTTATTGTGTATAAGAGAGAAATTATTTTGACAGCGTAAATGTAGTAGTGTTACTCTGGTGAATGCAAGCCTTTACAGGATATGTACATGAGTATATATAGGCGTAATTAGAGACAATTATTAGGAGGCTTAATCGTTAACCGTTTATTATTCTATTCAAGATAGAACTCTCATCATAACATCCACATTTAATGCCTCATTTATGTTCACGTTCCTTCAAGTCGTTACTGTTGTTGTCAATCGTATGTTATTCATTACGGAACCCTTGCCACGTAAGCTCTAGAAAAAATCCGACCTCCATGAGATCTCCATCGAGCGAAGTACTTGGTACCCAAGTCGGCCCAAGTGTGGTCGACCTCATAGTGGACTTGGATGATTGGATCTCCCTGTTCAATCCCCTATGGCTTGTTCGTTTATCTTTAATTCGGCTTGACCCTTATTCTTATTTACCAGTGTTATATACTCCTTAATTATTTTCAAATTTGGGCTCTGGTTCGAGCTCATAGTACCATCACCATTCATGTTAAAAAGCAGGGATATTCAACTAGCATCTTAAAGCGTTTCGCAAATCTAAGGTGTGAATATGTGAGAAACTTGCATTTGATCCCAAAATTTGTTGTCCTTATGAAAAGGGGTAATTCCCTAAATATGTGTAAATAAAAGCTAAATTATAAGATAAGAGTACGAAGTCTTTTTTATTATACTTTCTCACATGTTACAATATATGTTCTGTTAAATGCTATCATCCTTGTCGGACGAGTATGTCATCGAACCACAAAAGGCTTAGTTAGGAGTATGAAGCTTTAATTCTTATTCTACTCTTATCCTCGTCATGCTTTAATAGATTTTTAACAATAATAAAAGATAAAAAATGCAAAATTAAATAAAAAGTATGCAGGTATCAGCAACCACCTCAGACTCTTTCCATCATTGTCACCTCTGGTGTCGGGAAAAAATGTCAACTTGCAAAAAATGGCATCTTGGTGACAACTTTGAAAGAAAACTTTGGTATATTTAAAGAGTAAAAAAATCAACTTCCTAGCACCGCCACCTCCAATCGCAGAAAAACATGTCTTCTTGCTTAGAAAAATGTCACATTTCTCTGAAAATGTCATAAATTGAAGATGATTTTTTTTAACTCTGGTTGGCGGTGCTAGGAAGCTAAGGATGCGGCGGCAGAGACCTACATATTTTAAAATATTTTTAGGTAGATTTTTTGTTTTTTCATTATTTTTAAAACTTTATTTTATTTCTTTATTTTAATGTTTTTATCATAAATGTATAAATATTTTTATTATTTTTATGTTTTTATTATAAACTAAACTATGATTTTGTTATTAATAAAACAAGCTTAATTGGGGATTATAAGAAGAGGGGACATATATAAACTATTCCTATTTTGAAAATAAAAAGATTGTAATCTTATTTTTGCACTTTGGAGTTATTATACTCTTATTTAGGCTGGTTGCAATCCATGGAATGAAAAAATCATTTTTGAGCTTCACCAAAGCCATGTTTAAGGAGGTGCCAAAGTGGGAGGATGGCACCCCATGGCGAGGAGTTTGGCACCCTCTTTTTAACCTGGTAAGGCTACATATATGGAAGGAAGGAAGAAGACAGACCACACACGAAAAAGAGCTAAAGTTATTTTCAAGGTCACTCTAAGCATAATAATAAAGATTTTTTAAGTGTTATAACTTTTTTCTTTCTATTCCGACTTTTTTTAAATATAATATCAAATTTTACAATTCTTTATGATCTTTCATATGACACCAACATTGCATATATAAGGTTTACAAAAAAATGAAGTTCTATTGTTGGAAGTATTCAGTCTGATTGTTTTTGTAAATAGATCAAAATTCTAAAATTAAGATCTCCTCGTTAAAATACTTTTTAAAAAAGTAAGCCTGAATTAATATAAATTGGGTTATATGTGAATATACTCCATTAGTGATTGTTTGATTTATGTGTTTTTTGGTTTTTTTAATGAACATACTTGAAGGAAATCGTTATTCTGCACTTCGAGAAATGGTATCATTGTCGTATTTTTTAATGATTGCGTGACAAAGAGAATCATTGAGATTACCCATTAGACTTCTATACTTATTAGAGCTTTGAAAAATAAAAATGCTAGATGTACACAAAATGAGTAAACCTCTGATACATCATAAAAAAAAACCTCCAAAGTTTTTCCCACCCTCAGCTCCCTCACATGCCATCCCTTCTACCCCTTCCAAATCTCCCACTCCCTCTCCTGCACGCTTCCCTACCAAGTTTGAACCATCCCCAAAAGCCTAGTGTTTGCGGCCTTCCCGGCTTCTGCGAGCTCTGCTCATCTCACCCCCCCAATTAAACCCATCTGCCATCTCAAAACTCATTCATCGTTGTCGCTACCCCCATGAATGAATGTCTCCTTCAACGAGTTTTGCGAGTTTTCCGCCACCCCTCATGAACAAATGCATATGACAACTATTTGCCCAATTAGTTGTAGTCCCCACAAACCCATTCATCCGCAATAGTCCTATTATATAAGGCGTCAAGAGTAAATGTAACCTTTTCGCCCACCTATGTAGTACTGAACTTTTGTATAGTATTAAATTTTGACAAGGAGATGTTTTGAGAGTTTGAGTATGATTATCATAACTGTGGCTAAAACCTATGAGGGCACATTGTCTTACTTGTGTACACATATACCAATGTTTGTCTATCCTGGATGGTGTGCATGAGAGCATGGGCACATTGTCTTTATTTTTAATTTGGAAACGTACTGCATGTGCATGTATTGTGCTTGTCAGTTGTCTATGATTTTAGTGTTGCCTGTGATGTTTTTTGAGTTATGCGTAATTGTTTCTAGATGTTTGTGATGTTGTTGAGAGATTTTTTTAATTTATTTGCAGTTGTCTGTAATGTGGTTGTGAGTTGTTTCTAATTGGTTTGTAGTTGTCTGTAATTGCTTTGTAGTTGTTTATTAAGTGGTGTGGATTTGTCTGCAATTGGTTTGTAGTTGTTTGTCATTTGGGTGTTGATGTGTGTTTTCTCGCACTTAAAATGGTTGTAGAAAAGTGGTGAAAAGTACGAGTATCGTCTCCACAGGGACGGACAAAAGGGAAATAAAAATTAACTAAACTTAGCGATAAAAAAGAAATAAATAAAATAAAAGTGCAATTGTGCGAGATTGGTTGTTTGATTGAAATAAAACTAATGCTAATGAGCAGGTAAAAAGATTTGGTTTTCCTTAATTAATGACGAAGGGAACAGGAATTGATTCCGGGGTTAACCAGATTTCTGGCAGAACAGGCCTAATCACATGAATTTAATTTAATTGAGCCTAGCTAATCATTACTAAGTTCTTACCGCTCTCGCGGCGAAGAGTACAATAGTTTAGGGGTCCAGGCTGATCTCTCATGCGACAGGATCCTAAATTATTGCCAAAACGAGCGAGCTTATGGCCCCTTAATCGCTACTAATCTCTTAGCGAATGATTAAGTGTGTGTGAATGTGTCCTAGAACAAATTAGATCTCTCTTAATTCATTCTACATGCAATTGTAATTCTAGCTGCAGTCTAGGTTACAAGAGATATCAGTTAAATTATTCAAACACAAATTAAACGGCATTCATGCAATTAAACCGACAAGAATCTAGCAAACAATCATGATTAACCCCTTCATCAACCCCAAATCCCTAATTAAACTACTCACGCCTCATAATTGACGAATCAAAAGAATTGGGATGAATAAAATAAATTGTCATTAATTAAAAGAATTGAACTTACAAAGAATCCCAGGTTCTTGAAGTAAACAACGTAAAAACGCGGGTAAAACTCGTCCATAGGCCTCTCCACAAAGTTCGTAACCCTCAAAAATGGGTATGGAGGCCTTATTTAAAGAAAACGGGAGAATTTGAGCTGAAATATGACAAATCGGGGCCAGACACGATGCCAGGCACGATCGTGCCTAGGATCGTGCCTACGGAGTATATCGCGCATAAAAGATGCAGACACGATCGTGCCTGCCCCGGACACGATCGTGTCTGGCTGCCAGTAGCTCCGCGCCTCATCCTTAATGCAGGCACGATCGTGCCTCCCCTAGGCACGGTCGTGCCTGACCTTTTCTTGATCGTTTTTTCTTCGTTTCTTGCTCCGAATGCTCTCGAATGCCTACGAGGTCAATCCAAATGCTCTTTCTTCACCAGAATTTCGTCGTGAATCTCCCGGTGACCTCCAAATCTCTCAAATCTTTGTCGAATGCCTTCAAATCCTTCCTGAATGTCTCTCAAGCGCCGATTGCCGGACTCTAATTTCTTCAAATCAACTCTAAATGTAATGAAACTCGATCCAACGCCTGCTAAACACAACTTGAGCCAAAATTGAGACTTGCAACGCCTTAAAGCCAGGAAAACCCTCAAAATCCGACCCGAACACGCATCAAATGCATGTCTAAATACGGACTTATCAGGTGTGAATTGTTTGTAATTGCTTTGTAGTTTCCAATCATGTCGTTTTGAGTTGTCAGTAATTGATTTGTAATTGTCTGTCATTTACTTGTTACTTGTCTTTTATTTATTTTTTGTATTTCTTGACATAATATATGACTTTTCAATTACAAATTTCTTTTTCCGAGCACTTCTTTGCCCCACTGCCCAGTACTCGATGTGCTCAGATTTCAAAAATGTTACAAGCTTGGTAGAGTTTGAGTTATCAATTGAGACATTGCTTACTATTTTTGACTAAAGTTTGAAGCAACATGGGAAATTCATGAATTTAGTCAGCGATAACATTCCTCTCCACTCCAAAAGCCCTATTACCGGTGGACTTTTTCCCATTTGTCACATGTAAATATGTTAGCTATTAATATTGTTGTGACACTAAAGTTGTCCGTAAGACACAAATAATATCGCTCTATAGACAACTTCATCAATGTAGACATGAACTACGTATTGACCTGGACTTCTGTTTCTTCTTTGCCTTTTCAGTTGGACCCTTTAAGCGATTTTTGCTATGTGCACCCTTTCGTTTAGAGGTTTTGGATTTTATACTTTTATTCAGGTGCTAGGCATGCATGCATGTGCATATTTTAGGTACTTGTGTCATCACACCACATAGGGGTGGGCATAACAGTTTGGTTTAACCGAACCGTACCAAATCGAACTAAACCGAACCAAAACCGGACCGTATGCAACTTGGTTTGAGTTTGGTACTATTTCTTCCAAACCGTATTAAACCGAACCGAACCAAAACCGATAAAAACCGAACAAAACCGAACTCAACAAAACCGATAAAAACCGAACAAAACCTTCATATATTATTAAAAGTAAACAAATCCAAACCGAACCGAATCAAACCAAAAAATAGTATGAATTTTGTTTGATAATAATTCTTCCAACCCATTCCAAACTGAATCAAATCGAAACCGATAAAAACTGAACCGAAACCGATAAAATCCGAATCGAAAACCGATATGCCCAGCCCTAGTGACACCATATATAGAAAAATTAGCAGTTGAAGCGGTATATTTATGCAATCGCCGCTCCATCTATGGCATAATGCTTTCATGCTTTTCCTTGTCATCCGCAATTGCATTTGCAGGAGCTTCAAAACTCTTACATAACTTGTCAAACCATTATTGTTCCTCCGCTGTGAACCACCCATCATAGTTTATTCTGACTTGTGTGTAAGCTCTCTTCACATCTATGCATTATGTATAACTCGCGCAACAGTTTCACTCTATTGCACATTACTGCCATGATCGTATGTCTACGGATAATGCTTCTAAATTAAAATAAATGACAAGTACAACATCCTTCACTCATGACATTGTCATATTCCACTGTGAAGTTAACGGTCTTCTCAAAGCCCTTAATTGTTTTATCTTTATTTACTTGGAATGTTTTACCATCTTCGCACTGAATTAGGTCACAATACACTTTGATGATACCTTCATTTTGAAACTCCTTGAACTTCGCAAGTGTGTACAATCCTTGCAATTGTTTCTCCATTGTAGACTAACCCACAAAATAATTTTTATACATGAATTTGTGTCCTCATGAAACTCTTTTTCTACATTACATCTCAAAGTGATTATATTGCTCCAAAAGTTATTTTAGATTTGTTTTAGAGTGAACATAATCATAGATGAAGGCGTTTGTGCTCTCACTTTGTTGAGTGGTAGACATACCCGTTCTAAATGTAAAATTCAAGTAACAAGGTACCCACTAATGTCGTTCATTGTACATGACCCCAAGCTAATTGTCATGTTCAAATGAATACTTGTGATAAATAAACATTATTATCTTGGCACCTAAATGAATACTTGTGATAAAAATGAATACATGTAATAAAGATGAATACACGTGACATTTATATAATTGTCATATATTCAATAATAAACATTAGTGTATTTTCTGCGCGCAACACAAACATTTTTATAGGAGTCTACGCACTATGAAACCATGTTTCTCTACACAGACCTTGCACTCAGAAGTTATCTGTTCAGCGAAAACACTTAATATATGTATACTTTGAATGAAACAAATAATTATTACATCATATAATGAAGACCTACTGGCGTCATCCAATGCTTTGACACCTGCAACTTCATCCAAGGCTCCAAGCCTTCGACGTCTCCCATCCCCTTATTCAACGACAACCAGTGGCGGACCCAAGAAGTCGGAGTCACGGGGTCCCTACCCTTTTATATCTCTAATCACTAATTAATATAAAACTAATAAAAAATATTAAAGAAGTATAACATTTCATAGTTAACGTACACCATCAAAATATTAAGGTATTATAAAGCAAAAAAAAATTACATATAAAAATCATTCAACAATTCTAGAGATGTACCCTCCTAAGCTTCATTTGTTGGAAATATTCTATAATAGTTTTGGTCTATTTAATTAAAATAGGCCAAAACGACGTAGTTTTGGTCTATTTAATTAAAATAGTTTTGGAAAATAAAAAAGGAGCCCCAAGGGGATTTGAACATGGTACCTCATCCAACATAGAAACCTAAATCCCGCATGTGCTCCCATTCCTCTACGCCATTCTTTCGGTTCTTATGTCGTTTTTTTTATGTAAATATACATTTAATAATTAATTTTATATAATATATATACTCCCTCCGTATCAGATATATCTTCCCACTTGCAAAGTGGGTGAGATTAAGAATAGTGAAATGGGGTATGAATTATTGAGGGTATGATGGGAAGATGGTGAAATAATGTGATGGAATGAAGGATAAATCCAAAAAAGGTAGGTGTAATAGTGTATTATTTTTTAAATTATTGAGGGTATGATGAGAAGATTTAGAAATGAGAAGATATAAATGTTACGTTCAAAAAAGGAAAGTGGGAAGATATGAATGTTACGGAGGGAGTAAAATATATAGGTATTTTTTTCGAGGTGCACAGGGTCCCGGGACCCCGTGGGACCCTTACTGGGTCCGTCTCTGACGACAACTAACGTAGGAGTACGAGTGCTGTCTGCACCTTCCTCACCAATTTCTCCCCATGTCAAGCAATAAAAGTTAACACTTACATATATCCTGCCCGCTAAACTCTATTAAAGAAGATGGAAGGATGATGAAGATGATGACCTCCTTTCTTGCTACATTGTAGCTCCAACGGTTAAAAAAACGGCAGGGAACATTGAGGGAGACAGAGTTGAAACAAGAGAAGAGATATGGTGAGAGGAGAGTGTTTAAGCAATTACTATTTGATAAGCTAAAACTAATTAAAATGGAAACCGTATATTGAATGGTCCTCGTGCAAGAATACTAACAAAGATGACAAGAACCGTGAGAAAGATGTCAAGAAGCAAAATAGAATGATTTTTGGTGTTGTTAGAACGAGTGTCCTTTTGATTACAATTGAGCTCGATACTACTTATAGGAGGAGTAGCTAATGCCTTTTTGTCCGTTATTGACGGTTTCGACCGTTATGATGACATTCAAACTTGTCATAAAGTCGTCATTAAAATTGGTTAGCCCATTTGAGTAATTCCTGTCTTAATTACATTAATAGCTATAATAATACATACAAAACCGTTATAATAATTAGCTAGCATTAAACCTAGTAATTGCGTCATTAATTTTCGTGATCAAGCCTCTTGAATGAAGAATAAGTTGTCAAATTCCTGCACCAACAAAGAGAATGTTGGAGAAATAAAGGATGATAAGAATTGAGTGATTTTTATATGGAGTGGCAAACACTTTTGTTTGAAAAATAACTATTATATAAATGGTCAAACTTCAATGTTTATTATTGAATACTATCCTCCGTTCTTTAATTCTTGCAACAGTTTGATTTTCACGTTTGCCAATGCACAACTTTGATTGTAATTATATTTAATTATGTATTAGTAAACATTATAAAAAGTTGATATTTTGAAAATTCACAATGATAGGAATTCAATAACACTTAATACGCAATAATTTGATTATGTATATTAGTAGAAAATCGTGGTCAAAATAAGGCCAGTGAATAGTGCAAAAATCACAATATTGCAAGAATTAAAGAACGGGGGTAGTATATACTTTGGGAGACTCTAAATTCCATAATATCCAATTGTGATACACTTTTGTGGGAAAACATACTTTCATATTGTGCTTTCATACTATGGATTATATCCTATTTATTGTGGACTTATTATTTGTGTGAAGTTAGATTGTATAAATTCTAATTTTGTGCGACCAATTAACTTTTAGACTATGTTTTATAATTTCTATGATCGAACTAAAATTTATGAATTTATTTTATTATTATAAATATCATGTAATATATGATCACAAGATGAATACTGAACACAAGTACTACGTATGACTTAGAGAATCACCAATGGTGTATGATTGACATTCATAAAAACGGCCAAATCACCAACTTAGACATTACTTGTGATATTTTCATCTCCAATACAATACCTTTGGATTAATGTAATGCTGACATGTGTAAAAAAATATTCTAGACATTGTTAACATGACTGTCATGTGTTAACAGCCTCTTTGACATTATCGATTCAGCAAACGGAGTGGAGGAATACACCAAAAAGTCTAGAAAATCTCCCTCCCAAATAAAACCGTTTCTTGCTATATCCTTTTCTTTTTATTTCTATGCTTTTTCTTTTAAAAAGTGGCTTACACGTAAACCTGTATATGGGCGGTTAACATACTGCATTGGATCAAATTTTTGGGTTTCACTATCTATCCACACGACTCTTGTATGACATGGATGAACATTCCATTTATTAATTGACATATGTTAAAACTTCTTCAATGTTAACAATGTAGCATTAAAGATGCTCTTAATATCTTTGAGTCATTTTAGTTACACTTATATTCTTAAGTTTTATTTTTAAAAAACGTCATTTAATATTGGATAACATATAACGATAATAGGTAAGATGGTAATTAAGGTAATTAATGAAAAATTAAAATTACGGTATTTATAAACGGTAAGACAATTAAGCTGCAGGTCACGTCGAGTAGCTGTCCGGGCAGGCACGAGTCACGGCACCCGTCACGTGACATGTGCAAGACCACACTTTTTCCAGGCAAATTCTAAATAATAAATTGTAAAATACGGAGTATTCATTTCTCAATCAAATTTTGTACGCCGTAACATACATACACTAAATATACAATAAATTCCTCTTTGAAAAAATAAACAAAATACGGAATATATATATATAGTCTATAGATGGTCGCTGAGAGAGAACGGGAAAAGTCACAAAAGCGTTCTTTCTTTGTCTGTAGAGAGAGAAACCCTCCAAAATTTGCACACTGTTCATTCCTCTGCCTTAAAGCTCATTTCCGCTTCACTACACTACCGGAAAGGCGGAATCTCCGGGCAACTCAGAGCTCCGAGTGGTTAGTTTGGCTCGCCGAGTCGACCAGATTCCGACGACTCTCTGCACAATACGTTGAGAATCTCCCCTTTTTTCGTCTTTTCTATACTCGCCGGAGTTTCTGTGTGTGGAATTTACTGCGGGAAATATGGAGTGGCCTACTTACTTGGATGAGTATGAAAAGCTCGTCATTCGCATGAACACCCCTAGGTAAAATTTCTCCAACAATTTTTTATCTTCCTGTTTTTTTCCACTCAAATTTAGTGAAATCTGAGATTTTCAATTAAGCAAATTTGAAATTTTGAGTATTACTCCGTATTATTTAGCTTACCGTGTAAAAGATGTTGTTAGAATCGAAGAAGATATTGAACAGTGGCCTAAGGATTCTAGCGTAGTATTCAAGGTTGTTTGACCATCGTTCACATGTCGCTTCAATTCTGATTAAATTTCAGTAGTTTTCTGGTGATTAGTCTTTGTCAATTCACCTCATTAGGCATTTCAAAATTTACCCTTCCAGCCCATTGTAACTAATTTTTACCATTGCGTTTACAGAGTTATAATCGATAATGCAGGTTGCCCCCGCGCCACGCGTGTTATGGTAAGTTCCAGTCTTCGTTGTTATTTGTTTGAATTGATTAAATAATCAAAAAAGGAAGATTATTTATGCACTTTATGGAAATTTATAGGTGGATAGCGCGAGAAAGCACGGGATACTTCTGGAAGCGGTCCAAGTTCTCACGGATCTGAATCTGTCAATCAAGAAGGCATACGTATCCTCCGACGGTCGGTGGTTCATGGACGGTGAGCGCCTTTCACGGAGACTCTGTTTTTTTTTTCTGTAGTGTGCCACTTTTCCTGGAATACTTCCTACTTGTGAATTCATTTATTAATTCCGTATTAACATAAACAGTATATGTAATTAAATGCTTGGCTCCTCCTTTTCTTAGTTAGGCGGTAATAATTATTACAGTATATGTTTTTCTTTATTCTTTCCTTAACTGTGACGTTTAACTTTTTATTCATTTATTATCTATGGACAGTGTTTCATGTTACCGATTTGGATGGGAACAAGTTAACGGACGAGAATGTCATTAAGTACATTGAACAGGTAATTTAGTGAAGACTTTATTATTGAATCCGTTTTGTAATTGAACCATTCGTGGCCAAAGTTGCATTTTCCATATATTACTCCGTATTTATTATAGCCAAAATAAGTACTTTCAGTTTACGTTTTTATAATCTTTTCCAAATAGGCCTTATTCTGGATTTCTGGTTATTCGACTCTTGTATGGGCTAAAATCTAAAATGGCAATATTCAGTCAAATACACCTACTAAACCGGCTGTAACAAAGTTTGTTTTGTTTTGTTTTCATTTCTTGATTCTTGATTAATAATTTGGTTGTGTTATTAATCTTTGTGACAGTCACTGGAGACAGCCCATCATCCGAGCTCAAAATGTTTTGATGGTTTAACCGCATTAGAGTTAACAGGGACTGACCGTATCGGTTTGTTATCTGAGGTTTTTGCCGTGCTGTCTGACTTAGAGTGCAATGTGGTGGAATCCAAGGTGTGGACACACAACGGCAGGATCGCATCTTTGATCTACCTCAAGGATAACGATTCTGGGTCTACTATTGAGGATTCACAAAAGATAGACAGGATCGAGGCGCGTCTAAGAAACGTTTTAATGGGAGATAACGACATTAGGAGTGCCAAGACGTCTGTTTCCATGGCGGGTACACACACAGAGAGAAGACTTCACCAGATGATGTTTGCTGATCGGGATTATGAGAGGAAGCCAGTGGTCCCGTTAGTGTCTGTTTTGAATTGCCTTGAGAAGGGTTATTCCGTTGTGAATGTTCAGTGTAAGGATCGGACCAAGCTTCTATTCGATGTGGTTTGCACGCTCACAGATATGGAATATGTCGTGTTTCATGCCACGGGGAACACAACCCGAGACAGAGCGCACCTGGTATGTTCCTTGTCCCATTGAACCAATTGTCTCTCTTGTTGTGAGAAATACATAGAATTGCTAATAGGATGCTTTGTTAATTTGTTTTGTTCAGGAGTTCTTCATTAGACACACAGATGGAACCCCAATCAGCTCAGAAGCGGAAAAACAGCGCGTGATCCTTTGCTTACAGGCGGCCATTGAACGAAGAGCATCTGAGGTATGGTTCTTCGAATTTAACTTGATCATTGGTTACTCTCCCATGCTACTTCCTATCCATCAAGGAATACTTAGTTGTTTTTGGTTGATAACTAATGTGTTCAGGGATGCACAAAAAACATGTATATTCACCAAAATGATTTTGAGGCGCTGATCAATGATCATCCCAATCCCATACCTTGTTTAGGCAGAAATCTTGTAAACATGTGATGTGAGAAAACAACTGAGATTTAATTTTACTAAAAACCCTAAATGTTGATAAATTATTCAAACCCTCTTACTGTTGAATCTTCAATTGTGGAGTTTGCAACAAAAAACAAATCACAATAAATATAAATATAGGTTCTGATACCTTATTAAGCTAGGTTAATGTCACCTCAAAAAGACCATCAAGAGGTTATGTAGGATACGTAATAGTCTCAGGTTTATCTAAGGAATTAGTATTGTAAAGACTAAAGAGGTAGAGCCCATTAGGTTCAAATGATCAATTCTGTCTTAATAAGTCCAAGCACACAACATTTTCAAGTTCAAATGACCCTAATGACCTGCTACAACAATCTGCGTCCTGTGAGACGAGTGTTAGTATCTCCATCCCATTTAACTTTTCAATTTTCTAATTTGATTGTCTAAAAAACTTTGTTATTACTTCTGTCTCCTATGCACAAACTTCAGCCCAAAGTTTTTACTTTCCTTTTCAACCTGCGGAAACTCAAAAGTTTAAATGTTGTATGGAACAGGGTACAAGGCTTGAGCTATGTATGGACGACAGACAAGGGCTGTTGGCAGAGGTGATGAGAACCTTCAGGGAAAATGGGCTAAACGTGACAAGAGCCGAGATATCGACGGTCGGAGGCACCGCATCGAACGTGTTCTACGTAACCGATGCCAGTGGCAATGAAGCGGACCCGAAGGTAATCGACGCGGTCCAGCAAAAGATTGGGTTTGGAGTGTTGAAAGTGACGGAGGTGTGTGATGATCAAGAGACAGAGGAGAGTGAGGAAGGCGGGTCAGTTGGTGTGGGTGGGACCATGTTGCTCTCCCTAGGGAGCATCGTAAAGAGGAATCTCTACAACTTGGGATTGATCAAATCTTGCTCTTGAATCTTTCTTGATTGAACCGAATCAAACCTTGGCCTGGCCTGGCGCCGGTGTATAGAGTAGGAAGAAAGTAGAGATTGGTTGGGTGATAGCAGTGGGGTGTTGTTGTTATCACAGTGGGTGGAACATGGAGACATGTGGTTGTGGGGCCCGCCTCCCATGCCAGTTCAGAAGTTTGAAATTTCGGTGAAGGTGTGAACATAGAATTAGTAAAGAGTAGATTGCTTGGTAGGATTCCGGTAAGACGTGGGTTCATATTTGATATGTCTGGAGATAGATACGCTCCGTACTAGGTATAGGGGACAGCCTGGCGGCGGTGATAGAGGAAGAATATTGATTTGTACATACCACTTTATCTTAATTGAATTCTTTGACTTCTGTTCTTTTTTATTAGCACTAGTATTTATATATAAAAGTAATTGTAATATAAAAATGTTATACGGAGTAAAATGTTCTTTTTTAAAGTACAAGTGAAATTTATAAGTTTAGAAAAAATATACCTCAATTTCCTTAACATTACGATATAAGGGAGCAGTATGGACATTAAGAAAAGTAAAGTTGTCAGATTAGTATCAAATTTATAAAAATGCAAATAAAGTAAGAATGATTTATAATCACTTAATTTTAACAAATATATACTCTATATGAAACAGATTAAATGGAAATGATGAAGAAAATAAAATGAGACAAAGATAGGACGGTTTGCGTCATGGGAGGACTAGATAAAATAATCAACTCTAGTTTACTACTCCCTCTGTTCTTTAATATTAGTCCTCCTAGGCTTTGGCACGAGTTTTAAGAGGAAAATAGTAGGGGTAGTGTAAAAGTAGGAAAGAGAAAGAGGTAATGGTAATAAAAGTTGGGGTATAAAAGTATATTTAGAGTAAAAGCTTTCTTTAAATGGAAAGGAGGACAGATAAAAAAAACGTCTAAAAAAGGAAAGGACTACTAAAAAAGAACGGAGGTAGTATTATTAAGGATATTTTTATTTGGATTGTTTTCAGACTCGGATCCGACCAGACCAGACTTTCGTAATTATAAAATGCATAGTGTCTAGACAAATTAGATCAGTTCAGCAAATTTCAATGTAAAAACAGAACTAAACAAAGTTAAAAATAACCAACTAAATAGGGATGGACATAGTATTTGTTATTTTCTTTGTCTTTACCGTTTAACTTCATTATGCTTTTTCTTTGTGTTGACTTTTAACATACGAGAAAGAAAGGATGGAGTAGGGCTTTTCCGCGAATGTTACCAAATTGAAGTTAATTTTAAAAAATGTGACCATTTTTATAAAATGACAAAAATGTGACTAAGAAAGTCACATATTTGAAAAAACATGGTGTCACTATCATTTTTATGTCACTGCCGGATTTTTATGTCACTATCACATTTTTATATCACTTTTGAATGTCACTACCGTCATTGCTCGTGTCACTAATGCCACGTCGATGTCACTGATGCCACCAAGTCTTAGGATATAAAATAGACAGTCACTCAAGAAAAAAATGACTGGTTGACGATCAAACACACAAGAATAAGCTCACAACCAGGGGCTTAGCAAAGAGGGGCATCCTAGACCCCAACTCACCCCAAATTTAAAATGCGTATAATTTTAGTGAAAAAAATATTGGTGTAATTTTTTTCCTCAAAAATATTCTTTGTATCGGTCTAAAACATCTCCAACCTTTACCCAACTAATTACTATAAAGAAAAACAACCATATATTTTGTCCAAAAACTCCAATCACAAAATGAACATAAAAATCAGAATTAAATTAAAAGAAACTAGCAAAGTGAACATATTAAAGGGAATTTTTTTGAATCTTCTAATTCCTAGCTAGAGTCCGCCATGATCTCATTTTTTTTGTCCAGAATCCACCTCCATAATAGGGGTGTTTGGAACTGATTCTGTTTCTGCTTCTTTTTTAAAGCAGAATCAGAATCAGAATTAGTTTTCAGAAGATGATGGTCTCCTCCAACTTCTAAAAAAAACTGATTCTAGGAGTAAATTAGAGAGTACCAGAATCACTTCTGTGCTTTCACCCAAATACTCCAACTTTTGTTTCTGCTCCCTGAAGGAGCAGAAACAGTTTTAAGAATCGGATCTAAACACCCCATAGTCTGACTCCTTCGACCAACTATTTTTCATGCATCGCCGTTCAAGATCACCATTTTGAAGCTCTCCCAAGCCAACACCCGACCCCGTAGATTTCCGTGTCTCATTTCAGTTATAAACTGGTCGCATGCACTATCGGTGATAAGTGATAACAAAAGTAGCCACCAATAATGTGTGACTTGAAACGCTTACAAAAATTAACTGTTTTAATGGTATTAAAATTTGAGTCATATTAAAATTTGAGTCATATTCTCAAAATATGACTCATTCACTCTTATTTTGAAAAGATATAATCAACTTGTTCTTTTAGTAGGACCTAATAAGTCCTATATATTTGGTGAATAAACATAATTAGTCCCATTTTATACTTTGTAGATGTTCAATAGTACAAAAAGTGTATCGTAACATCATAGAAATTTATACAATATACGGAGTAGTATCTATTGTAACATTATTATACTTTCTCCGTTCTTTTTTAATTGCAACGGTCCACTTTTCACGTTTGCCAACGCACAAGTTTGACCATTAATATCTTTCATTCTGTATTAGTAAAAAAATTAAAAAATATATATTATGAAAATTTAAAGTGAGAGGAATTTAACAATATTTTTTTTTCAAATTTAATTTTTAATACATTAATAAATAAAATAGAGTCAAAGTAGAACATGTGAATAGTGTAAAAAGTCCAACGTTGCATTTAAAAGAGAACGGAGGTAGTACAAAAAATGCTACAATAAAATGATACGGAGTACATATCTACAATACATCTATTCAGGGGCGGATGTGGAGGGGTGGCCAATCAGGTCACGGCGCGACCCAAATTTTAAAATTGCTTATATTTTTAATGTAAAAATTTATGTGTAAAACTTTTTCTGTAAACATGTTTTGTACCGATCTAGCCCAACTCTTACTCCTAATTATGCCCCTACATCTATTGCAACATGGTAAACGTTGCTCTAGTGGTTTTAGTTTTGGAGCAAATATCCGTACGTGTTGGTTTACAAAAGAAAGAGAAACCTATCACTATTGAGGGGGTGTACGTTTATATGGTTTGTTGTTTTGCTTAAGCGTGACTAATAAGCAAGGAATATTCCTTGATGATTAATTATATTCTCCAGTCGTATTATTAGCCTCTAAGAATATGTTGCTATCACACCAAAACAGTGGAGAAAAATATTGAAAGTGAGACACTGGAACCAGCTTGTTCTTGAGGATTAAAATCAATAAAGTGACTAATTTAGTTGGGGAAGAAATAGTTGAATTACTAAAATATCAAATCATTTAAATGCATTTTTACTAATTTTATTAAAGATATATACATATTCAAAAACAAAGTTTATCATTTTCAACAACTTGAACTAAAAATGTCATAAACTTTACTTATGACGTGTATTCTTTACTACAAAAATCACAATTAAGTTAGTAAGATATGTAAAGTAACAACACAGACTGCTTAAAAAGCTACTTATTAATTCAAACATGTGCTTATAATATTGCTTACTAGGCATATCACCCTTATGTTTTAGTAAGTAGCACTTAAAACTTTATCAATTTTCACATTTACCTTCACATTTTTATAAAAATATACTTCTTTCGTTCTTAAATGAGTGCAGCATGTTGAATTTTAAACTATTCACATGTTTCACTTTAACTACAATTTATTTATTAATGTATCACAATGAATTATATTTTTAAAAAGTATTCTCAACATTTTTCTTATTGTAAATTATCAAAATTTGATTTTTATAATTTTTTAGTAATAGAGGATTATACACAATCACATACTACGTATGTTAATGGTCAAAGTTGTGTATCAGCAAACGTGGAAAGTATACTATTGCACTTATTTAAGAATGGAGGAGTATTACAAAATGTGTATACACACACATATTACACGTGGTGACGTGACATGGATATATATAAAATATTATGTATAATATCATATATACAATATTATGTATATACATTTATACGTGTGCCTATATATAAATATATATTATATTATATTATATTATATTATATTATATTATATTATATTATATTATATTATATTATATTATATTATATTATATTATATTATATTATATTATATTATATTATATTATATTATATTATATTATATTATATTATATTATATTATATTATATTATATTATATTATATTATATTATATTATATTATATTATATTATATTATATTATATTATATTATATTATATTATATTATATTATATTATATTATATTATATTATATTATATTATATTATATTATATTATATTATATTATATTATATTATATTATATTATATTATATTATATTATATTATATTATATTATATTATATTATATTATATTATATTATACTCCCTCCGTCCCAGGGAGAAGTTCCCGGGTTGACTTTCACACATATTTAGGAAATAAAGTTACTGAGGGGTAAATTTTACTGTTTGGCACTGTTTCGACACTGTTTGGCACTGTTACGACACTGTTGGGCACTGTTTTGCACTGTTTCACACTGTTTTGATGTAGGATAACTTTCCATTTAGAGAAATGGGAACTTTTTGTTGGGACTACCAAAAAAGGAAAGTGGGAACTTCTCCCTGGGACGGAGGGAGTATTATATTATATTATATTATATTATATTATATTATATTATATTATATTATATTATATTATATTATATTATATTATATTATATTATATTATATTATATTATATTATATTATATTATATTATATTATATTATATTATATTATATTATATTATATTATATTATATTATATTATATTATATTATATTATATTATATTATATTATATTATATTATATTATATTATATTATATTATATTATATTATATTATATTATATTATATTATATTATATTATATTATATTATATTATATTATATTATATTATATTATATTATATTATATTATATTATATTATATTATATTGTTGGGATGTATTATCCCGGCCTATTATTGTTCAGGAGCCCAAGACAGTATCCAGTACGGAGCCCGAGCAGCTAGGTCCATTTCGGCCCATTCTGGCCCACTTTGGCCATTAGACCCGGCATCGGCCCATTTGGCCCATTAGGGTGGAGAGCACCCTTCCCCTTTCCCCTATAAATATGAGGCTTCCCTCCATGTTTTGGGGATCCTTTTTTAGCTTCATCTTCCTCATTCTTTTAGACTTAGCTCAATACTCCATTAATGGGAGCTTGTACAATGTAATTGTGAGGAGAGTCCTAATGAGAAAGAGAGGGCTTGGACATTAGCCTAAAAAGTCCCGTGGTTTTCTCCCTTTCGGGTTTCCACGTAAAAACTGAGTGTTCATACATATATTTACTATATCGTGTTGGATTAAACTGAACACTGGCACCGTCTGTGGAAATCTGTCCAAAAAGATTCGTGTGTTCTATTGTTCTTGAGTTTCTACGAAAAATTCATACGAAGTGGACTGATTCTAGCAAAAATGAAAAAGGAAGAATCTGGAATTTTGGTTTGGGGAAGCTCTGGATCTGCCGCCAGCAGCTCCGTCCAACAGACCGAGGAAGAAGAAAAAGGAAAGAAAGGTTCTGGGAAAAAAGAAGAAGGGATGAACTGATGAAGTCCAGATCTGGAATTTTGCAGACCGTGGCCGGAGCAGCCGTCCGTACCACCGAGCGCTCCACCAAGAGCTCGCTGATATACGATGTAAAAGCCGCCTAGCTTTTCCGGCCCTCGTCATCGCTAGCAGCGCCGCTCTACGCCTCTGTCGCGGTGCGCCCGCCGGCCTCAGCTCCCCCTCGCTGCTCGAACCTCAGAGAAGGTCCACCATTAATGGCCGCTGAGAGCTTCAAGAGTGACAACCATAAACCAGTGCACCCCCACGGCTCGAGGTTAGGGAAGTTTCGCCGGTTATGCCGGAGTCCTGGCTGGCTACCACGCCACCGGTCTTTGTCGCTCCGCCGCTAATGCCGCCTGAGGCAGCTTTGTCCTGGCCGTCATCAGCCGCTGCTGCGTTGCCACCGCTGCATTGCGCACTACGTGGGCTCCCTTCGACCAGCTACAACGGCTGAGTAAGGTAGGGGTAGCTGCCAGCTTGCAAAATGTGAAGGCTGGATGATTGGAGGCTTTTTGGCAATTTTGACCAAGTCAAAATCAGCAAGGATGAGCAAATTGTTTTCACAAAACCCCCTGGCCGAGTATCAACTTGAAGCTAAGTATTCAATCTCCGAATTCCAAATTAAAGTACTTGGCTGATAGCTTTAAAATAGGAAGAAATATTAGTCGGTAGTATTGCTAGTATTTTTATCACCATTATTTACTAGGGATTAAAACCCCCGAAATTAAATAATGAGAGCGATGCTCTAAGTGATAATTAGTTTCACCGTCATTTAAATTTAATGACCAGATGTTGTGAGCCTGTGGGCCCGCTCCTGATCGGCTTTAATTAGCGAACGGAGTATACTTGAATGGCCTTTGATAGGAAAGTATCATTGCTATTACCGGTTATATCACTATTATTTATTAGGGATAAATGTCCCGAATTAAATAATGCTGAGCGAGGCTCAAGTGATGGTTAGTTCAGCTAACATTTTATTAAGTATTTAATTTCTAGTGGCCCCGATGGCCCACTCTCGATCAGCTTGATTAGCGATCTGAGCGTCTCCAGAGGGTAGTGCCCCGATGATGCGTTTTAATTTGGGGGGTTACGCATTAGTCCGCACGACACCGACTGCTCGAGCGACGATCGTACCCTAGTACCATCTACGCCATTAGGCGCGAAGTGACTATTGCCAAACGCAGCCTGTGGGGCCCGAAGGCACCAAAGCGCTCGACCTCCTTTTTCCGAGGGCAGTGCGACTAACTTGGGTCTGAGTTGAAAACTCACAGACCGGTGAATATTTCTATGTGACGTTCGGTGGGCTGCTAGTTGGCCCCGCCGCGAGCTACTACGTCCATTAACCCCGCACGATGAGCCGGGCCGAGGGTCACGGTAACCCATAGGCCGGTAATCGTGGGTGTTAGAAAGAAAGCCATTCAGATGGTTATGTGTGTATACATATTGTCGGGCCGTGCGGCCCGTTACCATGCTTATTGCGCAGCTGAAGCCGCTCGACGCGCTCGAGCGAAATGATTAAAAGACGATCGGCCTAAGTCTCAAAGACGTTCAGGGCCAGCTAAAGTGGAGACCATCACGGCTGAGAGCCGATGGACGAGCATCTCCACCCAGAGGTCGAGGGCCTAGAGGAGACCACCAAGGTTGAGAACCGTGGGACGAGCATCTCCACCCCAGAGACCGATGGCCTAGGAAGAACACCTAGAGGCCGAGGGTCTAGAGGCGAATGCCATGACAGAGAACCGTGAGACGATCACCCGTCATTCAGAGGCCGAGGGCTTAGAAGAGATCGTCACAGCCGAGGGCCGTCTGACGCCATCATTACATCATGACCGGGCCCTCGGCACGACATGATCATCATATTTGAAGACCGGCCTCGTCCCCGCACTGCGCGGATGAGGACCGTTGCCTGGATTTCAGGTCGGCCTATCATTGCCGACATCATTGTATCACGATCGACCTCTCGGCACGGCGTGATTATCTTATTTGAAGACCGGCCTCGTCCCCGCACTGCGCGGATGAGGACCGTTGCTTGATTTCAGATCGGCCTCTTATTGCCGGCATCATTACATCATGACCGGTCTCTCGGCACGGCATGATTATCTTATTTGAAGACCGGGCTCATCCCCGCGATGCGTGGATGAGGACCGTTGCTTGATTTCAGGTCGGCCTCTCATTGCCGACACCATTATATCATGACCGGCCTCCCGGCTCGGTGTGCTTCCCATATTAGAAGACCGGTTTCATCCCCGCTCCTCGCGGATGACGGCCGTTGCTTGTTTTCTCAGATCGGCCTCTCATTGTCGATGTTATTATATCACGACCGGCCTCCCGACACGGCGTGTTTATCTTTTGAAGACCGGCCTTGTCCCCGCCCCTCGCGGACGAGGACCATTGCTTGATTCTTTCAGGTCGGCCTCTTACTGCCGACACTATCATATTATGTTCGGCCTCTCGGCACGACATATTTATCTTTTGAAGACCGGTTCCATCCCCGCGATGCGTTGGATGAGAGCCGTTGCACGGATATATCGGCCTGACCGGACACTATTGCCATCTCCTCATCAGGACCGACTGCTCAGCGACATTATGATCATTGTTTGTCGGCTCCCAATGCTGACCCTCTTGAGTTTGCGATCGGGCTCACGACTCCTCTCCAGGAGGGTGACCATCGCCTTCGCATGACGACCAGCTATTCTATCGCCTCATCATTATATTCGTTCGCTATGCCACCACCATTATGTGTGACATCCCGTGATCCCTGCGAGTTTCTTGGATACCGAATGTCTTCTTCGAGGTAGGAAGATCGGTAGGACCACAGACCAGGGACGAACAAAGAAGAGCTAGGGAATCTCGATGTAGATAAACCTGTTCCTCCTTGCGAGTTTCGCGGATACCGAACGTCTCTTCAAAGCAAGAGCGCCGGTAGGACCAAGAACCAAGGACGAACGAAGAATATAGATTGCCTCCCTCAAACAAAAAAAAAAGATGGGGAGAAGAGGAGGTGAGCTCCTATGTGGAAGGGAATCTTGCCCGGGCGTGCCAGATCTTCTCCCACCGTCGAAGACGAACGCCTCTCGATGTAGAGGTTAGTAGAGACGCGGAGGGGGCTAGACGAACCAAGGGAGCTTTGCCAAGATAAACCTGTTTATCCCACAACGACCATGGATCGATGGACGTGGGATAACAAAGCTGGGAACCCGTGAGGGTAAACCAGTTCGTCCCTGCGAGTTCCTTGGGTACCGAACGTCTTCTTCAAAGCAAGAGACGCCGGTAAGACTAAAAGGACCACGGACGAACAAAAAAAAGGGGGAATCTCGATGTAGATAAACCTGTTCCTCCTTGCGAGTTTCGAGGATACCAGACGTCTCTTCGAAGTAAGGACGCCGGTAGGACCAAGAACCAAGGACGAACGAAGACTAAAAGACTCCAAAAAAAAAGATGCTAGAAGAGCACGGAGCAAAGAATGATTTTATCCCTTGGCGCTATTGGCCGGGAAGTACAAACTGGAAAACATATGTAAAGAATAATTACAAAACTTAAGTACGAAAAATGAAGTGGCCGACGACGATCGGCTAACATCAGGCTTTCTTTTGCCTTGGACGAACGATACCAGTTCCCCAGATCAGGCAGAGGGACGACGCCCAGGTCCACCCTTCCTCCCAGGATGAAGTCCTGACAGACGATCGGCTTCTCATAGCCGGCCAAGACGGACCGCGCCTAGATTTCACGGTTTGGCTCGCCCATTCTTATGCAGTACGATCGGCCCCTCAGCGCCATCGTACCCAGCTCCATGGATCAGACACGAAGAACCAGTTCTTTCCCGTAGTCTGTTGCGTGCCGAGTGTACACCGCTTAGCGGTCCGTACATAGGACCACGGATACGGTAGACGAACGAAGACTAGCTCTATGGATCAGACACGAAGAACCAGTTCTCCACCGGAGTCTGTTGCGTGCCGAGTGTACACCGCTTAGCGGTCCGTGCATAGGACCACAGATACGGTAGACGAACGACGATCAGCTCCTCAGATCAGATAGGGGGGACATCGCCCAGATTTATTTCAGGCTCACCATTCCTTCCCGAAATGGAGTCCTGCAGACGATCGGTTTCTCACAGCCAATCAGGATAGAGACTTCACATCACCAGCACGGCCGAGGGCCGTGAGACGATTACCACTCACCGACAGGCCGAGGGCCATGAGATGATCATCACTATTTTTCTATATCACGATCGGCCCCTCAGCGCCATCGTGTCCAGACTCACGGTTCGGCTCGCCCATTCCCTCCAGGATGGCGACGACCGTCTTATGCAGTACGATCGGCCCCTCAGCGCCATCGTACCCAGCTCACGTTCAGCTCGTCCATCCCTTCCAGGGTGGCGACGAACGTCTTATGCATCACGATCGGCCCCTCAGCGCCATCGTGTCCAGAGCCACGGTTCGGCTCGTCCATCCCTTCCAGGATGGCGACGACCGTCTTATGCAGCACGATCGGCCCCTCAGCGCCATCGTACCCAGCTCACGTTAGGGTCGCCCACCCCTTTCAGGATGGCGACGAACGTCTCATATGCAGCACGATCGGCCCCTCACCGCCATCGTGTCCGGATTCACGGGTCGGCTCGCCCATTCCCTCCAGGATGGCGACGACCGTCTTATGTAGTACGATCGGCCCCTCAGCGCCATCGTACCCAGCTCACGTTCAGCTCGTCCATCCCTTCCAGGATGGCCACGAACGTCTTGTATGCAGCATGATTGGCCCCTCGGTGCCATCATGCCTGGTTCGTGTTCGGCTTCGCCCATTCCCTTCAGGATGGCGACGAACGTCTTATGCAGTACGATCGGCCCCTCAGCGCCATCGTACCCAGCTCACGTTCAGCTCGTCCATCTCTTCCAGGATGGCGACGAACGTCTTGTGTGCAGCATGATCGGCCCCTCAGTGCCATCATGCCTGATTTCACGGTTCGGCTCGCCCATTCCCTTCAAGATGGCGACGACCGTCTTATGCAGTACGATCGGCCCCTCAGCGCCATCGTACCCAGCTCACGTTCAGCTCGTCCATCCCTTCCAGGGTGGCGACGAACGTCTTATGCATCACGATCGGCCCCTCAGCACCATCGTGTCCAGAGCCACGGTTCGGCTCGTCCATCCCTTCCAGGATGGCGACGACCGTCTTATGCAGTACGATCGGCCCCTCAGCGCCATCGTACCCAGCTCACGTTCAGCTCGTCCATCTCTTCCAGGGTGACGACGAACGTCTTATGCATCACAATCGGCCCCTCAGCGCTATAACGTCTGATTTCACGGTTCGGCCCTTCAGGATGGCGACGAACACCTCTTATGCAGCACGATCAGCGCTTCAGCGCCATCGTGCCTAGCTCACGTTAGGGTCGCCCACCCCTTTCAGGATGGCGACGAACGTCTCATATGCAGCACGATCAGCGCCCCAGTGCCATTGTGTCTGGCTCACGTTAGGGTCGTCCATCCCTTTCAGGACGGCGACGAACGTCTCTTATGCAGCACGATCAGCGCCCCAGTGCCATCGTGCCTAGCTCACGTTAGGGTCGCCCACCCCTTTCAGGATGGCGACGAACGTCTCATATGCAGCACGATCAGCGCCCCAGCGCCATCGTGTCTGGCTCACGTTAGGGTCGCCCATCCCTTTCAGGACGGCGACGAACGTCTCTTATGCAGCACGATCAGCGCCCCAGCGCCATCGTGTCTGGCTCACGTTAGGGTTGCCCATCCGTTCCAGGATGGCGACGAACGTCTCTTATGCAGCACGATCAGCGCCCCAGCGCCATCGTGTCTGGCTCACGTTCGGGTCGCCCACTCCTTCCAGGATGGCGGCGAACGTCTCTTATGCAGCATAATTGGCCTCTCGGCGGCATCATGTCTAGTCCATCTTCGGCTCCGCCCATGCCATCCCGGGTGGGGGACCCGTCTTGTGCAGCATGTCTGATTGTCTGCCTCTCGGCGCTGACATACCCGGTTATCGATGAGAGCCACCACTTTCTATCACATCTCACATTCCTTCTCTCATACATTGCACCCATACATTACATGCATTCATGCATTCATGCATCATACCTCATACATTCATACATACACACGTGCATCATGATTTGACAGTACCGCGACGTCGGTTTGTAGATGCATGGACCTCTAAGCTTCTCCGATTGGAAAGCTCGAGTCAGAGTCCTTTACTCCCGCCTGATGCATTCAGGGGGAGTGTGCCCGTGGAGGAGCACCCTTCGCCCGACCCCGTCGGGAAGGGGGGTGCCTCACCGGCAGATTACGTTCAGGAGTGCAGACACCCACTCATATATTATGATTATTCGAAGACACAGTTTCCAGCAAGACAGTGGAAGAGCGCAGGCAAGAGTATACTTTCTCGAGCAGATTCGCACGCTCACTACTCAAGAAACTGGGGGACTTGTGTTGGGATATATTATCCCGGCCTATTACTGTTTAGGAGCCCAAGACAGTATCCAGTACGGAGCCCGAGCAGCTAGGTCCATTTCGGTCCATTCTGGCCCACTTTGGCCATTAGACCCGGCATCGGCCCATTTGGCCCATTAGGGTGGAGAGCACCCTTCCCCTTTCCCCTATAAATATGAGGCTTCCCTCCATGTTTTGGGGATCCTTTTTTAGCTTCATCTTCCTCCTTCTTTTAGACTTAGCTCAATACTCCATTAATAGGAGCTTGTACAATGTAATTGTGAGGAGAGAGAGTCCTAATGAGAAAGAGAGGGCTTGGACATTAGCCTAAAAAGTCCCGTGGTTTTCTCCCTTTCGGGTTTCCACGTAAAAACTGAGTGTTCATACATATATTTACTATATCGTGTTGGATTAAACTGAACATGTATTATATTATATTATATTATATTATATTATATTATATTATATTATATTATATTATATTATATTATATTATATTATATTATATTATATTATATTATATTATATTATATTATATTATATTATATTATATTATATTATATTATATTATATTATATTATATTATATTATATTATATTATATTATATTATATTATATTATATTATATTATATTATATTATATTATATTATATTATATTATATTATATTATATTATATTATATTATATTATATTATATTATATTATATTATATTATATTATATTATATTATATTATATTATATTATATTATATTATATTATATTATATTATATTATATTATATTATATTATATTATATTATATTATATTATATTATATTATATTATATTATATTATATTATATTATATTATATTATATTATATTATATTATATTATATTATATTATATTATATTATATTATATTATATTATATTATATTATATTATATTATATTATATTATATTATATTATATTATATTATATTATATTATATTATATTATATTATATTATATTATATTATATTATATTATATTATATTATATTATATTATATTATACGGAGTATTATACTCCTATTATATTATGTTATATTGTAATATATTACTCCCTCCGTCCCACTAACAATGGGACAAGAGGGAGTCACACGCAAACCAATAAAAAGTGATTTATATGGTGATATTAAATTGATAAGTAAAAATGAAGTAAAAATAATTTAGAGCCACACAAACTATACCAAATTTGGTATGAGAAAATCTTAGTGGGACGGACCAAAACGGTAAAATATGACAATCTTAGCGGGATGGAGGGAGTATATTATATAACATACACTGATACACGTGTGTGCGTGTGTGCATATGCATGTCTAAATATGTATAAGGTTATTTTGAACATTTTAATATTAAACCGTTTTTAAAATCATGTGAAGTAATCATGTGTTTATAATAGAGAGAATTACCTAAATAAGACTAAAAGAATGTAGAATTGCAAAAATAGGACATAATGTTTTAAGTTTCCTTAATAGGACTGATTATTTGTATTTGGACCAAAATAACCTTCTTAATTCTTGATGCATTGATTTGCTGGGTGCGATCAATCTCGCTTGCGATGGACGCATGTCTCTGCCCAGGTAAGTGTCGTCATCCTTTTCTTTTGCTCCTCCCTTAACTTCTTCTCAAGCTCTCATGTTTTCTTCTTCTATAACTTTTCTATTTTCTTCTTCTTTTGGATTTCCAAATTTTTATTAATCCTCAATTTTATTTATTAATTTCGATATTTGTATTTGAATTTTATTTATTCATCAGCAAAATGACACTTTTAATTTATAATATGAGAATGTCAAAATTATTGGTTATTTGAAAAAACTGTCACATTTCTGGAAGTATATTTATCAGGGTGACAATCTGAAAATGTCATTCTTATGGCATTTTATGGCATACGTGAGAATGTCATGTTTTGAAAAAAAAAATGTCACCTGTAAGGCAATACTATGGTAGTCTCACTTTGAAATTATAACATTTGTAATGTCACCTGTAAGGCAATACTATGTCATAAAGTAACAGATTTATGTCATAGTATGGTGACAGTTTCAAAGAAGAAATTTCAAAAAGGAAAAAAATGTCATTTTCATGACATTTTTAAAACAAAAATGACATTTCAGATTGTTATCCTCGTAAATGTACTGCCACAAACATGTTTTTTTCAAATAACCAATAATTTTGACATTCTAAGATTAAAAGGTGTCATTTTCCTAATTAAATAAAATTTAAATCCAAATAAAAAAAAAAACAAAATTCAAATAAAAAAATCCAAAGAAGAAGAAAACATGGAACCAGAAATTTGAAGAAGATTAGAAGAAGTAGAAGAAGAGGAAGAAGAAGAGAGGAGGAGGAGGAGGAGGTATTTAGCTATGGTTGACGACAGAGCTGGAGTCCATGAGAGGAAGGGATGTGTAGAGTTGGTGCCATTAATTGTAGTCGACTGGGAGAAAGCAGCGATAAAGGGGGCAGAGTAGCGATGAAGGCCAGGGGGCAGAGCAGCGATGAATTGCAGAAGAGAGAAATAGGGTTTAATTAAAGAAGGGCAAAACTGTAATCTGGAGTCCTATTTGGAGAATAAAAAACTTAAAGTCCTATTTTAGAGTTTAATCCATGTTTTAGTCCTATTTAGATCAATTTCATTTTATAATACTGTTTATATTATGTGCATCGATAGTAAGAAATGTCTTAACAAACACCGCTTAGTAACCTGTGAAGTAAACATGTTACAATAAACATTAACTCGTTGGTGCCTAAAAAATAAGGCTGTAGAATGCTATTCAATTGTGTTTTGTGAACTTTTTAAGTGTGTTTTTCATGGGCGTGTTCAGTAAAGGAAGGTGAACATAACCTTTCCACAGCCTCCTATTAGCTTTGAATCCCTCTGATGTAGCAATCAATTATTTCCTGTATAAAAATGCTAATCCTAATTCTTTCATTTTTCATCTATTCACAAACTTAATTTTCCCTTTATAATGAAGAATATGTAGTTTGTATTATTTCTCTCTCATATGTCTACAACTCCCAATCACACAATTTTCACTTTGATAATGTATATCTACATAATCAAATCTTGAGTTAATAGTGGGATTTTGGACGAAGGGAATACAGTTTAAAACTTAAAGTGTCACTCTATCACTTAAAGTGATCTTCGTGTGTCTATGGAATCAGTTATACTACATCGGTAGAGTAGATCTAGTTACAGGCCTATCAATGAGTCGAGTTTAGTTCAGAACATGGTATTTCAAACCCTATTCTCATAATTTATTAAAGTGAAGAATAAGAGTAGCGAGGTCGAGAGTTAGAGTTTTCTCTTGCTTGTCGAGAGCGTGTGGAAGTGCGGATCAATTTTTCTTTGGCATTTTAATTGAGTGTAGGATCAAGAAAGGATAACCATGACTTCTTTAGATGATCTGATCTAGAGCAGCGTTGTCCCATTCCAGCAATTGAGGAGGATGTCGAAGGATTAGTTATTGGCAGATCAACATGGGTAGAGGGCAGTGACTGTAAGAAAAGGTGGCACGGGCGACGAGCAGAGGAGTAGAGGTGAAAGGATGAGCAAGGGAGAAGAAAGATCAACAGTCCACCCCTCCTGAACCGCCGCCATGGAACGATCGATGAGCTAGGGTTTGGAAGATTTATCGGTTATTTTATTTTTTATAGTCTTATTTTTACGTTGTGTTTTACGTTGTTCTGTTTTTTTTGTTAATATCCTTACTTTTAGTTCTATGATAATGATTGACAATTCTGTTAAATATCCGATCTATGATAATGGTTAATCATAAAGTACATCATTTCAGATCGTTCTAATTTGTCACGAGAAGAGTTGTTCTCACGTGATAGGACCCTACATATTAACAAGAGATAATTTTGGATGGGTTATTTTTAGATAGCTCCCCTGAGGTATGAACATTTGACACTTTGAGATGGATTATGCATATATTATTGAAGTGCTCCCTAGTTCACTATCCTATGATTCTACCAAATCTCAAATAGAATAAAGAAAATAATTGAATAGCCTTGATCAAATTTCAATGCGTATACTGCAGGAGAACCAGTCTTAAATGCACACTACTTCGCATTTTACATTAATAAAAATATCATGAACACTACTTCGTATTTTACATTAATAAAAATATCGTATTCCCTCCGTATTTTAAAGATCACTTTAGGTTTTGACATAATATTTAAGGAAGAAATAGTAGAGGTTATGAATAGTTTAAAAAAAGAAAGAGATAGGGTAGAAAATTATGAAAGAGAAGATAAAATAGAAAAAGTAAAGATAATTGAGTAATTTTAGATAAAAAAAACTTACCACAAAAGGAAACTGTAGCAAAGTTCTAAATACATTCTAAATGAGAAAGTGTATCGAACTTTAAAATACGGAGAAAGTATTTGTTGTTGGACAAATTGACAATAATAATATCACATTTCTTTGGTCATCGCTCGTAAAATCAAAATAGTTTCACTTTTTCTCGCCTTCTTTCTTTAATCTCTTACTAGTTGATGATATGTTATTTCACTAATTTCAGGTTATATATTTTTCCTTTAAAAACTATTAAATGAAAAATCTCAATTTTCATCGATGTTCTCATACTACTCTCATACATCTTTTTTCAGTATTCTCCATAGAAGTTATTTATTTTTATTTCTTGAATTGATGCTTTTTAATCCTTTTGCGCCTTCTAATTTTTATTTTTATTTCCATGTATATGTATTCTATTTTCATGCTATCAGGACAGTTTTTTTAGGGGGATTCCCACTTAGGCATGGCAATGGGTCGGGGCGGGTCGGGTACTGTAAGACCCGGACCCGCCCCATGACTTAGCGGGACGGGTCCGCCCCGCCCCGTGACTTGCACGGGTCCAAACTTGTTGACCCGTGACCCGCCCCATGCGGGGCGGGGCGGGACGGACCCGCCCCGCCCCGCCCCGCCGTAATCTAATTAGCTAATATGTATTTCTATTTGTGGGAAGTTGTTACCAATTGAATCTACATAAAGTTTATCTCTGAATAATAATTAAAAATTAATATATTAAATCAAATTCATGATACGCTAAAAATTTCAAAAATTGAGGAAAAATTACTCAGACTTGAATAGTTAATCTATTTAATTATATTAATAATTGAATATATGTATTAAAATGCTATATATATCGCATACATTGATAATCTGTCGTTCATCTTATTCTAATATATATATATATATATATATATATATATATATATATTAATATATTATAAGATCAAAAATTTAATATTTATTGTATACACACATATGAATGTTGAAGTATATTTGTAGTATAATTTAAGAAAAAATATGTACACTTTTATATTGAGCGGGGCGGGTCAGGGCGGGTCGGGGCAGCACGGGTCAATACTAAGACCCAGACCCGCCCCATTGTATAGGCGGGGCGGGGCGGACCCGCCCCATTTGCAAGACGGGGCGGGCCGGACCCGCCCCAAATGTCTCGGGCCAGGGCGGGTCATTGCGGGTCGGGTTTTTTTGACATCCCTATTCCCACTAGAGTTTTTTCTTTTTCTTTTTTCTTCTTCCCATATTATATTTTATTTCCCTTTTAAGTGTTACTTTTCATATTAATTTGTTTTACATAAAAGATATTTTTCTCACACTAGTTTCTGGTGTACTTTCTTTTATACTTAAGCATGTTTAAGATCTTTCTTTTTTTCTTAACTTTATCATTCATAAAAGGGAGGAAATATATCAATGGTAGAATTATGGAAAGAATAAGAAAAAGGATAAAAAAACAAGTGGAAGTTAAAAGAAAATATAGAAGAAGGTAGACTGAAAAAATATCTTTTAAAAAGAAATTAATTAAGATAAATACATCAAAAGGGGAGTGAAATAAAAAAACGAAAAAAAAAAACAAAAAAGGTATGAGAAGACGAAATTTTGCATTTGTCTGATACAATCATAATTCGTACTTTTTAATTATTTCCTTTTATCTATTTGAGATGTGATAAGATTGAGAATAGGGGCACTTCAATAATATATCAATATACTCACTTCGTAACATTCATATCTTCCCACTTTCCTTTTTTGGACGTAACATTTATATCTTCTCATTTCTAAATCTTCTCATCATACCATCAATAATTTAAAAAATAATACACTACTACACCTACTTTTTTGGATTTATCCTTCATTCCATCACATTATTTCACCATCTTCCCATTATACCCTCAATAATTCATACTCTATTTCACTATTCTTAATCTCACCCACTTTGGAAGTGGGAAGATATATCTGATACGGAGGGAGTATAACTTACCTCAAAGTGCTAATTATCCATACTTCAGGGGAGGACCGGGAGGTATGTGAAAATAACCCAATTTTGGAGCAATGGAGTACATGATGTTAGTTTTGCTCTCGTTACTAGGGATGGCAATTGTGGCCGAACCGAGAGATACCCGCACCGAACCGTTCCAGTCAAAACGGGGAAAACTGCATTGACCGGGTAATGGGTACGGGGTGGGGAATACCCGTTTTGTTTTTATGGGTAACAGGGCGGTTACGGTTTTATACATGCCTGCCCCATTACCCGCCCCGTACCTGCCCCGTTTACATTTGGCTATATTTTTATTATTTTTTATCTATTATTTGTCCCACAATTACTAAAAGATAAGATTTTTATATTTACATTTTGTGTATATGAATAATAGATGTACTAACTATAGTGTATGAATAAAAGTTCATAACAAATCTTAATAGTCTTGTTTGATTATTATCATATTGTTTTGTGATTCATATTAAGTATTTTTAGGTTCAAATTAATTTAAGTTATCTTCCTTCTTGTTTTATATATATACAAAACTTTAAAGTGGCGTATGAGTTTAAAGTCGTCTAGGTGATACCCTTTCCGCCTTTTAAAATATAATTTTTATATTAAAATATCAATGATTTATTTAATAAAGCAATTACTCGGGGTGATCCGCGGTTATACCCGTTACCCGTTGGGGCGGTTATGATTAGGGTAAAAATTACCCGTTGGGTAATGGGGGCATGGGGCGGTTACGGGGCGGGGGAATTACCCAACAGGGCGGGTACGGTTATATGTAAAACCGTTCCCGATCCGCCCGTTGCCATCTCTACTCGTTACGTCCGGTTACATCTTGCAAATGACACCTACTCCATATTTTGTACAACAGGTTAGGTTTACGTGTCACTAAATATTTATATACGGAGTAAAATTTATAGTTTTATGTAGGCCATGAACGGAAGGCGTTTCTCTGATCTGAATAGGAGAAACATTTATGTTAGTGATTTATTGTCGGACATAAAATAGTCCCAACCAACGACTCGAAGAAGATGCATGTTGTGATGGTGGGCAAGCCCGCATAGCCATTCCTTTTGCTTCCCACCGATGTGCAGTTGTTTTCAATTGTTTTACAATCCAAGTTTTAGACCGTTGACTCCAAACTGGATCTTCTTGATAACAACGTCAATGTTCCTGATTACTACATCTAATCGCAGGTCAAATATACATTAATCTTTGATATAACTTAATATTACTTTTAGAATATATGAGGCCGTCCAATAAATATTTGAGTTTATAATCTAATGGGAAAATTGACAAAAATAATCCCACCTTTCGTTGGTCTTCTCATAATAATCCCACCTTTAGGTAATCCCAAAATAATCTCACCTTTGCACTCCATCTTCTTTCATTGGACCATGAGCAAGTTTTTTACTCTTTCTTTAAAAATCATATAAATAATCTCACCTTTCACTTTTCTATTATATCTTTATAAATGTGAGATTATTTATATAAGATTTTCAAATAAAGGTAAAAAACTTGGTCAGGGTCCAATGAAAGAAGATGGAGTGCAAAGGTGAGATTATTTTGGGATTATGTAAAGGTAGGATTATTATGAGAAGACCAGTGAAATGTGAGATTATTCTTGTCAATTTTTCCCAATATAATTACTGCATATTAAATTAAGACCTCATATTATAAATGAATGTAAAATTACATAACACTCTCCTCGTCCCATTTAAATCTTTACACTTTCCTTTTTGGGATGTCCCAAATAAATCTTTATATTTTCTTTTTTGCAACTCTTTTTACACTAAAGTGTCCTAAATGCCCTTTATAAATTATCTTACCCATAGTTTATTTCCCCAATTTATAACACTTCGGGAGTATATTCAAGAGGACACTGGCGAGGTTTCATGGTAGCATAGTGTAGAAGCGTTTCAATTAGGGGTTGGAGCATATCAGCAGAACCGTCACCTGCTTGACATCAGAGTTATGTATTAATTAAGATTCCAAAATGTATATGACTTTTAAAATGTTTAGTTTGTGTACTTTAAACGTTATAAAACTTATATTTTACTACGTATTGAACTATCTAATCTATTTGTATTTCATTGTTAACTTTTGTACGTAGTATTTTTTTATTCAGGGCCCTTAATTCTCATTTGGAACCGGGCCTCCGAATTCAATTCATTAGACGGTCCTAGACAATTGGGTCCATGATGCCGTCAACGCACCAATTCCAGTTTTGGGAACGCTATCTTTACCGGAAAACGGAGGGAGTGCAAAGGCGAAACTGGCGTATGTGATGGAAACGAAAACAAGGAAGCAGTGAGAAGCGGTGGGGCCTTGTTGTTGAAGTGGTGGCGGGAGATCGATGAACTTTGTTCCGTCTTCATCTCCATATTAGGATATGGATGAGAAACTCATTGGGTCTCAATATTTCACCTCTGAAATTGATTTGTGCATCTCCTTCCCTTTATTCCCATTCAAAATGTAAACAGAAAAAAGGGATGGTTGATTTTGAGAGATGAATTTGAGAATTTGAAAGGGAGATGAAATGATAGATAAGGCCCGTAGACCGGAAGATGGCCGGAAATGTAGTGTCCGTAAAGACAAAGAAAAATTTACATTCCATATTTATTGATGTCCTAAAAAAGCGTGTCAAAAGCAAACGTCAAATTTCCACGAGGAAGGAGGGAGTATATTATTACAGTAGCTACTAAACTAAAAATGGAGCACATATAAGGCGTGCACACGTGTCAAACCACTCATGAAGTGACTGGATTGTGTTGATTGGCTGATTTTGTCGATTTATGAAAATATTATATTTAAAATATATTTTATTAATAAAATAAAGAAAAAAATGTAAAATAGCTAAAATTATCGCCTGCTGTAACTTAAACCAAATCAGTCGGAAAATAATTTAAACTTTACTTATTTTGATTATTACACAATTCAGCACACGAAAAAAATTATGTATTTGGTGAAAAAAGTGACTGATAAAATTGATAAGGAGAAACACAAGGTCACCAAACACGCTTTTTAAGTCTTAATGAGTACTACGGGTTTAATGCACCAAACCCCCTCGTGAAATATAAATTCGGCGCATTAGCCCCTTGTGATTTGAAAAATGCGTCAATCCCCCATGTGTTATAATTAATCATGCGCAAACCCCCCCCCCCCCCCCCCAAGAACAAATTTTACAATTTTGAAGTCACTTTTTTTCATTTTTTTTGGAAATTAAATTTGTTCTTGGAGGGGATTTGGCTCATGATTAGTTATAACACAGGGGGGGTTGATGCATTTTTTAAATCACAGGAGACTAATGCGCCAAATTTATATTTCAGGAGGGGGTTTGGTGCAATAAACCCTGAGTACTACGGCGACTACAAGATTAACCTGCCATAATAACTTACTACTATCTTGTGGAGACATGTTATGTCATCCCATATATTTGGAGGCAAACAAGAAACAACCTTATAATACTTTTAACTATTCCCCCTATTATTTTGTAATTTTAAAATATTAATCCAAAATCTTAACACTTCATTTTTTAGGTAGAAGATAATAAAGACCAAAACAAAAACATCATTATGATATTCCGTAACACTTTAATTTTTCTTTGACAAAATATAGGTCTTTGTTAAAAATAGTTCAATGATGTTAAGTGAACTCAATTTCAGCAACAAAATAATTACTATGGTTTAACTTTCTCGAACTCGAATTGATACATAAAGCAATGAACTAATTTTCCACTAAAAATCCCGGATTCCTAGGTCTCTGACTTTCTATTCAAATTTTCCAACGAAAATAGGCGACATGGAAAACTACATTATACGGAGTACATGGAAGGTCGGAAAGTGTTAGATACGAAGATCCATGTTAAGTACTGGTTTTTACTTTTAAATACATTACTTATGGTTGTTTGGAAGTGATTCTGCTTCTGCTTCTGTTTAAAAAAAAGTAGAATCAAAATCAGTTTTCAGAAACCGGTTCCCCCAACTTCTAAAAAAACTGATTCTAGGAATAAATTAGAACACCAGACTCACTTCTGCACTTTCATCCAAACACTACGGCTTCTGCTTCTGCTCCTTCAGGGAGCAGAATCAGATCCAAACACCCCTTATGCTAATCGCAACCCAGCCCGTCAATAAATCTAATACCACACTATTTTAGACGTATACACTCAATCAATCCAATTTTTTGTTGCAACCCAGCAACATCAATATATTCACTCAACACATTTTTATAACTAAATGCACAAATCCTTACACTTCTTAATACACATCTTTTATATGACAATTTTATTTTTATCAATAATTATGATTTAAATAGTCATACATTTGAAACTCTGTTTATGATTTAAATAGTCAAACATTCCACAATAGTAGCCAAATTCAAGTATGTTTATATTTTCGAGTCACTTACATATTATAAAGATATTATTCAGGAATCATCTGAAACTCTGTTGTAAGTCTATCTAATTCTTTTAACTTTTACAGGTGATTTTGATTCACTGATAATAATAATAAAATTAATAACACCAACAACAACTATAACAATAACAAAATAATTATTTCAGACCACTACAGACAACAACAATTATTTATCAATAATTATGATTTAAATAGTCAAACATTTCAATGTAAAAATAAATAAATTTAGAGTTTATTTTTTTGTTATTTCAGACCTTTATTTTTAAAAAATAACCATAAGATGTAAAAAAATTATCCACGAGATATTGATTTTAACATTTGGATCTACTTAAGAATAAATTTGAATCTAAAGATCTCCATCAAATGAAACCTCATATATTTCTTTTAGCTTTATATATATGATATTGGTGTCATATGAATGCTGATAAAAAATTATGAATTTTGATATATTATGTATAAAAATTTGATCATTAATAAAAAAGTTATACCATTTTTAAGAAAATTGGGGTTTTGAATTTTCATGGAGCCCTCGTGAGTGGATCCAGCGTCCAAATCCCCACCCCAAAAGGTTTCCACAAACCACTACAAGACCCTCCTATACTTGGGTAGTTGGGTTGCAGCTCAATTTAGGGTGAAAACTTCAATTTTGGGTTTCCACCCCTTAATACTGCGAACAGTCTTAGAGCATCTTTAATGGGGATGTGAATTGTAACCGTTAAAAATGGACACATCATTCATATGCACAGATAAAGCACACATGGAGTATTATCTCCAACAGAACCGTGGATCAGAACAGATCTCTACTAAAATTACTATTTTTTTTACAGAATTTGTCCTAAATATGACTAATGAGTTCCTAAAAAACACAAATAGGACTACTACTTTTTAAATTCCCTAAATAGGACTAAACATTGATTCTCTACCCTAAATACCCCTAAGAGTATTAATTCATAATGAAATGCTTTAATTCATAATAAAATTATAAAAAAAAGGTAAAAAAAAATATTTAAAAAACATAAAAAAAATTATAATAAAATTATAAAACATTTATAAAATAAAAATTTTAATTTTTTTATATTTTTAAAATAATAATAAAAATAGTAAAAACCCATAAAAATGAAAACAATTATGGATACATTTCCCACCGCCTCCCGCCACCTCCCAGCACCACCACCTCCGATTGGTGAAATTTCTTCCACTCTTGGTAAAAAAATGCCATCTTTTTCTGAAAATGCCAAAAAGATGACATAATTACTCTTCAATACGCCAACATTTTCATTTAATATGTCATCATTATGGCATTATTTAAAATGTTGGCATACTTTTCTCTGGTGATGGGAGTTGGTGGTGCTGGGGGTGGTAATGTTTTTTTTCTAATTTTATGATTTTTTTTAATTTTAATTTTTTTAATTTTTTTAAAAAATATTTTTATTAATTTTCTATTTTTTTATACGATTTTTAGTATTTTTTTTCGGTTATTATTTTTTTTTTTTATGATTTTGTTATGAGTTTTTTTTCGAATTAATGTTAATTAATTAATTAATTACAAAAATAATGCTGGGAAAAAATTATTTACCGATTTACTGCCGGATTTAACCATGGTTAGGGAAAGTCGCCCAACGGTTGGGCGACTTATAAGTCGCCATCTGGTTTGGCGACTTACCCTTGCATCTGAACGAAGGCTAGCAGCTACTGCCAGCCACGCACGATCGTGCATAATTCCTAAAAATGTGCATTTCAGCACCTTTTTAGTCCCGCTTCAGCCCAAACTCATCTGTTTGCTAAAAATAAGGTGTCCTTGTCCTATTTAGGGGTTACAAACCAGATACAAGACATTACATACAACACACCTGCTCAATAACACATACCTAACACCTGCTCTCAATCACATACAAAACACCGCATCAATAACCGGTAAAACATAGTACAATCATCCAATATTCATAACACATCATACAAGAGTTTAGAGGTGGAAATACGTAAAATTAAGTCAATTGTGTCTACAATCTAGTGTACAAGAAAAATCCAATAAAAAGGACAAACTACAAATTGTCATGGTCATCTAGATCGTCTTGGTCATGGAGATGTTGTTGTTGCTTCCTACGCCTACGCCGTTGTCGTGGTTGAAGAACCACTCTCTCATGCTGAGTCTGGGATGATGAAGCCGCCACTGCACTAGATGTCGATGGCATATCCTGAGATGAGGGCATGTGTATAAGATAGCCGTAGTCGACTCGCCCCAACACATCTGAACACAAGGAGGCAATGCCCGTCAGAGCTTGACCGTACATGTCCACGTCCTACGTATCACTCATTGTGGCAGTAGCCCGCTGATGTATACGCTGCAGAGCTCGTGTGTGAAATATGAAACACAATTACAATTAGTTAGAAATAAATAAAAGTATTAAATAAAGAAAATGACTTACTTTAGTAATTAGTAATATACTCACTGTAAGATGCAAAGCCAAGAAGATAGGTTGGCAATGGTGAGTAGGGAGTCTGAACGAAGGAGACACAAACAAACGAGTGATGCTGTAATACCATCCCATGTAGTCTCCTGAAACAGATGGGGCAAATGTCGGTGTCCCAGTCACAACTAGATCAGCTCGCCTGTCCCAGAGAGTGACATATCGGACATATCTCAGTGCCCAATCCTCCGTATGCTTCCCACGCCTATCCAGCCTATGAAGCTCTACATACGTGTCGATATGTGCCGGGATGACCTGCTCAAACCCAAACTGTCGCAATACACGATCGGGTGAATGCAGCTCAACGATGTTAAAGCATATCAACGGCACACATGCTCGCCATATGTGAGAATGCTCTCGTCCAGTGGAGGCCAACTCTGCAAACATCTCAGCCGTAAATGGCAACCATGTAATCTGTTTCATAAAGATACAAGATTAGTATTTATGCTATACATATTATAGTTAATGTTATATTACGCACACCATACCTGATCCTCAGACATCCGATCAAATGCATCCATGTACACACCAAGCCCAGAAGCCGATGACGTGCAAGATAGACCAGCAAATAGCTATCTAACCATTTATGTAGCATATATGAATATGAATATTATTAGTATATTTATATTCAACATATAATAACATAAATACAAAAGAGTTAAAACATACCGACGACCCAGAGGGTCCCCGCCAAGTACATGATGTGGTCCTAGGAGATGTGGAGGCTCATCAGGCAGTGGGTGTCCATCAATGTCATGGTATGCCACTATAATGGGACGTCCAATGTGGATGTACTCCCATGACCAAATATGGAGAAGTAGCAAAAATCCTCCAAGCTCCGTGCTCCCTCTATGGCAGCCGCGACACAGCTGTCTGTAGAGATAAGCCAGCGTGGCACTACCCCAGCTGAACTGTGCTGCTACATCAAACCTCTCTAGCATAGGCAAGTGCAGCACCTGAATCTCAATTCCGCTCTTGTCAACGAAAATGGAAGCTCCCATCATCATCATCAAAATATATGCCCGCGCACGATGCTGGATCATCACCTCATCGGCGTCCGGATGAAGCTCAGTGAAATGCTCCCTCAGCCATAACATCCTCAGAGATGAACCCTGTCAGTCCGAAGAACGGGGCGAACACGCAACAAACGCTCACACTCATCAACCCACTGTCGACAAGCAGTACCAGTCACAGCTCCCCCATCAACCTGTAACCCAGTCAGTACAACAACATCTCCCAAGGTCACTGCCACCTCACAAACAGGGAGGTGAAACGTGTGTGTCTCCTGCCTCCAACGCTCAAGAAGAGCAGTGAGTAGCGCTCTATCGAGAGGGACAGTAGCCACCAATCTGTGCAGACCATAAAATCCAGCAGCACGAACACATGCAAGCACTCTATCGTCCACCCGGACATGCGACAAACCACGTAGGTGCTCGCAACACCTATCCACTTGAACATCGAGGCCAAGCCACACATCCTCACTCCTGTGCGACTCCTGCAATGTCAGGACAGAACGATCATTCGGCCCAGGATCCGCTGTCACCTCCATGCCTACAAAAAATATAAAGGATATTGTCGTGCCTCCAATCTCATTTCCCCTATCTTCTTGAAATGAGTGTGGTCCAAACAAAAAGATTTTTTAGGTGAGTGTCTTTGAAATGAGTGTGCACATTCGATGCAAGATGGCATAGCCTATGGTGCGCATAAGGCTCCTCCCAAGTACTGCCCACCTCATTCATTGCCTTGACAATACCTGCATGTCGATCAGAAATGACACACAACTCCCTATTAGTGACCGGGCTGAACCTCCTATATAAGGGGCTAATTGAACACTTTAAGTTAGTTCAAGGGCCTATTTGACCCTTTAGCCTTATTATAATGATAATCACGGTTAGACTAAACAAAAACCTATGTCCAGTTTTAATAACTAAACGATTGGCCCATAGTTTGATTTAGGTCCATTTATCCTTATAATTAAAATTCAGCAGTCCAGCTATAAAGGTTTCGGCCCAACCTTTAAGTCAGCCCAATATCTTTCTATATACAAACTGCTGTGGAAAAGCAGTCTGAGTTCCCGCCCAAACTACCGGGTCAGGCAGGTGGATTCGGGTAAAAAAACGGGTCACAGAGCTGGGGTCAGTTCTTGAGTCAAATAATGATTTAAATATGTTTTGCTTTAACAGGCTGTATGAGGATGCAACGAAAGAATTTATTACTTTGACAGGCTGTAGTGCAAAAAGTAGCATGTAGGTTCGGCGCTCCACAAATAGCATTAAATGCGAAGTACAAAAAAATCTTTAAGCTTCGCTCCACAATTCGATTTACGAACAATTGGACAATATAAATAATTTTTAATAATGGATCTCCAGGCGGCTCTGAGATGTGCATTAAATGGATTGTACTGCAAATCCTTTTGAGAGATACCAGTCAGTCGTGTGCCCATACTTCATTGTACTGATGCAACGCCCTATTTGAATATTTTAAATAATATATGGTTAATCTTGAGAGAGTATTAAATGCATTGTACTATAAAATTTATAAAAAAAAGGATTGTGGTGTACGAGCATACAACAATTAACTATGATAAGTTACTACTCATGGATAGATACTATAATCCAAAGGTTAAAAGATTATTCAGACCCTCTCTTATACGACTATAAATATGAGGTGTTTTAGACCCTCAATACCATACCAAATTCCTGGGCAATGGCAAACACCACAACAAAAACATGAATGTGGTTCTTCATCAAGGATGTTGATCACAACAAATGCACAAGAGCTGTCAATTTTAGATATGTGGGTCTCTCATCTAAAGGAGTTGAAATCCCATAGATGATTTTTCATGACAAAAAGGTTTTGTTGGCCACTCTATTACATCTTTCTACCATGAATACTTATGCAGTTTATTTTTAGTTGTTTTAGACTCCTTACGTTCAAATGTACTTTACAGGGAGCATATTCATGCTTTAATGAAAAAGGCACAACTTGAAAGTAGTCGAAGATAACAATTAAATTGAAGAAAGAGAAATTTAGGGCCATTTAAACTATACCTTTTGAAGTTAACTATGTAGCCTAAACCTGAAATTGTACTAAAATTAGCCATGTCTATGCAGGTATTGCACTCGGGGAAGACACTCCACCTTCCTAAAGAAATGTACAACAAGTATGTGTAAGCCTAATAACATATCTTTGTCAATTTGGTGCTTGGATTGTTTAGATTTGATAATTACCAAGTGAATTTTTTTTGCAGCTTCCACATATTCTAACAAAACAAGGGACAAGATACAACCAACATCCAATAGAGAGGGATTATTTGAAGCTAATGGTTTAATAAATTACTCCTTCAAGCATAATACAAGTATATACTTCGTGTATAATATCAGGACAGAGACATTTGAAAAACATTATAACATTAATGCCTTGAACAATACTATTATCATAAAAATTAATTGAACAACATCAAATTTCATCTGTTAATGACTTCCAGCATATTCGTTTTTAAAAGTAGTAAAAACGTTTCTTAAATAACGTCCCTTTATCAGTTTATAAATATAAACCAAACACGTCTGACTTTCAGAATGATAATAAAAAGATGTTTTTTGAAAGACGCTGAAAGATATGTGCGTGAAACAAGGAACAACTGCAACCATCATTCTTTAGCAGCAACTTTGGACTTCAACTTTTTGAGGGTAATAATTTTGGAAACAAAGTAGCTCAAAATTTATTCACCGACCCCAAATTTAAATACCTGAAAGCAGAGTATATCAGGCATGGCAACCATGTGATATCGTTTTACAGATGTGCACCGAAATGATATATCTGAGCAGATGTCTATAGGAGTTATAAAAAATATATGCAGATTTAGTAAGTTAATCTCATGACAGATTCTCCTATTTTGAACCATATAAACCATATAAATATTTGGGAAAATAAATAAAAAATTTAAGAAAAATCATATAGAACCGCATGTATAGAAAAACTAATGCAAACATAGTAATAGTATATGATATACCAGAGTGAAGAAAGAAGAGCACTCAGCCGCTGTGGAAAAGAATGGTGAGAATCTGAATCAAACTATAGATAGAGGCTGAAGGTTGAGCAACCGGTGGTCTATGAAGGAGGCTGAATTAGGTATAAATGATCTGATGGACTGATGGTTTTTAAAGGAGGCTGAAGTGTAAATGGTATGGCCGAAAGGTGATGGTGGTTATATATTGTGGGTTACGTTTAGTTTGTTGGGTAGCTCTTTTAGTTTAAGGTGTTGGGCTGGATCCGATGTAAAATGGGCAGTATAAAAATGGAGTTGATCCGATTTTAGCATATCCATTGACATGTACATAGTGATAGTTGTTATTATAATAAATTAATAATTATGCAAGTAATTTTTATTGAGTTAGTTATTAATTAAGTTTATAACATCAATAATTTAATGATAAAAAACATCAAAAATTTAAAATGTTTTGTATTATTATTATTATCAAAATTATTATTACGGTATTACTATTAGAGAACTTATCTCATCAGTCCAGTCAAACGAGGAGTCCGTTACTGCCAAGCCCCGTGTCAAGTGTTTCCTGATTGCTTTTTTGATGATTTTTTGTGACCAGAATTCACTCATGGTCAACTTTACGTTGCAGTGTCTAGAGTTACCAATCGCAAAGGCTTGAAAATATTGATCTGTGATGAGGATGACAAACAGATCGACTATACTACTAATGTTGTTTACAAAGAAGTTTTTCAGAATTTGTAGTATCACTTTACGTTGCAACTTCTACAATTTACATACTTACCACTTCGTACTTTGAAATGCTATATCTCTTTTTTATTGGATACATTTGTCTTTGCAAAAAAAAATTACGTTGGCCGTCTTCATCTCTGTCTCAATCTCTCTTTAACTACAAACACTTAATGTATTACGTATTGCTTTATTTTGTGTTCAATTCTTTTTGCGTTTTACTAATAGACTTCTTAATCACAAATTGGTAAATATTCATCCGCGCATCGCGCGGGTGATAATCTAGTGGAAGTAAAACGCCGAGTACATGCTCGTTCGACGCCTTACCTTGTTGACGACGGCGTTTGCCCCGATATATACGGAATATATACTCCCGTCTTCGTAATGCATGAATCCGGTCGTTATTCGTACCAGTGTATAAGGCAAATAATAATACTCCTTATGGCAGTTTAATAGGCGTGTGATGGATAATACTCCGTATAATGTTTCGTATATTGAGTAATGCCTATCCATATGTATTAGTCCGTATGATAGTTTCTGTATACGTATTAAGGCAGTAATAAGGCTGTTTTATGCACAAAAAACCGTCAATTTAATTTCCTACCTTACACCTCCAAACAATCCCTTTTAAGATCTTTGCTCCAAAACCAGGGGGCGCCGTTTTCAGATCCATTGCGGCGAAAGAGGGGCGGCAATCGTTGTCGCTGGGTTTACTCTCTCCGGGAATTGGTTTTCCTTTCGTTCTGGTTCGTTCCTGCTCTTACTCATTTATGTACTCGTCTCTGGTCCGGCACTACTGTTTTGCCGAGGTTCTTCTACCTTCCCTGTGAACGGATTTGTGTTTTGATTACTCGTTTATGTTGCCGAAGGGTGGGTGCTGTTTTTTTCTGCAGTTTTGACAAAGGATTGACAGCAGTTTGCTAGGATTTTCGGTTCATTAATTTACTGTTTGTGAAGAGGTCACTGCTACTTGTCTTATTTTGTTCTGTTTTTTTGAGATCCTGGTGATTGTTTGTGTTTGGCCTACCCTACGGATATGTCTATTGAGACTTACAAGTTACAAACTTACAATAAGGCCTCCATTTTATTCAAAAATAAATAAATAAATAAATAAATAAGGTCTCCATTGAGACCGGTAGAGGTTGATGGACTTGGGTAAAAAAACGAGCCAATGGCGGTGCTATAGAATCACCACCGTCTGGACAAACCTCTTCTACCTTTCCGATGGATGATAAAGTCTGAATGTTGTCTTTGGAGGTGGTGGATAAAACTTTTTCTCCCTTGCTGGTGACTTGTGAAACCAGAAAGTTTATTGATTATATTCCTTTTTAGAATTTGAATGCTTGTTTTTTATATGGGGGAATTTGACTTTGCACCCCACTTTTTGGGTGGACTTTGCACCCTATTTTGAAAAAACTTTGATTTTGCACCCCATTTCACTTAAAATTCCTTTGACTTTGCACCTCATTTAGAAATTTTTCTTCACAAAATAGTATGTGCTTGGGTGCCAAGTCAGAGTTTTTTTAAAAAGGGATGCAATATCACCCTAAAAGTGGGGTGCAAAGTCAAATTCCCCCCTTTTATATTTATGTCTTAGTAGCAAGTCCAGCGATGGTGATAGTTTGGCCTACCATATTGTGGAGTTAGCGATTTGACACGGTCTCCCGGGGCTGGCTAGTTCTATGTCTCGCTCCAGGGTTACTCTGAGATGTTGCTATGCTTTGTCTACTGTTACTTTTAATATTATGAATAAATGAGTGTCTTTCTAAAAAAAGGTTGTTTTGTCACGAGTCCCTATATCCTACATCCGGTGGTTGTATACGAATCAAATAATTTATGCTCGATTCGCGATTTGAATTCATATAAGGCTATTCGAATTCGAATTAGATAAATTCTAACACAAATAAGAATACTAAATTTGATTCGAATTGTTATCAAATACAAATAAGAATATCTATGTATTCGATTCGAATGTTAATCAAATATATTTGATAGTGATAAATTTAATAATAATTTTAATAATAATAGTGATAACATTATAATAATTATTAAAAGATAACTATACCGTAAAGTGTAGTCCACATATACATTTACGTATACAATTTCAAGCCTATTTGTAATAAATCAGAAGTATCATATGGAGTACGGGTTGTAGATGAAGCAAATAATTTTAATTCGATTCATGATTTGGATTCAAAAATTATGATTTAAATTTGAAAAATATATAATATAAATAAACACACAAATCAACTTTTTGGTTCAAACATCTTTCAAATACGAATACAAATAATTATGTATTCAATTCAAAGGATAATCAAATATATTCGTTTATACATATACAAAATCAACTACCTAATATGTATGTGTGTGCATCAACTATCCACTATGTGTGTGTAGTTTAAATTATACTCCGTATATCTAATGATTTTTTATTAGCAACAATGCTAAATATCTAACATAAAATTAGAGTCGTTTGACTTTGGTATATACAATTATCAACTTATTTTACACATTATAAATATAATTTCTAATATGTGTGTGTAAGTGTGTTAGTGTTTATTTCAAAATGTTTGAAATAGATCTATATTTAAAAATCATAAAATTGATTCACCTTATTATATTGTACACAATCTAAAAATGCATTGATCCATTAATTTTAATAAAATGTAATGTTACAAATCAAATTGTAAAAACACATATTAAGTCATAACATGCATTTATAACATAAAAATATAGGAAAAGTTATTTTAAAGTGACATTTGACTAATATTTAACTTATGCTCAAATCGATTCGATATTCGTATATGATTCGTTAACTATTCATATTGTTAAACAAATTCAAATCGAAATTAATATTCGTTTCATATTCGGATTCAGATTCGAAAAAAATAAAAAAATACAAATACAAAATCTCACTATTCGATTCGGTTCGTTTACAATCCTAGCAACCTCACATGTTATATTCTCTCTCTCTTTTTGTTTTAAATTCTTAATTCTTACTACCTCCGGTTTTTTTTAATCTTCACAGTTTGACTTCACACAAAATAAGGAAAGAAATTTGACTTTACTGTAGAGTACACTGTTGAGGCACTGTTTAACACTGTTTGGCACTGTAGAGACACTGTTTGGCACTGTTGAGACACTGTTTGGCACTGTTTGGCACTGTTTTGATGTAGATTTCTTTGCCAAAAAAGGAAATAAGGAAGTGTGAAGTTTATTTTAGACCGTCCCAAAAAGGAAAGTGTGAAGTTTATTAAAAACCGGAGGGAGTAATATTTAAAAGAATGAATTTATTATCAAGTACCTTATGGTCTAATGGCATCACTACTAATCTCCCAATTGATAGAGTATTTAATTCTAGTGAGAGGCGAGAGCTAGAGAGAGAAAGTGAGCAATTAATATTTCTCAACCCCCTATAACTACCCCAAGGAGAGTATTTATAGGAGTAAATGTGGATTTGGGCTCCTAGCCTTGGGCTTAGGAGGCCCATTACAATAATTATGCCTTCTTTGGGCGAAATAAGACCACTAATGGGCTGAGTACAACACTTAGTAAAAAAGATAGGACAATACATTCTGTCAGGGGAAAACCCTGGCCGACGCGTACTACCTGGCCGATGCGGTCCTCTGGTCGATGCAGTCCATGGCCGACGTGGGGTCCACTATGTCTTCAGGCATTCTTCTGGACAGTTCCTCCTCTGGCCGATGCGGGACCCATCTGGCCGAAGGTTGCCACGTGGACGTCTTTCTGGTGTGTTTTGACCTTTTGAGTATGTGGACCATGGGGTCTAAGGCCATATACTCTAACACAAATATATTGGGATTATCTTGATCACATACTAGGTTTATTCCAAAAAAGGATGGATTGGTTTGATATTTCAATTCAAACCTGAGCTTGAAAACGTTTTTCTAACCCGAGCCCAATGCAAAATTAACACAATAATGTATTATGGAAATTAACATGGTCCAAGTGATGAACCAACCATCCGAAACACTTAACAATTTTAAATGCCCATGCTCCAATATACTAGTACACTAGTGTAATTAAATAAAAAAGGTTATGTGAAAATAGCTAAAATGATCTTCTATAATAACTTCAACCAAAAGAGCTAGAAAAAAAACTTCAACCTTATTGGCTGAAGGCTGATTTTAGCTAAGGTTACTTTTCTGGCTGTATTGGATGAAATTACTGTAGATGACCATTTTAGCTATTTTTCATACTTTGTATAATGTTTTGTTTATTTCATTAATAAAATATATTTTAAATATTGTTTTCATAAATCTGCAGAATCAGCCAATCGAGCCACTCCAGCTAGGGCTTCATAACTTTCAGCAAAATCGTCCGATTCAGCCGATTCAAGTATCGCGAAATGGGCTCTAAGTCTAATAAAACAATATTAATAATGTATTTGCTATTTGTGAAATATGTGACTAAATTCTAGTGTAAGTTGACCACTAAGAAAATTTTCTAGATACGTCAAACGTCACTTAGTCCTCCCCAAGATAAGTTTCCTGGGTCCGTCACTATACTTATGAAATGTGTATTGCTATGATATTTTGAAATGCATGAACACAATATTGGTATCAAATGAACATAAATTAGTTACGAAATGAGCTTGAAATGAGCAAAATCTCACTTGTTTGTGGATGTTCTCATCTCATTTAGATACATTTATTAGGGTTTGCCCATTTGAAATCTTTGTCGCGCTTATTTCTATGTCATACCAGTATTCATTTTCTTTTAAACGTTATGCTCATTTGAGTACAATGTAAAACTCATTTCTATAATCACATGTATCCAGTGGCGTCCATAGCGGGAGTTGGGCCAGGCAAATGCCTTGGGCCTCACTTTCCCAGAGGGCCTCCAAAAAAATCATTGCTATTATTATTATTATTATTATTATTATTATTATTATTATTATTATTATTATTATTATTATTATTATTATTATTATTATTATTATTATTATTATTATTATTATTATTATTATTATTATTATTATTATTATTATTATTATTATTATTATTATTATTATTATTATTATTATTATTATTATTATTATTATTATTATTATTATTATTATTATTATTATTATTATTATTATTATTATTATTATTATTATTATTATTATTATTATTATTATTATTATTATTATTATTATTATTATTATTATTATTATTATTATTATTATTATTATTATTATTATTATTATTATTATTATTATTATTATTATTATTATTATTATTATTATTATTATTATTATTATTATTATTATTATTATTATTATTATTATTATTATTATTATTATTATTATTATTATTATTATTATTATTATTATTATTATTATTATTATTATTATTATTATTATTATTATTATTATTATTATTATTATTATTATTATTATTATTATTATTATTATTATTATTATTATTATTATTATTATTATTATTATTATTATTATTATTATTATTATTATTATTATTATTATTATTATTATTATTATTATTATTATTATTATTATTATTATTATTATTATTATTATTATTATTATTATTATTATTATTATTATTATTATTATTATTATTATTATTATTATTATTATTATTATTATTATTATTATTATTATTATTATTATTATTATTATTATTATTATTATTATTATTATTATTATTATTATTATTATTATTATTATTATTATTATTATTATTATTATTATTATTATTATTATTATTATTATTATTATTATTATTATTATTATTATTATTATTATTATTATTATTATTATTATTATTATTATTATTATTACTATTATTACTATTATTACTATTATTATTACTATTATTACTATTATTACTATTATTATTATTATTATTATTATTATTACTATTATTACTATTATTATTATTAATTTATTATTATTATTATTATGTATAATAATTAAATTATTATTGATTAATTAATCCAGGGTTTGATTTACCGGCAATAGCTAATTTGGACTCCACTCTCCGCATCCAACGAACGAGCAATTGGGCGATTTGGGGAACCGTGAACGACAGAACACAGAACACGATGCCTGCACCTTGCTGCTTGCGTTTCCACTTTCCGGAAATCCGACCGGCGAACCGCCAACTCAGAGTCGGTGACCGGCGACTCGGTGAGGAGAATGAACTACCGGAGGCTGTGAAACTTTTTCTCCTAATTTCTGATTTCTCTAATTTTATCTCTCTCCTATTCTCCTAAGTCCTAAATAATGAAATACGTTAAGTAAGTTTTAATTTTCCAAACTCTAAAGATAAAACCTTACATAACATGAGATTATGAGTGATGAGTCATTGAGTGTTGTCAGGATTATTAATGTATGACGGAGTATATATTCATTCGGCAGTATGGGACTATCGCTATGGGGCTCTATGGCAGAATGGTTAAAGCCTAAAGGCTAAGAACAATTGAGTAATTGACTATTTATACTACAGATATGGCAGTACGGCAGTATGGCACTACTAGTTAATTTGTTTGTGATTATATTGTTACTTTTGTTAAATATCAATTATTAATATTGTCATTAGGGGAGTCTTTAGCATGTCGGGAAAGCGGAAATTTGATTCGAGTGTGCATAGAGAAAGAATAAGTTGAGAAGAGATTTGGTTATACAACCATTTACCACTCTATGGATCGATATGTAAGGAAAAATTCATCTTCCTCAGATATTGTTGACATTGACAATTCAAATGTTGTTTGTGAGAATTTGAATGAGAATAAAAATGCAAAAATAGAAGAGGAGAATGACAATTTTAGTACTCATAGGGAAGAAGAATAGGTCAATAGGGTGTTAGGAGTACAAGTTTGTGGTGTATGTTGCATATTTTTGCATCATTTCATTTAAAAACTTATTCTTATGAATATTAAAAGTATTATATCATACGTTTTGAATGCGTTTTTTTCATATGATGTTTTTTTATTCAATTTTATCTCTTTTCAATATGATTTTTGTGTTGTAAGTGTCTTTTTGTCTAGGGCCTCCGAAATGCTAAAGACGCCCCTATATGTATCACATATTAATTACAAACAACATAGTATCTATTATTTTATATAGTAAAGCTGAGTTATAAAATAATGATGTGTCATTCCCCTATTGGTTAACATAAATCAGTATTATCATTATATTAAAACAGTTGATTAATACATTAAATGTCGTAAACTATCTCCCTACTATTAAGACTCCTACGTGATGTTGGCTTGGTCAAAACTTTTAAGAACTTAATTGAACATAAGACTACTATATTAAAATCACTCCTTTTTATATGTCCAGCTTATCAGCTTCATCTTATCAGTTTGATGGGCTTCGTTTTAGTGATCTTTTGGGAATAATTTGTTACTAATTTCGTTTTTTGATCTCATTAGAAAATCAAACTATATATTTAGTAGGGCTGGGTCCGAAAAACCGAAACCGAAAAACCGAATCAAATTAAACTGAATCGCGATCAAATAAAACCGAACCGCTAAAAACCGAAACCGAATGTAAAAAACCGAACCAAACCGTAGTACTTTGTTTCGGTTTTGGTTTTTACCCTTCAAAACCGAACCGAACCGAACAAACCGAACAAAAATAAAATAAGAAATTTTATTTGTTAAATGTAAGCATTAATCTTAATATCATCAATAATCTTTGAATTTCTTGTACTAGAGAAATAATGTTTGTGCTATATATGTTTAGTTTAGTTTAGTTTAGTTTATAAATGCATTTACACATTCATTTCCCATAATAATGTAGCTATATTGATCTATTATGTCTTTTGTGTATGTATGTATGTATGTTGCAATTTGTTGCTTGATTATATGTTTTACTGGTTATTAGTAGTAATTAACTTTTATTTTTATGTAACTTAATTTTTTTGTAACTTAATTTTTTATATTGATAAAACAAATAAATATTCATCTCAGCTATATCACATAGAACGTATGTATTCATAAACTTTTTTCAAACTAGTCACAAATAATGTAAATTAAGAATAGATACACACTTTTATCTCTCCCGCATACTCATATAATTCAAGACATATTAGTTTATTATTATTTTCTTAATTTGTTCAAGTATGCTTGCATTTTTATGTAATATGTTTGATCGATCCCTCCAACTTTTATATCAATTTTAAATCAAATGACAAATTTTTAGTAAAAACCCGAAAAAACCGAAACCGAACCGAAACAAACCGAACCATTCAAACCGTGGTTCCAAGTTTTGGAGTGTCAAACCGAATCGAAACCGAACCGAACTTTTACTTTGGTTCCGTATTTGGTTTTAGGTCGAAACCGAACCGAAAGAACCGAACTCACCCCTACTATTTAGTAACATCAAAGCTACTATTTTTAACAACATCAAAGCTACTCGTGCAAAAAACACAACATCAAAGCTACTATTGTGTACTAAATCTAAAAGAAGTTTGTAATTGCATTGAAATTTTATGATATGGTTTGATCTAATCTGAACTGGTCTGGTCTGGTTAGTGTCTGATCTCTGTGTATTTTATAACGGAAAAAGGGTCAAATACACCCTTCTACTATCATGGATCAGTCACCTAACCCCATGTACTAAAAAAACAATCATATAAACCCCTTTACTTTATAAAAACATCAATATAGCCATTTTTACCGGAAGCAACCCTCTGGAGCAGGTTAAATGCAAATTTGACTTTTTCTCTTTCATTTATTCTTCTTTTCTCTTTACTTTTCTTAAATATTTGTCCTGACTTCTCTTCCCATTCTCAGGCTTCACAACTTCACAGGGGATGGTGCAGATTTTTTTAATCTCTCTTCGCTCTCTTTCTCTCTCTATATAGTTGACCGTTTGACCTTGGCAGTGCCTGAATATTGAGTTTGTTAAGAAGCTGTTCCGTTCACCTGATCTGAATGTTTCTGATCTGAATTTTTTAAGTTCTGATCTGATCTGATCTGAATTTTTCTGATCTGATCTGATCTGAATTTTTCTTATCTGATCTGATCTGATCTGAATCTTTCTGATCTGATCTGAATCTTTCTGATCTGATCTGAACGTTGCTGAACTGATCTGAATGTTGCTGATCTGATCTGATCTGATCTGAATGTTTCTGATCTGATCTGAATGTTTCTGATCTGATCTGAATTCTTCTGATCTGAATCTTTCTTATCTGATTTGAATATTTCTATAATTGTAATTATAATTATAATTATTAGATTTATAATTGTAATTAAAAATATAACTTAAATAAAATTACAATAATAATCATAATTATAAAAAATAATAATTAAAATTAAATTTAAAATTATAATAATTATACCAATTACACTAATTATAAATACAGATACAATTATAAATGTAATTATATTTTTAATTATGATTAATTTTATAATTATTTTTTTTTGTAATTATAATTATAATATTTATCTCTATAATCATAATTATATCTATAATTACTAATTTAAATATATAATTACTCCGAAGTAATAATAATTACAAAAATAACAACAAGAACAACAATCATATTAATAATAATGATGATTATAATTATAATTACATTGTAAATCATAATTATAATTATAATTATAAATATATTATATTATATTATAATATATTATTATATTATATTATATTATATTATATTATATTATATTATATTATATTATATTATATTATATTATATTATATTATATTATATTATATTATATTATATTATATTATATTATATTATATTATATTATATTATATTATATTATATTATATTATATTATATTATATTATATTATATTATATTATATTATATTATATTATATGATATTATATGATATTATATGATATTATATGATATGATATTATATGATATTATATGATATTATATGATATTATATGATATTATATTATATTATATTATATTATATTATATTATATTATATTATATTATATTATATTATATTATATTATATTATATTATATTATATTATATTATATTATATTATATTATATTATATTATATTATATTATATTATATTATATTATATTATATTATATTATATTATATTATATTATATTATATTATATTATATTATATTATATTATATTATATTATATTATATTATATTATATTATATTATATTATATTATATTATATTATATTATATTATATTATATTATATTATATTAAATTATATTATATTATATTATATTATATTATATTATATTATATTATATTATATTATATTATATTATATTATATTATATTATATTATATTATATTATATTATATTATATTATATTATATTATATTATATTATATTATATTATATTATATTATATTATTATAATATAATAATAATTTTATATTATTAACATTATTATTATATTATTATTAATAATATTATTATATTAATATATTAATATTATTAACAATAACTATAATATAATAATCATAATTAATATAATAATAAAAGTGATAAATCATGTTTGAATTTTTTGATCTGATCTGATCTGATCTGAATGTTTCTGATCTGATCTGAATGTTTCTGATCTGGTCTGATCTGGTCTGAATCTTTCTGATCTGATCTGAATGTTGCTGATCTGATCTGAATCTTTCTGATCTGATCTGAATGTTTCTGATCTGATCTGATCTGATCTGAATCTTTCTGATCTGATCTGATCTGATCTGAATCTTTCTGATCTGATCTGATCTGATCTGAATAAAATAAGATTAAGGAATAAGTAATAAGATTAAGACGAACGGAAGAGCTTCTAAGTCTCCCGTGTTTGATTTTTGTTGCATATGGGTTTTAAAATTCTAGGGGTGTAGTTTTAGTTGAAGACTCAGAACCCTATTGTTGTGATGGTATTACTTAACATTCCCATATGTAAGCTCCATATGAATAAAGAATTTACATAGGAATATTTCTGTTTGGCAACCGTTTTCTTTATTGAACATCGATGATATATTCTGTATCATACACACACATATATATAGTTGGCCACAAATTTACAAACCGAAATTATTAATTGGGGTTTGAAGAACGACTGAGTTATCTATTGGTGGTCAAACATATATAAGAAAACAGTGAGAATAGTTCTAGATTAAGCTTTAATAGAGGAGTTCTGTTAAAGAAAATAGCCTCATCGGCAACGCAATTTATATACAAGTAGAGGTAAACTAAAAATGTTTGCTAATATAGAAAATTAATAAATAAATTGATAAAGACGAAATGGAAAGAAAAATAATTAAGATGCAGAGGACGTAGAGGTGGGAATGGAGGAGAAGGGTGTAAATAGAGGTGACCGGCTAGAATAGGTTACCCTCCAAGTAATTTGGTTTAAATGATTGATTTTAAAAGTAAACGGTTTATATGATTGTTTTTTAAGTACATGGGTGTATGTGACGGTTCTATGATAGTAGAAAGGTGTATTTGCCCCTTTTCCCTTTTATGTAATCTGAGACTATAAACAATCGTTACAATCCTAATAAAAACATCGAAAATGGTATTCAGTGTAACACCGGAATAAAAAACATATTTACACACATATATAAACATATTGGCATAGAGTTCATTGCAATACTAGCATAAAATCCAATATCTTTCAAAAATACTAGCACAAAATCCAATATCTGAATAACTACACGTTGCTTGCTTTGTAATTGTAATCAAAATTTACATTTTTTCACAGCTCATTTATTTTTATAATCTTATTACTTAGTACTAATTAAACATTAAAACATTGTATGTTGTTCTCTAAAATACATAAAACAACTTATATGAACAACATAACTAACATAACTTAAATGGATTGTTAGTGAAATTAATAGTAGATTAAAGTTAATATTCCCTCCGTCACATTGGATTTTGTTAATTTTCTCTTTTCGATTGTCCCAATTATTTTTTTATCAATTTTCAATTAAAGCAATTAATTTGTGATCCCAATCACATAATTTTAATGTCTCTTATTTTTCATCTACTTAGACGTTGGCAAAATTCATCGGGACGGATTTAATATAAGTTAATGACCCATTGCAGGAACTAGGAAACCCAATTTCAAAAAAAAAAGATTTTTTAAATCTATAAAAATATACGGACTATTCAAATTAACATATAAGTTAAAAATGTACGCAGTACATAGTATTAAAATTCATATGGAAGTTAAAATTCGTTTTGTTTCTTCCTTTATTATTTTTACGTAGGTGCAAGACTAAACACATTTCATTGGACATTAACTAAGAAAATAATTATACATTTTAGATTATTTGTTTTTTTTTGTTACAATATTTTTATTTTTTAATCATGTATCTATATTGTTCTTTCATTTGGATATTTGGAGGATGTCCTACATGATGTAATATTTCATCATTTTTACTTGAACACTAAAAAATTACTCCCTCCGTCCCGTAAACAACTTCTCACTTTCCTTTTTGGGCAATCCCGAAATTAACTTCACACTTCAAAACTTATCTTATTTGGCAAATTATCTGCATCAAAACAGTGTCAAACAGTGTTTAAACAGCGCAAAACAGTGCACTCCACAGTAAAATCAAATTTATTTTCTTAATCTGTGTGAAGTCAAACTGTGAACTTAATTGCGAGACGGAGGGAGTATGTTATTCCACATCAAAACTTAGCTTGCCTTAATTCAACTGGGAAATTGTTTTCCTAACAAAAAACTCCAAACAGAGAGGATTTAAAGGATTTTTTAATACCTAGAAAAAAATCAAAGATTGTAAAAGGGTTTTTAATACAGAATAGATCAAAAAGAGCGACTTTTTATATTCATATAGAGGAGAGCATAAAATACAATCTCTAATAGAATCGATTGTAATCCCTAGAATTAGACATATAAACAACGACCTCATATAAAGCAACCTGAGTAGCAAAATACAAAACAGACAATTTTAAGTCTAAAATGACGGGAATCGGGCACTGCCTATCAAAAGTACTCCACCCAAAATCCAAATATCCAAACAACCCTACTTGAACTAATATAAAAATAAGTACGTCTAAAGAAAAAATAATACATGAGCAAAGCATTTTCATAAAACGCTTCCTGGTATGGAGGTGATTCTAGATATGGGACGAGCTGTTGCAATATAGGCTAAAAAGGAGTTGACACTACAAAAAAATTACAGGATTGATAGAGATTTACCGAAGTTTGCATGCCAAATAGCTCGTGCCAAACTATTTTTGGCACGAATTTGGCATACATCCCTCCAAATCCTTCGTAAATTTTGACAAATCCCTACCAAAAATTCATGGCAATCCCGTATTTTTTTGTGTTGTGAAAACTAACTTTATAGCAAAGTGACACAACCGGGGCATGCCCCGGGTGATACACTAGTTAGACTCAAATACTCAATTACTAATTTCATTAGATTTAGCAATGTCAGATATATTAAGTTTATTAGAAAAAATTATTTACGGAGTATAATTCGTCATTCTTTTTTTGGATACATCGGAAAAGAAAGAAACAAAAAGAGTTAAAATCTGATAGTTTCTAACCCATTCTCGTCTTCCCAAAGTAGACGTTTAATCCAACTAGGAGCCTCTTGTAATATAGTCAACCCTTTAGGTGCTTGATGTGCCGCATTTGCTAAGATGTCTGCGCACTTATTGCCTTCTCGATAAGTATGTTGTATCTTAATAAATCTTTGTTCTGCCAAAAGCATCTGACAATCCCGAACCAGTACTCCCAATTTCTTAGCACTTTGTACTTCTCCAGTCTGAATAGCTTTAAGCACACTGTCACAGTCGACTTCCACAACTACCTTCTTAAGGTCAAGATCACGAGCTAAAAGCAGTCCCTGCCTTAGAAGCTGTTCCGTTCACCTGATCTGAATGTTTCTGATCTGAATTTTTTAAGTTCTGATCTGATCTGATCTGAATTTTTCTGATCTGATCTGATCTGATCTGAATTTTTCTGATCTGATCTGATCTGATCTGAATCTTTCTGATCTGATCTGAATCTTTCTGATCTGATCTGAACGTTGCTGAACTGATCTGAATGTTGCTGATCTGATCTGATCTGATCTGAATGTTTCTGATCTGATCTGAATTCTTCTGATCTGAATCTTTCTTATCTGATTTGAATATTTCTATAATTGTAATTATAATTATAATTATTAGATTTATAATTGTAATTAAAAATATAACTTAAATAAAATTACAATAATAATCATAATTATAAAAAAATAATAATTAAAATTAAATTTAAAATTATAATAATTATACCAATTACACTAATTATAAATACAGATACAATTATAAATGTAATTATATTTTTAATTATGATTAATTTTATAATTTTTTTTTTGTAATTATAATTATAATATTTATCTCTATAATCATAATTATATCTATAATTACTAATTTAAATATATAATTACTCCGAAGTAATAATAATTACAAAAATAACAACAAGAACAACAATCATATTAATAATAATGATGATTATAATTATAATTACATTGTAAATCATAATTATAATTATAATTATAAATATATTATATTATATTATATTATATTATATTATATTATATTATATTATATTATATTATATTATATTATATTATATTATATTATATTATATTATATTATATTATATTATATTATATTATATTATATTATATTATATTATATTATATTATATTATATTATATTATATTATATTATATTATATTATATTATATTATATTATATTATATTATATTATATTATATTATATTATATTATATTATATTATATTATATTATATTATATTATATTATATTATATTATATTATATTATATTATATTATATTATATTATATTATATTATATTATATTATATTATATTATATTATATTATATGATATTATATGATATTATATGATATTATATGATATTATATGATATTATATGATATTATATTATATTATATTATATTATATTATATTATATTATATTATATTATATTATATTATATTATATTATATTATATTATATTATATTATATTATATTATATTATATTATATTATATTATATTATATTATATTATATTATATTATATTATATTATATTATATTATATTATATTATATTATATTATATTATATTATATTATATTATATTATATTATATTATATTATATTATATTATATTATATTATATTATATTATATTATATTAAATTATATTATTATAATATAATAATAATTATATTATTAACATTATTATTATATTATTATTAATAATATTATTATATTAATATATTAATATTATTAACAATAACTATAATATAATAATCATAATTAATATAATAATAAAAGTGATAAATCATGTTTGAATTTTTTGATCTGATCTGATCTGATCTGAATGTTTCTGATCTGGTCTGATCTGGTCTGAATCTTTCTGATCTGATCTGAATGTTGCTGATCTGATCTGAATCTTTCTGATCTGATCTGAATGTTTCTGATCTGATCTGATCTGATCTGAATCTTTCTGATCTGATCTGATCTGATCTGAATCTTTCTGATCTGATCTGATCTGATCTGAATAAAATAAGATTAAGGAATAAGTAATAAGATTAAGACGAACGGAACAGCTTCTTAGACCCCACAACTCTGCCTTAAAGCTGTCTGTTTTACCAATATTAAGGATGAAACCACTCACCCATTCTCCTTTATCATTTCGTATCAGACCACCAGCCCCGGCCTGTTTACCCTTGTCCCAGCACGATCCATCACAGTTAAGTTTTAAATAGCCATATTCTGGTGGAATCCATTTAATTGCTTTTGATACTTTGCATTGCTTGAGCCGATTAGAAGTGAACACCCCAGTATACTCGTCTGCCCAAAATTGGGCAGTCTTCACAGTTTGATTTGCATCTGGTCGGGTGCCTTCAAAAATCCATGCATTGCGTGTCTTCCACATCGACCACAGAGTATAAGCAAATTTTGTAGCATGTGATGTTTTCCCAACACCCTCATCCTTGGACTTATAACAGTGACTATGGATCCATTCGTTACTACTTGAGCTCTCATCGCCTGATCTTGGTAACCCTAGAGCAGCGTTCCTCCAAACTAATGTTGCGAAAGGGCAATCTCGAAGTATGTGAAGAACCGTCTCTTCTTCATTATTACAGATTGGGCAGAATGTGTCGTCAGACATTTGCCTCTTTGCTCTTTCGGTATTAGTGAGCAATTTATTTCGCACCACCAGCCAAAGAAAACACCGAACTTTCTCAGCCACTTGTATCTTCCAAACCCAGCTCCAATCCTCAATTTCCTGCTCCAAAAATAAAGATTCAAAAGCCGATTTAACTGAGAATTCACCTGTCGGTGATAGTCTCCAGTAAATGCTATCTCTGACGTCTTCCTCCATAGAAGTAGGAATAGAGTATAATTCGTCATTCATTACTTGCAAAGTTGCAATTTTACTGAGCTGGTTTTATAATGTTTCACTCATGCTCATTTAATATCAACATTATACGTAAAACACATTAGTATAACACAAAACATTCCAATAATTCACACGTAAGTATAACACATTAGTTCTGTGGGCTTTTCCCTTAAATATTACTAAATTGAAGCTAATTTCAAAAAATGTGACCATTTTTATAAATGGAAAAAAATGTGACTAAGAAGGTTACATATTTGAAAAAATATAACATTACTCCCATTTTTTATATGTCAATGTCAGATCTTTATATTATTGTTATATGTCACTATTACATTCTACTTATGTCACTTTTGAATGTCATTACGGCAATCGCATGTGTCACTGTCGCCGCCGCCGCCGGTGTCACTAACGTTGGTGTCACCGTGTCACTGTGATCGTCGGGAAATTTTCCGGCAACTTTTTCCGGCAAAACGTAAATTTCAACCAAATCTACCCGCCACCCCGCTAGAGTGCCGCCACGGTCGCCACGGTCGCCACTGCCGCTGCCTTCCATTGGCCAAATTCGCCCGGCAGTGTGTTGGAAAATTAGAAGTATTTCAAATGAAAAATAAATAAATAAAACTTGTTGTTATTATTTTAAAAACATTTTAATTGCTGCTCCTAAGCCATGCACGTTACTAGCAAGACTTAGAATTAATATTATTAAATAATAATTACTCCTAACGGTTTTAAGAACTAGTGGGAGTTAGAAGATTTTTCAACTTTGATCACAACATTGATTATATTTATGATATGAACGTTAGTACTTAGTACTCAACGTTTCACCTGATAGAGCATGCAGCAACGTTCTACTTTTATGTATATATATATATATATATATATATATAGATGTGTTCGATTATGCTGGGAGTTGCCATGAAAAAGATTAATTTGAGCTAAACATTCCCTACTATTTTCACTCTGCTGGATTTATATTATTTTCATTCTCGTTGTTCTGTTACCGGTTTACGCCGAAGAGCTCGTTATATCTTGGGGAAAGGTTTTCGCTAGTCGGAAATACTTTCTTGAGGACAGCGTCTAACGCGTCTCGAGCTATATTATTTTCTAAGTCCCTTTTGCAGGTTTATCCGGCCAATTTTCTCCAACAATCTCAAGAAAGTATTTTGCATCGGATATGCCTGCACATATAATCTCACAAGGCATTGCCGCCGCACTCATCGGGGAAGGAGGTTGTGATACACCCGCATGGGGGACCGTATTTATCGGATAAACGCTCACAAAAGTCTTCTACGTATAATGGTTAGTCTCTCCACTTTCCTACTTACAATAAGTCATACTTTAACTCCACTTTTTAAGAAAAAATGTTATTCGTTTATTTAGTGATAAAATGACAACCATGAAAAACAACAACCCACTAAAATCAAGTTCAAACTTGGTTTGTAGTGATGATAATTTTATTGCGGTTGTTTCTCAAAGTTGTAAAACTAATGATGTGAATGAGTGGGCGGTAGACTCCGAGGCTACCAAGCATATTTGTAAAAGAAAACAAAATGCTTTTACCTCCTATACTATTATAGGAGATGGTGAAGAGCTCGTGTATCTAGCGGAGTCAAAAACCGCTAAGGTACATGGAAAAGGGAAAGTTCTTCTTAAGCTCACATCGAGGAAAACTTTATCACTAAATGATATGTTTCATGCACCCGAGATCGGACTAATTTAGTTTCCATTTCTCTCTTGAAAAAAGTTGGGGTTAAAGTTTCTTTTGGTTGTGACAAATTTGTTATGACCAAAAATGATATTTTTGTGGAAAATGACTATTGTAAGAACAGAATTTTTTTTTTTTGCTCAGTAATTTTGAAGTGTTGCATGATAATGATATACGTAATTACAGTTGGCTAATTATCGTGTAATGTGATATTATAAATTTGACTTTTACGTGGCATTTTAAGTTGATCTTTGTTTTTATTTGATTTATGAAATTCCTAAATATCATAAGATTGATATTTAGTGATATGGGAGCACCTCTAGAAAATTGTGATATATTTTTTTATGAATTTTTTATAAACTTTATTAGAGCAACTACACTGTGCTTAGAGGTGGTAAAAGTTTTTATCACATTTATTGGTGTTTTTTCGAGATAAACTAAATTTATCGTACTTAAATTTAAAAGGCGAGTTTCTTTCTATTAAATCATTGTGTACATATAAAGGTTGAGATGTAACCTATTTCTCTATGAATTCTAGAAGGGCTATGCACCTGGTTCTCAAATATTTAAAATTGTGGGGGTGCTTAGCTATATTTTTATTACCTATCTCATTGAGTAAACTGAGCTTTATAACTCTTCGCTAGTTTTGCATAAACTGGAACAGTGGAGCACATATGTTATTTTCATAAATTGAAGAAATAGTGTGCTAGTGTGCAAGCTATATTTTGCTGATATTAATGTGATCATTTTGGAGAATGTGTACACACTAAATGATGCATGTATGATTATTTGTTTATACATTGTTGAAACAATAATGCTTAATTTTTTGAAAAATGTGTTTCCTTTGAAATTTGAACACAAGACCGTTGCACCATATAGTGAGTATAATCCATTACAAGAAAATGAAACCTTTAGTGATGAACCCTCTAGTGATAGTGATCCATTAAAAGACAATGATTCTTTGAATGATGAACCTTCTCTTTTGAGAAGAAGTAAGAAGTCAAAGATAGAGAAATCTTTTGGAAATGATTTTCATACATATCTTACTAATGATGAATTGTTGACTTATTTAGAAACTATTTCTTTAAAAAAAAAACATTATTTCTTGGGGCCATTTAAAGTGAAATTGACTCTATTCACAATTTTTTTCATCAAGTAGGTGTTAAAATTGTGTTTTTAAATGAAGAGCTAGAGGAAGAAATTTATATGGTGCAACCGGAGGGTCATGTGGTTACTAGTCAGAAACACAAATTGTGTAATTTGATTAAATTCTTTTATGGGTTGAAACAAGCTCCAAAACAATGGAATGAAAAATTTGATGAAGTGTTATTTATTTATGATTTTACCTCACTAGAAGTAAATAAGTGTGTATGCATTAAATGTGAAAAGGTGTGTGCATTATTATTTGCTTATATGTGGATGACATTGATTTTGGGTATGAAAGTCATAAGGAAGGATGATGGTATTATACTATCTCAAGAGCATTATGCTGAAAACTTCTAAAGAGATTTGGACATTTCAATGTCACCCCGTGAGTATCCCTTATGACTCTCATATGCTTTAAAAAAAAACATAGAGATGATTCCGAGACTCAATTTGACTATTCCCAATTTATTGGATGTTTATTACACTTGATGAATAATACGAGACCCGACATAGCTTATGTTGTCGGAAGATTGAGCCGATATACTAATAACCCAAGTGGGGATCACTGGTCTGCGTTGAGGCGGTTATTGAGATATATGAGAGGTACCATTAATTGTGGTATTTTTTATTGGGATTATCCGTTGTAAACTATTGATACAACGATGATGTGTTTTATATGAGAATTGTCAATTGTACTATAATGGTACAATGATGACATATATACATTATTAAGATTTATCCGATGTACAAGAGGGTCACATCGATGTTGATTCTTATTGAGAATTATCCGTTGTATTGCCGGGATACAACGATGACATTTGAGTATACTCACATGAGATAAATTAAAATAGTGGATATCCATTCACCCTTAAAAGTGGTGCAATGATGTTTGAGAATGGAATTATTTCATTATTTTTGTGAAGGAATTAGCTACTCCTTTGACAGAATCCCTAGGACGAAAAATGATAACCGAAACATCGAAGGAAATGGGACTAGTGTCATTTGAAACGAATGGGGATGGGAACCCAACTTGTGTGATTGGAGATCCCATGAAGCAAGTTCAAATGGGTAATAACAAGTCTTCCATTTAGTTCTGCTAGCCTAACTAAAATTTCCCATTTCCATGATGTGAGATATAGGCTAGAAACCGCATTCTTTGAGAGGGTGAGCTAAAAGCTCTTAATGATTATCATAGTCCTTAATTTTAGGGTGGTGTGCAAAAGCGGTACACACTTGATGATATCACCTATATGAGTGTGAGGTGGGGCCGCCTCCATGAAGCATGACAAAACTTCTAGAGCACTCATGAAAACCAAGCACGCGCATGGCCTTACGGCGCACAACGGCGTAATAATGAGAAATTGTGCGGGGTGAGACACGACCGTTAAGACCCTGATTTACCAATAGTAGCTTGTTGGTTCAATAAACTATACGTTTCACCAAAAGCTCGGTTTATTAAGACTTAATCGTCTCGGTTTGGTTCAAGTCTACGGACACCAGATTTAAAGTCTCATTCCTTTAATCCAGCAGAAATTTTCTAAACTATTTTTAACATCTAAAAATATTCATTTGAAATATGTGGGGGATTGTTGGAAAATTAGAAGTATTTCAAATGAAAAATAAATAAATAAAACTTGTTGTTATTATTTTAAAAACATTTTAATTGCTGCTCCTAAGCCATGCACGTTACTAGCAAGACTTAGAATTAATATTATTAAATAATAATTACTCCTAACGGTTTTAAGAACTAGTGGGAGTTAGAAGATTTTTCAACTTTGATCACAACATTGATTATATTTATGATATGAACGTTAGTACTTAGTACTCAACGTTTCACCTGATAGAGCATGCAGCAACGTTCTACTTTTATGTATATATATATATATATATATATATATATATATAGATGTGTTCGATTATGCTGGGAGTTGCCATGAAAAAGATTAATTTGAGCTAAACATTCCCTACTATTTTCACTCTGCTGGATTTATATTATTTTCATTCTCGTTGTTCTGTTACCGGTTTACGCCGAAGAGCTCGTTATATCTTGGGGAAAGGTTTTCGCTAGTCGGAAATACTTTCTTGAGGACAGCGTCTAACGCGTCTCGAGCTATATTATTTTCTAAGTCCCTTTTGCAGGTTTATCCGGCCAATTTTCTCCAACACAGTGACCATCCTGCGCCATCACTCCCCCATCCCCACATCATCGTCGATGTCCCACCCCACACACCGTCACCTCCGGCGGGTGACGCCGCCGGCCGCTGGTCGAACCTCATCCCGCAGACCTCCAGCACTGTCATTTCCAAACTAGCTCCCATTGATGCCCACCACGACCCCACACCCCTCCCACGGCCACACCAACCATACCACACTCCATATTTAGATCTGACCTTGACCACAATCCCCGCCCCTCCACTCACCATTCGTTGAAGCATCGTCTTTGCGGGCGGCGCCAGACGGAAAGAAAAAAAAAAGAAGCGGGTAGGGCGACGATGACGGTGAAGACCACTGATGCGTCTGCTCTGTTATTGGTGTGGGGGCAAGGACGATGGCGATGGCAACAGAGACGGCCAAGGAAGCAAAGGAGGTGACGGCCAGGGGAGCGGAGGAGGCAACAGCCACGGGAGCGAATGCGGCGACGAAATATCTGCTGCTCGGAGGAGGAGTTGATGATTCTGCGTCTGTTCGGAGGAGGTTGCACGCTACAAATTTCAACGAGTTCGATGATGCTTGGGCGATGACGGTGAGTTCAACGTAGAGAAGATCTAAGGGCTGGGCTTTTCCTTCCTAAAGAGGTCACATTTTTTTCTAGGTGTAAAATGATCATATTTTTTCCTTTCAAAGTTCATAGGTAATATTTTACATATTTTTTATATTTCTATTGCACTGATTTACAATGTTATATCGATGCACATGTTATATAAGTAAGGTTTATAATTCCTTCTTTTATTTTACTAATTACACAAGTGTGGATTCACTTAAAGCATTATACACATTTTCATGTAACACAAAATTCATTCCAATAGTTTTCATGTAATATTAGTCATTTTAGAAAATTATATCAATACACATTCCCTATAACTTAACAATATTACATAATGTTTAAATATCCAACTTAAAAAAATTCTAAATTTGTTAAAAAGTGCATAACTAGAAAAAGATTAGTAAAATATATTCTAAACAACATAACTTATACAAAATAAAAATCATACATATGTTAACATGTTAAATAAGCGCATCAAAGAACAATACAATTCATCATGAAAAGAATGAACATTTCACTTTGAACAATTTTCAAACACTTAATTGGCACCAAATATTCAGGACTTAATTTAAAAAATCAGGTTTATTTCAACTGAAAGAGGGAGAAATATATTTAATCAAGTTGTCACCTAATTTGGTTTATTTTGAAATTCAAAAGCATTAACTTTAGATGTAAGGTATGTTTGGCATAACTAGCTGAAAAGATATTATTTTATGATATTTTTATTAGCTATTAGATTTTTTTGCAAGAAGGAAATTTAATTGATATTAATCAAATCATTGTCTAAAATGGATACAATAAAAGGAAAAGTATAAAACCAAGACCGCAAATCAGGCACAGAACAAGAAGCTCTCCCAAGAGTATGGGCTGTCTTGTTCGCTCATTGCCTAATATGACTAAAAGAAATGCTCGAAAAAAATTTCGTCAAATCTCTTATGTGTTCACCCAGTAAGCCAACCAAAGAGCAACTCGATCCATGTAAAATCTCAGAAACCGCTCGCGCCGCATAAGTCTCGACCTCCATCTCAGTCCAACCATTCTCTTTAAGCCAGTTAAGAGCCTCTCGGATTCTGACGAGTTCAGCGTTTAGCGGTGATAATCTTCCCGGCCACGGACAAGCTGCCACCGCAATGAACATTCCTTCTTCATCTCGTACACACCAGCCAAGCCCACAAATATTCTGTTGCACCGCTGCATCGACATTGAGTTTCATTCTGCCAGCTGCCGGTCTGCACCACTTAGCTCCAGCCGAAGACTCGCTCCATTCCTCTTTGTCTTGCTTACGCTAGTCCAACTGTCAACAAAGGCTTGTGCTCGGTGAATGACCTGTTGGGTTGTGGACTTTACTCCATTCCAGACTTGATGATTTCGCTTGCACCAGAGAGCCCAGCAGCCCCACATTAGCTTCTCCAAAACTGCCCTCCTCTTGGTTTGAAACTCCAGACTGATTAGCTATTAGCTTTTAGTGACTGAGAAATTCTTAAAAGGAAAATGTGGTAGCTGTTTGGTAAAAAGAAGACTGTTTGATCTAGTTCTGTTTGATATACAAACTGTTAAGACCAAATAATTTTAAAAGATACACACTTTTGTCATCCCCTACTCATTGTACCATCTCAAAAAGATCTTTTATTTGTAAAGAGCTCTTAAATTTGTCATATCTAACATATAAATATTTTTAAATATAAAAAATGTTGATATAAAAAGAGAAAAGAGGAAAATGTGAAGAAGATCAGAGATAGAACACGCATGATTAAAGCAACAAGGAGGAGTAGATCATCTAACATTTGTCATCAAAGTTGTGATTATTTACAAAATACTCGATTGGGTAGTTAACACCTACAACATCTCCAATGCAAAAAACGTGAACGGAGCATACGTGGCATGAGAGAGCCAATTAAAAAACAATAAATAGAATATGTCTTTCCTTGTTCGAACGATCTTATGTGTTTTTGGTAAGGTTTTCTTCACAATGTCAAACACAGTGTCTAAATGTAGACATTGTGATAGACATTTTTGAGAAAAACTTACTAAAATCATAGAGGAAGCGGTCCAGCCCAGTTGGTTGCCGACTCACTCTCCCTAGTGGGAGGTTCCGCGTTCAATTCTCAATGAAGTGAGATTGATCCCAGTTTACCCCAGGTCCCCCAAACCCCTCCCCCGATGCCCCTGGGGTAAAAAAAAAAAACTTACCAAAATCACATAAATTTAATTTTTTGTGTTTATCCCTCTCATGCCACATGTGCACTGTGCGCATGATAACATTGACGATGTTCTTATAAACTTATAAGAGCAACCACATGGAGATATTACCCGAAATAAGATTAAAAAGGTTTGAAAATTCCAAAATAGGACTGTCATGATTTTATTTCCCAAACAGGACTAATTACTGCCATGTTTTGGCAGTACCAGACTTCAAACATGGCAGTATTTTCCAAACTTGACAGTAATTAAATAAAAAACATGTTAGTCCTATTGTGGAATTTTCAAACTGTTTTAGTCTTATTTCAGGAACTTTTCCTAAAACATGACACCTCATTAAATTTGACATTTTATACCTTAAAATCTCTCCAATGCATCTAGTCTATTGCTGAGTTGGCAAAAAATTAATTGCACTCTGTTCACATGACCTCCCGAGTGTAGAAAGGCCGAAGGACTTGCTGACTCACCATTTGCATTAAAAACAATGTGCCGATACAAGGAAAGTAGAGCACTGGACAAAAATGGGGAGGAATTAAAAATGCATATTACCTCTGTCTCTCTCCTAGCAACCTATTTTAGAGTTTTTTCTTCAAATCTAACCTATAAATTACATTGATTTCATGTATATGTGTCTATTTGTTTATCTAATCTCTATTTGATACTACGTATATATAACTAGTCCGGCATGTATATATCCTCGATGAAGAAGAATTTGGGCAAATATATGTATCCTCTGTCTCTAAATAGATGCAACATGGGGTGCGGGCACACGAATTAAGAAACATGAGTAAAGTATTTTCCTTCCCACTATACCCTTTAGTTCCACGCACAAATGAATAAAAGTGGCAGACAAGTTACTGTGCATCAACATTACAAATGATTTTGTTTTTCAGCTCCATCAACCTAACATTCTCATCGGAATTCATAAGCAAAAAGCAAGCAAGAAGATTTTCCAAAGCGTTGGACATCCTCATGTTGTTCTTCACTATCATCTCCACCATTGATTCACGGAAGTCCCTCTGTGCATCCTGGGTCGTCTTCAGGACGGCGAAAGTGCGAAACTTGCCGGCAAGATGTTCTCACGCTTCTCCTCCCCTGAAATTCTATGAAAATTAAAGGGCCGCCGCAGCCGCCGCCTTCTTCTCATCGGAATTTTCTCCACAAAAGAGCTCAATTTTAGGTCCCGTTTCGAACTGGTCAACCGTCGTCATAGTCAAGCATCCCGGCGAAATTTTAGTCCTACACTAGGTCTCTTTAGATTAGAAAGAGAGTACGATAAAAAATAAAAAAAGATTAGAAGGAGAGTCAGAGAGATGCTGCATATCGAAGAAGATAAGTGAAGGGTGGGGAGAGAAGAAATAGAAAAAGTAGGTATGAAGTACTTTCCTATAAAATAACTAGGGGCATTAAAGACATTGCAATTATTTTTGTTTACTAAAAGGGAAGTGTTGCAGTTAATTTGAAACTGCTCAAAAAGGAAAGTGTTACAATTATTTAGAGACGGAGGAAGTATATATAAATATATACGTAGTTTTTAAATAAATATACATATATGTATACATATATAGGTATGTAGATTTTGGTTCAAATGAGAACACCTCTTAGAGCATCTCCAATGCTATAATGTGCACGGTGCACATGTGGCATGAGTGATAGCCACATAAATATTAGCATATAAATTATCTCTCTCCTTATTTGAATGATTTTATACAATTTTGGTAAGTTTTTCCCTGCAATGTCAACAACAATGTCAACATCTAGACGGTCTCCTTGACATTGTGGAGAAAAACTTACCGAAACTGTATAAAATCATTCAAATAAGGAGAGAAATAATTTATTTACTAATATTTATGTGGTCATTTCTCATGCCACGTGTGCACCGTGCACATTTTACCATTGGAGATGCTCTTAATGTGAGAAGTGAGGACAAATCCAAGCCATCCAAAAAAGGTTTAATCTACGATCAAGTAAATGAAATTAAAGGTTATTTTCGTCTCACAGTGTTTGACCGTTTTTGGTAACTAATCTTTTAGTGTATACGTTGGTCTTGTTTAGTGATAATGGAAAGAATAACTTGCATATCACATTAAATGTTCTACTTCATTTTTCACGTGAATTTGCCGGGTTGTCCAATTACAGAATCAAAATATCATTCATTTTTATTCAATTATTCATTCAATCGTGTTTCTCCTTAATTGTTAATCACAATATCATATTCATTTTTTTCAACCAATATTTTTGTTTTTATGTTATGTACCAAATGTGAGTTACATACAAGTTCATGTGTAAAACATAAATGTTTGTGTGTCACATACCGGTCAATGTGCATTATATACCCGTGGTTGTGTGCTATATATTGGTTGATGTGCATGACATAATTTTTGTGATTCTACGGTCGCATTATGTGCTAAATACGAGTTCTCTAACACATATACATATTGTACTTCAGATACTAGTTCATGTGTACTATATGAAAGTACTTGTGGGTTAGATATTATTTCCTAATTGTTGTGCGTTAAATTTAATTTTTGTGATTAAGATACTTCTTATTGTGCTTTAATTTATATACAAACTATGTAAGAAATGCAAATTTTCATGTACATTAAATATTGATGGTTGTGTGTTTGATACATTTTCTAGTGTGTGCGGTAGCTGGAGATGCTTGTTATGATTTATTGTACATATATTATACTTATTTTTGAAAAAAAAAATTATATATGACATATTGGTGTCAAATGAAAGATAATAAAAAAGTATTTAATTTGATATAAATTTTTATAAAATTGGATTATTATATAAAAAGTTAAATCAATTTTAAATTTGAAACATTTTTATATTATTTGAGTCGTTAGTGTTACTTACTTTTTAGGAGAGTGCCGATTCATACGTTACAATATTAAATGACATTTTTTAGAATTACTGTAATGCCCTTTACTAGACATACGGTTCATTTATAGGGTGCATGGTTAATTTTTCAATGTTTGCATTCCCACAGTAAATTCGTGCATCTACTCTCTTTTTGACCTTTAATTTACTAAGATGTATGGTTAAGCTTTGTTCTCACTTCTCACAATAAGCAGTGTTCTCATTAGAACCACTCCCTAGGTAATGTATGTGTATATATCGATGGGCACCTTTGAAATACAAAGATGAATAACTGATAGCTTTCAAATACTGCGTAAGAAACAAGCCAGGGTAGCCGTATGTACGGAGTAATGGAGTATTTAATTTATTATTATTGTTTTAAATTAGTATAATAATCCACCTCAACAATTAATTAGGCGGTAAGACGGTAAAATATATTATACACCCGGTTGTACCATGTGGAGGGGTACAACCGGGTTTTTCCTGAAATTTTTTGGTAATTCAGGGATGAACAATCACCGGGCAATTGCTTTTGCTTTCCTCATTCGATCTTAGCCTGCTACTACTTTCCTCCTCTGTACGTGTCTTTAATTCGGAAGTGATGAATCACTTTCTACGAACGCTCTTCCTCGTGTAGTGCCTTCGCCTAACCCTCCAGCCCTCAATCGTCTAACCCTCCCGTGCTGAATCGAGAAGAATCATACCGTCATACGCAAATTCATTCGGCTGGCATATACTTCGCATATACTACGTACGGAGTATTATTTAATTGAAATAACAGATTTGGATGGGTCCATCCTTCTCCACCTAAGTACATGGAATCAGGGCCGGCCCTGGTGCTGTGCAGGTGAATTCGCACAGGGCCCAATTTGGGCGGAAGGCCCAATAGTTAATTAGCCCTTTTGAATCAAATAAAAAAATCCACTAGATGTAGGAATCGAATTCTGGTGGATATGAGAAGGAGTTAGTGGTTTACCAGCTTACCAAGTTAACTAATTTAGATAATTCGGTCATTAGCTATACAAATATAAATGATCTTTAGTAAAATCAATTAACAATACTTCCAATTCATTGTATTACTCGACGTATATACTTTTTTAACTACGGTATATTTGTATTATTACTTTACTATACTATCCTAATCCGTATATACATTTGTAAGTTACTTTCTTCATTTCCTTATAGTTACAATTCTTATTAATTTAGATTTCTTTTATTATGATACTTTTTTCATTACATTTTATACTTACTTTTGTATTTTTAAGTTTATTATTTTAACTACATGTGTTATATATAATTACTCCATCACTAAAAAATTGAGTTGTAAAATTGACTTTTATGAGTCAAACAAATTCATTTTATTCACTTAATTGGGATATCAATTTTTAATTAAATTTTAAATTGAATTTTTAATATAGGGCCTTTTATTTAATTTTGCACAGAGCCTTTAATATTCCAGGACCGGCCCTGCATGGAATAAGCATTGTTTGTAGCTATTGACTTGTTTAATTGAGTCGCCTGAGGTTTGTCGTTGTTGTTATCGGTCCAGTCATTCTGCAGGTGTGCCATCCCACTTGAAATAATTTTATAAAAATTTAAATGAGCAATTGAGTATACACAATTGAATATTTGAGCACATTACATATTTCAAATGAGTTTTTGAATTTTTCGATACTCATTAAGTAAGTTATGTATGCTCATTTGGTACTATGAGCAGAGATCACGATACTCAATTAAATTAATACTAAATAGAGAAGTTCCAATGTTCAAAGAAAATGTCTCCATATTCAACTAACAAAACTTACGATTTTCATATCTATGCTCATTTTATAAGTTAAATATGCTCATTTGGTACTGATATTATGCTCATTTAAAAATGTCATATCAGCTCATATTTCAAAAGTATCATACTACATTAGATTCACATACTAATATCATTTGGAATTGATTATAGACATAATTTAAGAAATTTTTATAAATGTAAAAATAATAAAAAGAAAGTGAATTAAAAGATATGAAACAGAGATCACGATGCTCATTGTTAAGCTTCTAATGCTCAAAAGAATAGGTTGGATGCTCATTAAAATTGCAATAATGCTCATTTAAGAGAAGTCACGATTTTCATTTAAGAGAAGTCGCAATTCACATATTGAAATTCATAATAGTTGAGTAAAAATATAATTCAATATGTTTTTATAAAAGAAAGAAAGAGAGAAAGAAAGTGAATTATAAAATATGAAGTGGGGATCACGATGCTCATTTTTTAATTTTTGGATACGCAATTTATAAGTTATGTATGTTCATTTAGCATCTCTGTTATACTCATTTTTAAAATATTTTATCAATGCATATTCCAAAAGTACCATATTACATTAGATTTATACAAGAGTTGATTATAGACACGAGACCACAAATCATGATACTCAATCGCAGATTCTAATACTCAATAACAGAGGTTTGATACTCAATGATACGAAAATGTTTTGATGCTCAACGAACAAAACTTACAATTTCATATCAATGCTCATCTTGTAAGTTACATATGCTCATTTGTATAGGTTTGATGTTCATTAAAAATCATTAAGACTCATTTTACATAAATCATGATTTTCATTAAAATTTAATAGATATTCATGTAACAGAAACTGTGATTTTCATCTCAAGAGAAGAGATTTGATGTTTAATGAAAGTGTCGTGATACTCAACTAACAAACCTGATAATTTTTTTATCAATGCGCATTTGGTAAGTGATGATATGCTCATTTGGTACTGATGATATGCTCATTTTTAAAATGTCATATCAATGAGCATTAATGAACTTTTAATGAGCATCAAACCTATTATGTTGAGTATTAGAGGTCTAATATTCAGAATCATGATCTTTGCTTCATAACTTCTAATTCACTTTATTTTTATTTTTTTCATTTATAAAAACTAATTAAATTATATTTATAACCAACAACTATGAACTTTAATTAATAATTGAATCTAATGTAAAATAGTACTTTAATGAAAATGCACTGATATGACATTGAGAAAATGAACATAAGATCAGTACCAGATAAGCATATTATGAATATTAAAACATTTTCAATGAACATAAGGCTTATTAGAAACCTAACAATATGAATCTAATGCCATATGCAACTTTTAAAATTTGCATGAGTATGACATTTTAAAAATGAGCATAATATGAGTGTAAATTGAACAAACGTAACTTACAAAATGAATATTGATATGAAAGTCACAAGTTTTTTAGTTGAACATCAAGACATTTTTATTGAGCATCAAACCTCCCTATTGAGTATTGAAAACATGTACTTGAGCATAATGGTCTACGCTTCTATATCAATAATTAACTCCTACATGAATCTAAAAAATAAACTGAATCATTTAATAATATTTTATATTATACATTTTTATAATAATTGAAAGATTGCTAAAAAAGAAGAATAAACAAAAAAATAAAAGAATAAACAAAAGAAAAGAAGAAAGAACATAGGAAGTACGGAGTAATAAGGATGAACGTGAACTGAGAGCACCATGGACGGAAAAAGGAGGAAGCAGCTCAACCAAAAAAGAGAACAAACAAACAAAAAAAATAAAAGAAAAGAAAGAACATACGAACTAAAGAGGCACGTTAGTGGAGCAGTGGCGGATCGGAAAAGAGAAGCGGGCTTATTAATTATCTCAAACTTCCTACTAATTACAATAAAACCGGATTTATATGTACATCTGGATGTACGATATAGGCACTCCGGTAAGACTACGTGCATTGGAGTCATTTTTATATTTCATTGTCCGGTCAGTTTAATTCATTTTTATTAGAAAGCCTATTAATAATTTGACATGTGGCATAATTTATTTAGACTAGAAAGGGATGCATTGTGGATGCTCTAAGGGAGTGTTTGCAATTGCTTCAACTTTAAAAAAGTGATTTTTTAAAGTGATTTGGGGAAAGTGATTAATAGTAAAAGTTGGTAGTGTTTGAGAAAAAAGTGATTCTGAAAAATTAAAAGTTGGTAGTGTTTGGTAAAATAAGTACTTTTTGTGTAATAGAAAAAGTGAAAAGCAGTTTAAAGCACCCTTCCACCTGCTTCCAGCTTTTAGCTTGTAAGTGATTAATTTAAGCAGAAGCTGTCATTTGAAAACACTCTTTTTAACTTTTGTTAAGCCAAAAGCTGAAAAATGCTTTTTTTTTAATCAACTGCAAACACTTCTTAAGGGTTGGTTTGCAACTCCTTTTAAAAAAGCACTTCTCAGGTTTTGGCTTTAAAAAAGCACTTATTTTCCCAAACACTACAACTTTTATTTTTCTCGGCTTCCGCGTCAAAAGTGCTTTTACTTTTTCTATTACACAAAAAACACTTATTTTACCAAACATTGCCCACTTTTACTTTTCAAAATCAGTTTTTTCTTAAACACTATCAACTTTTATTTAATCACTTCTCCCCATTTCATTAAAAAAGCACTTTTTTAAAAACAAAAGCTGTTGCAAACAGACCCTAAGTGGTGTACAATATAAATTGAGTTTTTTCCCGGAATAATGCTTATTAAATAAATAATTCCCAAAATAATATTGAGTTAAAAATAATTCCCAAAATAATGCTGGAATAAACCATGGTTAGCAAAACGGTCACTTGAAGTTGTGGCTCATGCATACCATCGATAGCATACGGCCAACCAAAGTGAAATTGAAAAATGGGCCCATCCAAAAAAATCCTCTCTTTATTTTAAACAAGTGTAACTTTTTCACTTGTGCTCGGATTGTTACAAAAAATATATCAAAATTTATAAATTTTTATTATCTTTCAGATGACACCAATATTGCATATAAAAAATAAAAATAAAAAATTAGCCATTTCAAAAAACTTTTGTTTTTTAAAGTGTTGTATCTTTTTTATTTTAATTCCGATCGTTATAAAAAATATATCAAACTTCATGATTTTTAACTATCTTTCATATGACACCAATATTACATATATAAAAATGTAAAAATAATTTGGCACTTTAATAAAAATGTCTTTCATATATAAAAAAGTAAAAAACTGTCAAATTATTTTTTCTTTTTTATATACGTAATATTGATGTCATATGAAAGATAATAAAAAATCATGAAGTTTGATATATTTTTTGTAACGATCGGAATTAAAATAAAAAAGTTACAACACTTTAAAAAACAAAAGTGTTTTGAAATTGCTAATTTTTTATTTTTATTTTTTATATGCAATATTGGTGTCATATGAAAGATAATAAAAAGTTATAAATTTTGATATTTTTTTTGTAACAATCCAAGCACAAATGAAAAATTTACGACAATTTAAAATAAAGAGAGGTTTTTTTTGGATGGGGCCATTTTTCAATTTCCCTTTGGCTGGCCGTATGCTTGCTTTGATCGATGCTATGCATGAGCCGCCACTTCAAGTGGCGGTTTTGCTAAACATGGTCCAGTCCAGCATTATTTTAGTAATTATTTTTAACCCAAGGATATTTTAGGAATTATTTATTTAATAATTATTATTCTGGGAAAAAACTCATATAAATTGCGTAAGAATAAAGATTAAGTGTACATAATACTATACAAGAAATTCAAATTTAAAACACACTTATCAAAAAATGAGTAATAACTTCCACAAAAAACATGAAATACGGAGTAACATATACAGATATACTCCTTGCATGCCATAGAAATGTTCCTACATTCATTTTATCAACTTCCTATATAAAGGTTCTCATTTTCATCATAGAAAACAATTAACAATATTAAATGCCAAATTAATCATTAAATATTAAAATTAATACATTTATATCATCACAGTTATCAACGCTAACTCCATTATATTATACACAAGTACATATTAAAATTATTTCTCAAAATATACTCGAATTACCTTATTGAGTTATTGCCAAAATAATGGTACCCAGGGGCGGAGCTAGGGGGTGCCCAGGCTAGGCCCTGGCCCACCCCAAAATTGAAAAATGTCAATATTTTTAGTGTAAAAAATTTCGTGTAAATTTTTTCACAATAATATTCTTTGTACCAGCCCAGTCTAGCTCAGTGTCCTGGTTACGCCCCAGATGGTACCGTTTTGTCCTGAGAAGCTTTGCACGAGATGAAGGTAGTAAAAAAGAATTGTAAGTTTCCATGGTTAAATGGTTAACCATTCAAATGCTTGGTCAATACTGTACGTCTGTACCTTTTTCCTAGAAAAAACTGTGAACGTGGTAAATGAGAAAAGCAAAATAGACAAAAAGCTACAATTAGAAAAGAAAACGGAAAAGAAAACTCCATGAGTAAAAAAGGGAAAAGAAAATACTATTCCGTACAAGTTGATGCATTTTCCTTTTACATTTCCCCTCTTTTCCAATTCAAATCTTTTTATCCGTATTTGGTTTGAATGCCGATCTTAATAATAAGAATTATTATCATCATTATGCTTATGTTTATGATTACTATATTATGCGTGATGTTAATATCATTCATTTAATTTTCTTTATTGCTGTTATTATATTATTATTGGTGTTATTATTTTAATGAGAGTAATGGCTGTCTTCATGACTTGCCAACCTAATTTCACTTTCCCCAACTACGCTTTCTTTTGAATTTTTATTTTGATTTTTTTGTTAAATCTTTTTCAACCGGACTCCAAAAAATTTCTTAACCAAAATACATAATTTCGTTGCTTTCTATATCTATAATTAATAATTACGGATCTAATATTTAATAATTTCTTTTTCCTCATTATTACTATTATTTAATTATTTAATATCAGGATTCGGATAACCATAAGAGGAAACCCAAATTAAATTTTACTTCTCAAACGCCATTTTCACATTTTCCTCATCACTTCCAAACTAAAAAATAAAATTTTCTCTGTTTTATTTCTGAAAAATCTAAAGTAATTTCGTTGGTTTTCTTGAATTTCTTCATTACCTTTCTCCCATTTGACTCTGTTGTACTTGTTCTTTTGAGCAAGGGCAAAGCTTCTAAACATTAATTCTGATTTTTTTAAATCTTATTCTTAAGGTTTGAACTTTGAAGTCTGTTTTGAATTTTTTCTGGATTTTCCGGGGTATAAATTTATGTTTAAACTGGTTTAGCGCTAAATTTTAGACTTTGGAGTTGAAAAAAGTATGGGTTTTTGAAGAACAGCTGAGAAAAAAAATTTGCACAATTTTTTATTTTTATTTTTATTTTAGTTTTGGGGAAAAAATCTGTTCTTGCCATTCTTGGTCAGTATTTGGGAGGTATGGAGACAAGAGAGGGTTTGAATGGGAGTGAAGTGAGAGTGGTGGGATCAGATGTCCCGTCAGACTACCGTGTGTCTCCAAGCCAAGTTGCAGAAGGATCAACACATGCACCTCAGCAAATGGGTGTCTCCTCACATCCGCCGCCGGCCGCCGTCTCCGGCGGAGCAGATGCCACTGCAATGAAGAAGAAGAGGGGAAGACCAAGAAAGTATAGCCCTGATGGGGCGGCCCTGTTTAGCCTCCCCATCTCACCTAAGCCGATCTCCTCGTCGGCCCCACTTTCTGTAATAGACTTCTCCGCCGTTGAAAAGAGGGGAAAAGTCCAACCTGTGGGGCCAGTTAGCAAACCCCGCCAGCCCAAGTTGGATTTTGATCCTTCAGGTAAAGATTTGGTTTTTCAAGCCTTTGAATCTGAGTTTTTGTAGCCTTATGATGTTCAGAGCCCGTTTGGTAGCCTGATCCGGCTTATTGGTAGAATTAGTGGAATGAGCATAAATAGCAGCTTTTACTTATTTTGTGGAAATAAATGTTACCAAAGCTATTTTTGCTAAATAGCCCTTGCCAAACGCCCCTTAGGTTGATAACTCTGTTTGCGTATGAGGAAATGGTCTGTTTGGGTTTGTTAGTCAGATGGATTTTATAGAGTTTGGTGATGTTCTTTAAGTCTGTAATCTGATTGAGATTGGAAGGAGTGGGACCTCTGAATAGATGCCTCAACCCATGATCTTTTGATGTTTTATGGGTACATCTCAAAGTCTCAGGTGGAATGAGAAATCTTAAAGTTTCTCATAGCTGGCATTTTTGTTTCAGAACAACAATGAAGGTGCTTTTATGGGTCAATAATATATGTTCTAGTAGTCAAACACACACACACACACATATATAAATGATTGTTTTGGCTTACACTTTTTTTTTTGTAATTCTGACCTAGTAGTACACATATAGAGTGCGGTTCCAAAAAAAGAGCGTCTCTCGTGAAATATGAGAACAAGTGCATACCAATGTGAAGCACGTCTATTACACTTTTTTACGGTGTTAAAGAACTTTGATTTATTTACCAAACTCTCACTGTATTTTTGATAAATCTATTGCATTGTTGGCATATATAGAGTTATTAGATCTCAAAATTAAAAGCCCTAGAGTCATTCTTATTTTTCATGAGGATTCTTTTTATTTGATACTATATGTATGTTTGGGTATGTAAATGTTGCTGATTTTGAGTACTCTCTTGATACTTAGGTGAATGGATATCTACCTCACTGGGTGCCAACTTTACGCCCCACATAATCACAGTCAATGCTGGGGAGGTAAAAATTTCATAACCATTGGTTTATTTGACAAGTATACCGATGATCATAAGGCTACGTTTGGTGGTACCCTTTGGCTTGTTCTGCACATTAGTAGGAAGAATAAGAATAAGCAGAATATATTTGTATATGTATTTTATTATGTAATTTGAACAACTTCTACCTTCTGGCAGTTCTGGGTAACTAAAATTTTATCATTTGATTTGCTTAGGATGTTACCATGAAGATCATATCATTTTCTCAACAAGGGCCTCGAGGAATCTGTATACTCTCAGCTAATGGAGTGATTTCAAGTGTCACACTTCGCCAACCTGATTCCTCCGGTGGAACGCTTACTTATGAGGTATATATTAGAATATCAGATAATCAGATTAGAATTACTAAGGTTTTTTTACCTGTTTCTGGACTGTCATAGTGTCATGTAAATGATACTACGTATTAATTTCTTTAAATCCATTTCCACTTTTTCATAATTGAAATTACACTTTTTCCCAATAATAGAGCCATCATTTCTCTTGTTTTGGAAATATAATTCAAAAACATAATCAACCACCAAGAGAAGTAAAAATACACTGAAATTTGGTTAAATGACTATATTTTAGATTTAAAATAATATTAAACAATATGAAATTTGGTTAAATGACTATATTTTAGATTTAAAATAATATGAGCAAAAACAATATGAAATTCCAAAATAAGAGTAATATGGAGTATGTTTTTCCCTAAATAGGAGTGCATTACTTCTATCCTGAAATAATATTGCCATATTTTGGCCTTACCGGGCATTAATGTGGTAGTATTAATGCCTTAATTTGTAGTATTTTCCAAGCATGATAATTAAACCTATTTATGGGGGAAAACATAAACTCCTAATTTCGAATTTTATATTGCTTTTACTCCTATATAGGCAATCTCTTTTTCAAATATTTATAGAGTAATTGAGAATAATCTAAATAAACTACTTAATATTAGTTTAATACGTACTACGTAATATATAATTTTTTATGCTTAATTGTAGCAGTGTACTTTGCCTACATCTTTTAAAAATAATGACAGTTTATATACTTGTAAAAATAAAATAAAAAGTAATTTCAATACTACATATGATTATGTGCCTACATCTTGTAAAGATAACAAAGTAATTTGAATATGATTTTGAATTTGCATATACATCTTTTTTAACTTGAAATATTTCTTATTTTTAACGTGAAAGGAATGTAAAAAGTAAGACATTATAATGATATTATATTTTTGTTTACCAATATGATTCAAATAAACAGCTTGATAGTTTTATATGTATATATTTGATTTGTATAATACATACGGAGTATTACTTAATCAGGAATACAAAATATTATTGAACAATGCTTCCTACATTTACTTTTTGCTTTTTTTTTCTTGACTTTTTTTTATAGAACCCATTATAGGTTTGAGTTTTGCCAATGACTTTAATTTTATTCTATAGGGCCGTTTTGAGATACTGTCATTGACTGGATCATTTATGCCGTCTGAGACGGGAGGAATCCGTAACAGATCAGGTGGGATGAGTGTTTCTCTAGCAAGCCCCGATGGACGAGTTGTAGGTGGTGCTGTTGCTGGTATGTTAGTAGCCGCTGCTCCCATTCAGGTATACTATACGCATTTCTTTTATCTTTTTCCTAGCTACTTTCTCTAGAAATGATATCAAAAAGGGGTTATATACTACTCCATGATCCTTGTTAACAAACCCTTTAAAAAGTCGTTTTTTCCACAAATGACTCCAAATAATGATGCGATACAATGATATTAGTAGTATTTTGATTTTTTACAGACTAGCTTGCCCTTACATTTGCCCCCAAGAATCTTTTTAACTTGTCTCGAGGCATGTTACGTGTCTCACATTGAATGTTTTCTAGATCTCCATCTAATATATTCAGTGAGCTTGACCCAATTTAATCAATCCTTCATTTCTTTCATCTCATAAGGGCACACATCCTTGTGGTTCAATACATCACTTGGACCGCACATCTTTTAAAGGGCAATGGCGACATCATGCCAACCGTTGACTCAAATACCACATTTAGCTTTGGATCCATTCCTAAATGGTCAAACCACATATAATATTGATTTGTTATTTCATATTTGCTCAAAACAATGTAGAATAACTTTTGAACACCCACTTATGATAATGTCTTGAGGACCATTCGGTAATTTGAGTGAATATCAAAGAAGGTAGGTGTAATCAATCTTACAAAAAGAACAAAGTAGTTGTAAATTGCATTTGTTTATAATGAATGTTATCTCTTGTTAATATATGCATCAAACAGATTGTAGTGGGCAGCTTCGTTGCCGAGAATCAACAGGAGCAGCAGAACACTAAGAAACAGAGGCAGGAGAGAGTTGCATTTGGTGCTTCTGCTCCCATCCGCAGTCCAGAAACTGAAAACTATTATCGCACTTCTGGGAAGCCCGCCTTGTTATCCCCCTCTTCAATCCATCTGCACCCGGACTCTAGGAATAAGCCAACTGATATGAATGAGCCTAGCCTGCATAACATGGTGAGTTAAGGGGATAAAACAATCAATTCTCACCCAGGCTTCTTTTACCTCAACCATTTTGGTGTCAAGTAAAATCCTTGTATCTGCAAATTAATTAATTTCATTAAGATCTGTGTTGTAATACTTGATGAGAGAGTAGTGCATTAGATAGGCAACTATGCTCCTCAGTGGTGTAGAATGTTTAGATGTATTAGTAGGACTGTTGAATTTCACCTTAATTAAAATTCTGTTATTTATTTTGGTCTTATGTTCTGAGCCTCCTGCATTATAGTCATAGTTATAAACTTGTAGTACATTATTAAAAGATATGAAACATACAATTTTAAGATGCACAGTAGACCCATGATTGACCTGATTTTGAGTTCTAAGCAAGAAATTCAGAATCAATTCCAAATCGATTCAGTTTTGCTTTTAATTCCAAATCAATTCCAAGCGGTACTGGTCTAGTCAGTACCAGTACCTGATTTTGCTTTTAATTAACAAATTCAATAGGAATTGGTCCGACTTTACCGAATGTAAAGTCATTATTGGTTCTGATCACAGTTTGTGCCTTAATGTGTACAAACCCTTGCCTTAAAATGTGAGAATTGGTAGACTACAAAGGATATTTTAACGTTTGATCATCGTCTTCCACGACACAACGTATCAACCTACACAATGAACGTGCAAGTCTTAGTTCCTTTCATCAAACAAGTAAAAAAGCCATGCTTGCAAGTTGCAACTCTTGGAGTTCTACATGTGGTTTAATTGACCAGTTTTGTGACTTACACAACTAAGGAGATGATGAAGAGAATAACAAGATACCCAAGTTTCCAAAGCCTTTGCCTTTTCTCCCAATTGAGCTGGTTAAAAATCTCCGTCACATCCATAAAGTGTTGTTTCTGCAAATATCTAATACAAAGAGTATTAAACAGTGGTGGGTGTTACAAGATAATCTATACGCCAAAAGGATGCCTTTTATTCACCTAGAACAAAATATAAGAAATAACAGAAAAAGAAACTGAGCGAAATCAAGAATGCAGGTTATAGATAAATTTATTTACTCTAAAACAAAAAAGAAAGATGACCAAACAAATACATTGAACTTCTAAAGAGTGCAAAGCTTCTAATGCATATGAAATCTTTCCTTAACGCATCACAACAAACATGACTTACATTCAGGAGGTTATGCATTTTAGAGTTTTATACTTATACTAGGTCTTGCATAGTAATCACAAAACACTTCAATTACAATTAGTCTTATAATGGTTTTTAGAACTTACAGGTGCACATCGTAGTATAAGTAAGGACAGCAAAGAAGCGACATAATCCAATGGCCGGTTCCTAGATAGAGTAAGCACAAAACTCCTTGTACAATGAACTCAAAAAGAACAGCTTGGTTAATCCTAGAGGCAGAGTCATAAGGGTTGATATAGTCGAATTCTAGATCAGCCAAACACATAAGCTGTGAAAAAAAAATAAACTATTAGATCATGTATTAAAACACAACAATTTTTTCAAAAACAAACTAAAACATACTTTAAAATTTATAGTTTTATACCCCCTTGTCCCACAAAACTTAGTAAAGTTTGATTTACATGTAGCGTAATAAAGTAAAAACTGTGGTTGATATTTGTGCAGAGGGGACATAAATAACTTTAATAATATACACAATATTTATGGTGTTTTTCATTAGACTGGAATTTTATGGTCTAATCTGGTCTGACATGTTTAAGTCTAATCGGGTTTGGTCAGAACTAGTTTGATAGATGTTTGGTCAATGTGTATTTTATAATGGTCGCAGTATATTCAAATAGCTACAAATTCATGATTAAAATGAAGGTTGTTTACATAAAATGTTACTTATTAAATGTTATGATTATAGTACTAACTGTAGTATTATACTAGAAATAATTACATGCATATGACTAAAATAAAGACTCTTTACAAAAATGTCACTAGTGAATAGAGAGTAGTAATGGAGTCATATGAACTTATGTTCAATTTTTAAACATGAGTTACTAAGACACCTTATTGTAGTAAGTATTAGTCATATCTAAATAAGTTTTATTTTAGTAATATTTTTTAGAGAGAAAACCATTCTACTATAGTACTCTATAACTTTTAGTCATGTTAATTGAATTGTTTTTACTAAACTTAAGGTGATCCTGTCTCAGACCCCTAGTATTGGCTGAGCCAATAATATTGTATTATGAAAGGATGCTTTCACTTGAACTGTTCAGTCTTAGAGTAGTATTATAAAATTAGTTGTGTTCAGTCTTAGACTGTACCAAATTATATCATTCTTAAACAGATTAGCTCAGACTACTTAAACAATAGTAAAATATAGATATATTATGACCTCTACGAGACCAGTCAGTTGCAGAGCCATATTAGATAGATCAAAGACGTTCACACGAACACCCAAAATATTGAAAACATATAAGTGTACATGTGTAAAATTAGTTTAATAATATTATTTTTAAGTTTTAAAAGTGAGTATTATGTTTTTATTCCCTAAGTATGAGTAATTATTGACAAGTTTAGAAAATACTTCTTATTGTGGTAGTATATAAGCTTAAAAAATACCCCCTCCGTCCCAAAATGGTTGGCCAATGTTGACTTGCACGTGGATTAATAAAGTAAAAACTGTGTGGTTGAAATTTGTGCAGAAGAGGGAGAATTAACTTTAGCCACATATTTATTACTTTAAATGGAAATGACCAACCTTTTTGGGACAGCCAAAAAAGGAAATTTAGCCAACCATTTTGGGACGGAGGGAGTAGTATTTCTATTTTGAAATCTCAACACGTTTTTACTCCTCTTTCGAAAAGTTTACTTAAAAAGAATTGAACAACCAAAACCTAAATCCTAAATCCGTTACTCAGATTCGTTCATGTCAGACTAAGTCAGACCCGACCAGAAAAAAATAATTTCAATCCAAGTGAAAGCCCACAAAAAGTTCATATCTAGGGCCAAAGTTTAATGTTTTGACATACAATTGTTGTAGATGAGATACTACTCCGTAAATATTTGTGTGAGTATCCAATTAGAAAAGAATTGGAAAATGGAAAACGGAAGCCATCGGTACTGTTCATTTGGGAATAGCATCCTTTTGCATGGAAAAAGAAACAGATGAGATAAATAAATCGACATAATATAATGGGGCGAAAGAGGGAAAATGGGTATGGAGATGCCAAAAATAGCAGAAAAATGGACCTGGAAAGCAACCAAAACGATGATAGCGAGGAGCAGGAAGAACAAAACCACCCATACCCACATATCGATCTGCAATTGGCTCGCTTGTTGTGGCCGGGCACCAATTAATCACGACTATTTATACGTACGCACACCAATTAGTCAGGAGTATTATGTGTCCATATATCTACGTGTTTTCTCAAATTTAGTCCCCTCCCAAATTGTCTCAATCAACCATCTAGCTTGTTTATTAGTAAGTAGCAGTCTATTTAATTTTTACACGATTTTCATCGTGGGTTATCCTGAAACAGTTTGTGTACATCCGGCCCTCTTACCCACTTAGGTAATGTTGTTGTTTTACGAGTATTTTATCCTAGAAGAATGTAAGATAAGAAATTTTAGAGAGCCTGGAAACTCATTAATTCAGAAAAATTAAAAAACAGAAAAGACAAATATTATGTTGAATGTGCAATTACTATTACGCATGAAACTGCGGCTCTTTATCGTTTATACGGCACAACTAACAAAATAGAAGAGAACAAAGAAAAAAGATTATAAAAACAAATGGTTAGTTATATGAAATTATATGTAAGTAATGGATATGGGGTGATGATATGATAACTCGTTCACAACGGAGTTCCTATCAAGTGAAAAAGATCACCTCATATGAATTTTGAAACAAAAGGGGTCCCAACTAAGTTACTTTAAAATCGGGTATAGTGCAATAGGGTTATAGGAAAATCATTAGCTTACTAGAATTTAGACAAACAATACTAGTTGAGAAATGAGTAGAATATATATTTAATTGGTATGCCGAAAATCATATTGTTTCTATTTGGGATAAGGGTCAGATAGGGCCTCGAACTCGAAAAAAAATGTCAAATAAGGTCATATTTAAGATGCTCTGTCCGGCCGACGCCATTTGGGGTGGTTCCCGATGGAATTTTTTGATGAAATTTTTTGAGCATCTTCCTCATTAAGTCTAGTTTACTCATACCAAATTTCACCTAAAAATGCAACCGGGAAGGTAGTCAAATGATTTTCCGAAATGTACGGGGTTGTTTAACTTCACAATTATCTTCAAAAAATTATTTGACTACCTTCCCGGTTGAATTTTTAGCTGAAATTTGGTATGGGTAAACTAGACTTAATGAGGAAGATGCTCAAAAAAATTCATCAAAAAATGGCATCTGGAACCGCCCCAAATGGCGTCGGCCGGACAGAGCATCCTAAATATGACCTTATTTGACATTTTTTTTCGAGTTCGAGGCCCTATCTGACCCTTATCCCTTTCTATTTCATAGAACTTTCAGTCACAAGTCACACTATTATTAAGTCAAGTGGAATGTTTTTGTTTACTTGCATTCATAGGCCTCATACATAGCTCGATTACTTCAAACAACATGAAAAAAAAAACAGTCATTGTTAACACTCGAAATAGAAATATTACTTCAAACAACATGAAAAAAAAACAGTCATTGTTAAGTCACACTATATATATATTCTTTGTTTCGCCTGTTCATGTTTGTTAACATTAAAAAAACAGTCATTGTTAACACTCGAAATAGAAAACGTGGTCATTATTTAGTAACTTCTTTGAAAACTCAAGCTGCCAAAGAAAAAAAAAACTCTTATTTTATTTCCTCAATCACTCCTATAGTCCTAAGTTCTTTCTCCTTCCAAAACTTGCTCAAAACTCAGCTTTTCTAAAAAAAATCAACTTGTTAAAACTTGGAAGATTGGGTATAGCGCAATGCCACAATGCGTCTAAACATTGTTGCCAATACGATATTAGAGAATATAACTAGTATTTTTCATGTAAAAAGGGGAAAAAAATAGAAAACATGCCAATTGCCTTGGTAAATTTGATTACTTTCTTTATCTTATTGCAACACACTTTACCACTTTATGTAATACAATTTTTGCTACTTTATTTCATGTGTCACCCAACGTGGCAAAGTTACAAATGATGGGTGGGGGATGTACTCTTTTTCTTCAAAAACATAACATCTCATTCTTTGAGAGAGAAAAAAAAATCATTTTTTTGTTATATTTTAACATTAGAAACCATTGTCAATATAAGATTCTGATTTCTTTATCTCATCTCGAATTTTCAATAAGCAGGAGCACACCAGTTGACAAAAAGAGTCATTCACTCATGCATGCTTCCAAGTTCCAAGTCAAAAGGCAGAAAAAGGCAGCAATGCCTAATAGGAGAAGACTTGTCAGATGAAAAAACGTGCAGAAATTAAAAAAAAAAACAAAGACTAATTATAAGGAAGAGAAAGAAGAAAATATAACATCTACACAATGCATGCTTTCCTCTAGGGGCAAGCAACATGAAGGATATTTATACACACAGCGGAGTGGTATACAACTGTAAGCCTTACGAATCTAATGGAATGGAAGGTCATAAAATGAATTGGGATGACAGGATCTATATATGAATACAATAGAAATGCTGGCCTATGGAAATGACAGGCCAAATGCTTGCAACCAGCTTAGATTTGCAGATCATCCAAAGATAGATCATTGGCAGTCAAGAGTTTCAGTTTCTGCACCAGTTAGTAATACAGCATCAGCGAAACATTATGGGGTGGGGGGGATGAGCCAATCTGTTCGTGAGATATTTGGAACAACATTACTTTTTGCTCATTGACCCAGATTGTTATAATTTAAAAAATAACAAGTCATAAATTTCTCATACAAGTCATAAATTTAGAACATATGCTTAAACATTTAGATGTTTGTTATCAACTATCATTTTATGTTTCCTGTTTTGTTTTTCAAAAACTAAAAAAAAGATTGTGGTTTGCCGTTTCTTAGGCGTTTTTAATAATTAAACATGGTTAGTATGAGTAATTAAAGTATGACTACTTTGTCGAAGTTCATTATTAAACATCTGTCATACAAATCTTAAAATCATAAAACCAAAAATTCAAAAGTAGTGGTAAAAACCCAAGAAGCCCTTAATCATAATTTTAAAATTTGTTTGGTTATATAAATATATAGAAATATCTCACTGAGCTTATAAACTTAGGCTCAGCCAAACAATAAACGAGGCAAACAAAAACTATCAAAATATTGGCTCCGCTTAGTTCACTACAGCCCTACTAGCGTGTGGGTGGGTGGGTGGGTGGGGGGGAACCGGGGAAGGGAATAAATAAGTATTCAATTTGCATACCGTAATAAATTTAGGAGGATCATCAAGGCTGGATGAACCTAATATCACTTCCCTCTTTAGCTTTGTTGTTAATTTGTGACAAACTCGTAACTGTAAAATACCATAAAATATTATGGTATTATGTGTGGCATGTATATTGTGTACTGTATGAGAAGTGTGTATATATACCTCAGATCTAGTAGCCCCACCAACTATAAACACAAAAATGCGTTGACCCATTTTCTTAAGGTCACTTGATGCATGCCTCAGAATCGAATCACTAAAAGAAATAACGAGATTAGATCACATGTCAGAAGATGAATAATTAACATGACGCAAGTGAAGAGAGTGTGAGTAATTTGGAAAGAAATTGTGGGTCATTGGAAAGTATGGGTCTTTGTAGTCATTTGTCCATTAACTTATATTCATTGCAAAATTACATACGTTTAGATAATTCATTCTCCTATTGAGTTAATTCAAAATTTTCACCATAGTTTCAGCAGTTTAAGCCATTTAAGTCTTTTTGGTAGCCGATTATCTCTTCCCGAACTACAGGCTCTAAATTGGAGCACATGGGACTGTACCTTGAATAGCCATCATCAGAACCTCGAGGGCGCGCCCATGTTGCAGTCCGTCTAGATCTCATAGAATGAGGAGCTGGAACACTATTAAGTCGCATCGATGCACCAACCTGGGAGGTCCCATTGAATGATGGACTTGGATCGTTCATGCATGGATACTCATCCTGGGGTAAATCCCCTTTACTCAACCTTTCAACAAGTTCCTTAGGAAAGAAAATAGAGAAAAATGTAAGGGAGTTCGGAAAATGCTAGTGAGAGAAAATATAATGGAGTTATGGAAGAAAATAAAATGCGAGTGAAAAGAAAACATTTGTACTAACTACATAGATTTATCTTTGATATTGTTAAAACTCATTGTCGTGTCTATTTCTATCATTAATATACTAAGAAATCTGAGCAAATGTCAAATTTTTTTAAAATTGTAAATTTTCCTTTGCAATCTCCGTGGTAAAACCGAACACAAGAAAATAACTTTATAGCATGTTTCTTGCCTTTACCGAGAGCATTTTTTGGGATCCAAACATACCCTATGTGGAAACACGATAACCAGTCTTTCAAGAAATGCTAAGTACAGCTGTACAGGTGTGACTGCATGCAATGATCAACAAAACCCAATATTGTCGAAAAATTTCTACAATTTGAGGTCTCTGGTGTGTGGTGTATATATATAGGGGAAGATGAAAATTCTAAAGAACGTGGAATATCAGAAATCTCATTATTTTTTCTCGAAAAACTTTGAAAATATATTCTTTGCCCAAAAACTATCCTATATCGATATTTAAATATCCACCAATTCTTCACAAAGATATTTCAATGATTGGATTGAACCTCAATCATGGGGAAGAAACGAGATAGTTGCCATGTCGATTCTTCGTCTTTGCGGTCTTTTCTAGCAGAAGAATGCTTCTTCTGTAAATCCAAGATAATTTACTGATGAGAAGGAGCACATACAGCACAGACACACACACACACACACAAAGATCAGCTAAACATCCAGTTACACACACCTTATTAATATCAAACTTAAGAGAAAATGGTACAATTGAGCTTTTTTTGTTTTCCGATGCAGCCTCCAGTAACCTCATATTGTACACAGCATTCAAATCATCCTGAGGCAACCTTGCTAACTAAACACAAATATCAAGATGCACCAAAAGAATTAGCACCAATACTAAATCTCTATATATATTCACTACGAATGAAGTTGGTACTTTTTGAAATATAGGAAGCTGAGAAAAGAAAAAAAAGAAAAAGGAAAAGAAAATATACTCCCTTCTTTTGAAAAGAAAGAGTCCAGATTTGAAGAAGGTACAAATTGTTATTTTTAGCCAACTAAATCAAGGTATAGAAGGGGAGCCTTGGCGCACAGGGTACAGTGTTGTTGGGTGAGTGAGAGGTCACAGGTTTACGTCTTGAGCAAGGCGTCTTGTCAAAATGACAATGTGTCGGCCCCTTCCCCAGACCCTTGCCTAAGTATAAGATTTTACAAGTAATGAATGGTCACTTCGACCCGTAAAACTTATTTCCAAGATTGTTTGGAGTACTTGCATAAAATTGTTTGCCGCTTGGCTTTATGGAAATTTCACTCAAAATGAAACCTGACTTCTAAACCAGAATCTTATTTCTTTTATGGAACAAAAAGTTCTTGGGATACGATTCTTTTTTAGATGGATGGAGTATCATATAGTCAAAGATGCAGACCCAACTTTCCTGGGCCCTAACACATTGTGAAAGTATATTAGAATATACTTTAGAATATGCTTTAGAATATATTAGGAATATACCATATATAGTATTATTGTATAGCATCTTTTATAGGCATATTCTACCTTTGTAATCTATATTTATAGGGCCTTACCCTTCAATAAAAAATACAGAAAATCATTCTCTACATCTTTAATATCATTCTGGTTTATATTTCAACATGGTATCAGAGCCTCCCATTTCAATTTAGTTTTCAGGCTGGTTCCTTTGTTTCCAGAATATCAGTTTAGTTCAGAATCTCAGTTCACAGAACCTCTGTATTCTTTTCAGCTTAGTTTTTTTTTTTCATATCTGAGTTTAGTTTTCAGACTGTTTTCTTTCTCCTAGAAATTGATTTCAGTCCAGACTCCCAGAACCTTGTCCCAGACTCTTCCCCGAATTTTTCCCAGAACCTCCGATCTCAGAAGCCGGCAACCCTCCTAGCCTCCAAATCTGGTGCGGTGAACGTGGACCTAGTAATCTGGTGCGAATGCCGTCGGCGACAAAGACTTCAAAATCCGCAGCTCCAAATCGACGCACGTGAATTACACGCGCCTCCGGAGTGCTCGCCGCCGTTGCACGCGCCGGCGCGTGCGACTTCGTTTCTGGCGGGAGATTTGATCGGTAATCATCTCCTGACTCGCATGTGGGTCCTCTACAACCTGTGCCCGGTAGTTTCAGGTATACTCTATTTCCATTTTGGAATTCTCTCTTGGTTCTTTCTCCAAGCAAGGAACGGATGAGACTGCCTAAAGGTGTCGTGCTGGTCTGTGGTGTCTGATGTTTACGACTTCTTGATTATTAAAGGCTCAGAACTATTCTAGCTGATATTCCAGCCTGGAGTCCGTAAGTTTTGACTATTACCCTAGTATCCCAAATTTTCATTTCACTGCCAACTGAAAAAAAAAAAAATGTCTTGTACCACTCAGTTTGGCAGAGAAGTAAAATGCAATTACTGCAAGAAGCCCGGACACTTGATTAAAGAATGTAGAAAATTGTTGTTCAAAAATCAAGGAAATCAGCTTGCTCATGTTGCTTCCGCTGCCGGTACATCGGATGGATCAATTGCCATCTCTTCAGACGAGTATGCCAAATTTATTTGCTACCAAGAATCTCTAAAGCATTCATTTGTCCCTATCTCGGTAGCCGCGAATTCAGGTATTTCAAACACATGTCTTGTTTCATCATCCTCGAAATGGGTCATTGACTCAGGTGCCACGGATCATATGACCGGTAATCCTAGTCTATTCTCGTCATTTCATTCATATTTACCTACTTCTAGTGTCACTTTAGCTGATGGATCTACCTCACCCGTTCTTGGATCTGGTACTGTTGTTCCAACTTCTACAATACCATTATCGCCTGTTTTAAGTCTTCCTAATTTTGCATTTAATCTGCTTTCCATCAGTAAAATCACGCGTACTCTTAATTGTTCTGTAACATTTTTTCCTGGATATTGTGTGTTTCAGGATCTGTTAACGAAGCAGACTATTGGTAAAGGACATGAGTCAGCTGGTCTTTATATTTTGGATACATCAATCACAAAAGGTATCTCTTGTCTTGGGGTTGGGACTTTGTTAGATGCTCATTACCGATTAGGACATCCATCTCTCCCATTAATGAAGCAAATAAATCCCCAATTTAATACGATGACCTCTTTACAATGTGAGTCATGTCAATTTGCGAAACACCATCGTACTAGCTTAAGCCCTCGAGTTAATAAACGAGCAAATGCTCCATTTGACCTTGTTCACTCTGATGTTTGGGGTGCTTGCCCGGTTGTGTCTAAAGCTGGTTTTAAATATTTTGTTACCTTTGTTGATGACTATTCTCGTATGACATGGTTGTATTTCATGAAACGTCGATCTGAGTTGTTCACTCACTTTTCTTCCTTTTGTGCTGAAATTAAAACTCAGTTTAACGTTCCTGTTAGGGTGTTAAGAGGAGACAATGCTCAAGAATATCTATCTGCTACATTTAAGTCATTTATGCTTCAACATGGCATTATTCATCAAACTTCGTGCGTTGACACACCTCCTCAAAATGGAGTTGCAGAACGAAAGAACCGACATCTGTTAGAAACTGCAAGAGCTCTTCTATTCCAAATGAATGTGCCTAAACAGTTTTGGGCAGATGCCGTGTCTACTGCATGTTTTTTGATAAATCGAATGCCATCTTCTGTTTTGAATGGTAAAGCTCCTTATCATTGCCTATTTCCAAACAAAGAGCTTTTTCCTATCCCACCTAAAATATTTGGTTGCACTTGTTTTGTTAGAGATGTTAATCCTCATCTTACAAAGTTAGATCCCAAATCATTAAAATGTATTTTCTTGGGTTATTCTCGAGTCCAAAAGGGGTATAGATGTTTTTGTCCGAGTACTGGTCGGTATCTTGTTTCTATTGATGCATCATTTCATGAAAATACACCTTTTTCATCATCTAAGGCAGATATTCATGAGAGTAATGATGATATACTCATTTACACGATGACTATTCCCGAGTCCACACTTTCAACAAATATTCCACAAGTTACTGTTCCTGACCCTAGGCCTCCCGTACATTTGGTATACACCCGTCGACACAAAGCACCTGATCACCCTCCACCGGCGATACCTGTGATTACTTATCCTGATACTAGTTCGACTCCGATCTCATGTCCTGAACCAGTACCTGCATCTTCAGATCTTGTGTCCACATCAGATCTTGACCTCCCAATAGCACTACGTAAAGGTACGCGGTCTTGTACTCATCCTATTTCTTCATTTGTGTCATACAATCAGTTATCTCCTACTTCATGTTCTTTTATTGCTTCCATTGATTCTATTTCCGTTCCCAAATCTGTCAAAGAAGCTTTGTCTCATCCTGAATGGCGTCATGCCATGGTAGAGGAAATGAATGCTTTAGACCTTAATGGTACTTGGGATTTGGTTGACTTGCCTACAGGGAAGAAATCTATTGGATGTAAGTGGGTCTTTGCTGTTAAGGTTAACCCAGACGGATCTGTTGCTCGGTTGAAAGCCCGATTAGTTGCGAAGGGTTATGCTCAAACCTATGGTGTTGATTATTCTGACACTTTTTCTCCTGTTGCTAAATTAACATCTGTCAGGTTACTTATTTCACTCGCTGCCACTCATGATTGGCACTTACATCAGTTGGACATTAAAAATGCATTTTTGCATGGTGACCTTAAAGAAGAAGTCTATATTGAGCAACCTCCGGGATTTGTTGCTCAGGGGGAGTACGGTAAAGTTTGTCGACTTCGCAAATCTCTTTATGGTCTGAAACAGAGTCCTCGTGCATGGTTTGGGAAATTCAGTCAATCAATTGAACAATTTGGAATGATAAAAGGCAAATCAGATCACTCTGTCTTTTACAAACAAACAAAATCAGGTGTCACATTGCTTGTGGTGTATGTTGATGATATTGTGATTACAGGGAGTGATAATGCAGGTATTTTGGCCCTTAAGAATTTTCTGCATAGTCAATTCCAGACGAAAGATCTTGGCTCTCTGAAATACTTTCTGGGAATTGAGGTAACACGAAGTAAGAAAGGCATATTTCTATCTCAACGTAAATATGTACTTGACTTACTAGCTGAGACAGGGAAATTAGGGGCAAAACCAAGTACAACACCCATGGTTCCCAACGTGCAACTCACTCAAGAAGGCACACCGTTTGAAGACCCAGAAAGATATAGAAGACTGGTTGGAAAGCTTAATTATCTCGCAGTCACTCGTCCAGATATTGCCTATTCTGTGAGTGTAGTGAGTCAATACATGTCATCTCCAACCATTGATCATTGGGCTGCAGTAGAACACATATTATGTTACTTAAAGGGTGCACCAGGACGAGGTATTGTTTATCAAAACCATGATCACATGAGAATAGAATGTTTTGCAGATGCTGATTGGGCCGGTTCTAAAGATGATCGAAGATCTACATCTGGTTATTGTGTCTTTGTTGGTGGTAATCTTGTATCTTGGAAGAGTAAGAAGCAGAATGTGGTTTCTCGTTCGAGTGCCGAATCAGAATATCGAGCTATGGCACAATCTGCATGTGAGATCATATGGATAAGCCATTTATTGACCGAGCTCGGACTGAAGACATCAATGCCTGCTAAATTGTGGTGTGATAACCAAGCTGCTATACACATAGCAAACAATCCTGTATTTCATGAGAGAACAAAGCATATTGAGGTCGATTGTCATTTTATTCGAGAGAAGATACAAAAAGGATTTATCTCTACAGGATATGTGAAGACTGGGGAACAACTTGGAGATTTGTTCACTAAAGCACTAAATGGAATTCGAGTTGGTTATTTATGTAACAAGTTGGGCATGATAAATATCTATGCTCCAACTTGAGGGGGAGTGTGAAAGTATATTAGAATATACTTTAGAATATGCTTTAGAATATATTAGGAATATACCATATATAGTATTATTGTATAGCATCTTTTATAGGCATATTCTACCTTTGTAATCTATATTTATAGGGCCTTACCCTTCAATAAAAAATACAGAAAATCATTCTCTACATCTTTAATATCATTCTGGTTTATATTTCAACACACATGAATAAAAATAAATAGCTGACATCTACACACATGACAATCCCTATGTCAAACAGATGAGTCATACTTGGATTAATATTGATTACCAGTTGTTTTTATTTACTGTTACAAGCAGGAGCTGGCTTGAACAGAAAAGAATTAAAAAAAAAGAATGTAAAGAAAACAAAAGCACTCTTTTATACATACAAGATATAAAGGAATATGGAGAGTACTTGTTATGTTACTTCTTCAACAAAGACTATCATATTGTCATGTTTCAACAGTTATTTTTAGCCCAAGTAAAGGTAGTTACCTCCATTAGTTTTACAAGTTTATCATCTTCGAATTTCTCAGGATGAACTGCTGCATATATCATTAACAAGCGCAACTTGTTTTCACGGTGCAACTTGTTTTCATGATTTACATCCTGCAGGAGAAAGTTAGAAGATATAGTTTCAAGTACAAATGAACTTTAGAAAGTAAAGTATACAGTTCCCACCTGATTCATTCTCAGAAAATTGATAACATCTTTAGTCCCTGCATCTCCAAAGACGAGATTTTGCTCTAACTGCCCTAGCTCTCTAAGCCCAAACTCTCTGATAATTTTGTTCAGCTTTCCAGCAATCTAGCAACATACAAAATCAGCCAAAACGACAGTTACAATGAGAAAAGTTATTCAATGAAACAAAAGTGATATTCCATAAATTCTTGTTATGATGATAATGAGCAGAATGTGTTAACTTTATTAAAAAGTTCACAACCTTAGTATGAGCACCAAGCGTTTTTTTTCAAACTTACATACTAAGTGGTGAATGGCCTTGTTTTACTCTCTTATTTAATTTAGCAATAAAAGCAGCTCAACAAGTTGTTTAACATTTCTGAGTTGACAAAGGTTACGAATTGACAGCACTAAAAATGCATATTCCATCATAATGCAGCTTAGGGAGCCATGCAGATGCATTAAATAAGTGGTCTTGGTGCAAAATTAGCATCCTAGGCGCGAAATTGGCGACCTCATTGGCTGGTCACTATAACTTTGTAGAAGTGAGATAGCTGTGCTTTGGCAGCCGTCTTGAAATATGGAGCTCGAAAAACAAATTCGTATAGTCCTATTTATTAACAATGGAAATGCTCAAATAGCCGAACAGAATAGACGCGGGGCATATAACCATTTGTGTCCCTTCAACAATCAGATGATTTCCCTTAACTTTAGTTTGTAGCTATATTAACATCCACAACATGGTACTAAATGCTGCATTCACAATTGATGAGCATGAATTCGTACAAAATCAATACTTTTATTTGTACAATACCTATCATATTTGTGAAAAAAAACTATTCAAACAATTACTAAGGTATGCAATGAAATTTTGTTTCTTTTACAAACCAGCTAACAGACAATAACTCTGCACATCATTCAATTTCCCTGTTTACTTAACAAAAAGTATCTTCCTAGGAATTATAAATCCTCATACAAGAGGAAAAAGAGTTCCTACCTCCTACCCAAACCATAGGTATTATTTTTTCTTTTTATATTACACGCTCATTCCTATTTAACATTTGAAATCATATTCATGCCCCCACTATATTCATCAGTCATTCCTTTCTTCCAACCAAGCATCCCGTAATTGTTGCTCCTAACAATCACCTTTAAAATGTGAAGTAACACCAAAGTGACAAACTGATTCCAGCTACTAGTACTCAATCTTCTAAAATTCACTATATGTTACTTGGGCACCAAAACTTGACGCTAGGCCATCTAGGGAGCCTATTTTGGGACCTAGCCCATCTAGGGCACGCAGTTGAGGGCCTAGCCTCTCTAGGGTTGCCCGCCTGGAAGTGAATCATTCTAGGGGAACTAGCCTGCTTTCAAGAACAATGTCACTTTACTCCAGTGCTTGTGTGGTTAGATCTTATTCCCCCATTGGAGAGTTGGTGTAGAATCAAATATTAGATGAAACTTGAAATAAACATGTATCCATAAACGGTCAGCTACCAGAGCACACCCAATAGTTGGAAATATAAAACGAAAGCATTAGCTCAATTAAAAACAACCAAATGCAACATGTACAAAACTCACATCCACATGGAGTGAGAGCTTCTCAATTTGTTCACTATATTGAGGAAGAGCTTGAACCATTTTCTGCAAATCCCGTGTAGACAACTCGCCACCATCTCTACAGGAAAATAATCAGTTTGCGGTAACAAATAAGCATTCCAGTACTCTGCTACTTGATGGAGTATGTGATTGCTAAATACTTGAAAATTTCAGAATGGCAGATTAAAAGATTTCTAGAAATGAAAATAATGCTAACCTTGAACCATGCTGGATTTGTGCAGCTTTGTTTCTTGTGACAAAATTTGTCATCTTTTCATGTAGACGTTCACTAGCCTGACAATTCAATTGTTGATCAACAATAGAATGCATCTATGTTTCATTACTTGAAAGTAAAGGAATGAACATACATCTGCAATATGTGCATGTCGGAGCTCTAACCAGATAGGGTCATGATCCTCCAAAAGAACCTCTTTCTTCTCAGGAAGCCCACCCATTTTGCTCGGAACCTAAGCGGTATATTACTTCAACAAGGAAGATACAAAATATAATTAATACACAAAACTAAACGCATGATCTACCTCATGCACATACTTGTTTCCTTCCATGTCCAGCAAATCATGACACATGGCATCATATGTCCACTCATGTATTATTGGAGCAACCTAAAAAATTAGAAAATAGAGAACATGAGTGGAGAAAATTAAACAAGCAACTTCAAAAAGGATAAAGAGGCTGCATTCAATGACCTGATCAACTGATCTATCTACAATAAGAAGCTCGCATGTTTCTGTTTGTGGGAAGTGAGGAAGTGTAGATTTATACTTCACAAGACAATTCCATACAGCTGCAGCAAGCTTTGTTGGAACCAAATCACGAAATGTAGTCATTGTGGTCGGGTCAATAGATTTGATAGCACGGTAGCGAACAAATGGAAACTCCTGTAGAAGTCAAAGTGATGGATAGTCAGTAGTCAGCAGTGCTCATTTTAGTCTAATAAATTAGACTCAAGATCTTCGCAGCATACCCGCAATGAGGCAAATGTTGTAGCGATACGGGAGGCCATCACTCTTAGACATGCATCACCTCTTAGAGAACCCTCATCATCTCCAAATAGTTCCTCTAGGGCCCTCTCATTATCAGTTATAAAACCCTAACATAAAGCATACACAATGATAGATAACATAAAAGATTTGACTTTAATTATAAGTGGGACTTAAGTTTGTCAATAATCAACAAATTACACAAGGATCACCGTGACATCTGCGCTAGTTAAAGGCTTAAAGCACTAGCACTTGTCTAATTGTCTAAAAAGGATTATTTGCTCCACACAATGGACAGTTATTCTTGCCAAATCCATTTTAGAACATTTCACCAGCAAAATTTACATAGCCAGCCAAAAAAATAGAAAGAAATACCATATAAAGCTTAATTGTTTCTCTACTTGTCATAGTTAAAGCGAAAAGCACAGAACCCTACTTTTTTTAATACTGAGAACTTAAGTGTAGTACCTAACATGGAGGAACTAGCACCATACATACCTGACTATCTATGGCAAAGTATTCCAAGTTCATCTGTATGTTAAATCCAAAAATCAGTAAAGCAAATGAAAATATTAAAAGCATAATGAACAGTCTACAGGAGACAGACTAACCTCTCTCAAGGCACCAATTCGAGAGAGAACACTAGTATCCCTCTTTATCTGATCGACAAGTTCTTTCGAAATAGAGGAACTAAAGAAGACGAATGCCCTAAGAAAATTATTGCAATGCACAAGCTCAAAGTGAGAAACATTGAATGTTTTAAATTTTTATCAAACCATAATATAGGTGCCAAAACTTGTACTGTTGGACATTAGAGAAATGGGGTCAAGCAAAAGAATAGAGCTACTTCATTTATCCAGATCTGAGATTAAAGTTTGACATCTGAACTCTACTTTTTCACCAAAAAGATAAAATGAAAAATGAGCTGATGTCCAGTTTCAATAAATTGTGATTCTTCAACATACTTTTTGTACAAAGGTGATCTCCCGGCCATGTCAGAGAGAAACATCATAACACTGCAGATCAAATAGCAGGCCAAACATGTTAAAATGAAGAGTTCTCAAGAGCTAGGATTTTAAAAGCTACAAGCTACAGAAGCTATTGAGATTTTTATGTAAAGATTCAAAAGTTATTTTATGATTAACATGATTTGTTACTTCTCTTTTGTGGGCTGGATGAAGTATATGGCATCCATTGTGGGGACTGGCTGTCTTCTCCTGTAAATATCTTCCACCACTATTGAGAAAAAGGAAAAATCAAAACAATTAAGTTTCAAATGTTATATGATGCACAAGAGAATGGAAAGGGGTAAAATGCATATCTCGCACAGCAAGAAAGGTGAAAGAACTTAGTTTTTCTTTCAAAATAAACATCATGAATGGAGACCAAAATTATACGGAGTATATATTTTTCCAACTGCATGCATATTACGTTGCATTTAATAAGTTCCAGTTAAGTGAACCCATACGGAAAAACCACATGAGCAACACTTATATGTCACTTGTGTCTCATTAAAATTTAAAATGAAAGATAAATAGCACTCTCCTATGGTATTATCATAGTTATTAAACCTCTAAAGAGCACACAACCAACACTAAGCGTGCACACAGATATGAACAGTGAAGTAAAAAATGAGTTTATAAAAGATGCATCTCGACATACAAGAAAAATAGATTTTTGAACTGCGGTTTATTCTTAAAAACACATCCAAATGCGAGTCTTCACTTGTACATCATGAAGCAGTAGGCCTATGTATCCAGGAAAACAAGGAAGTATAAAACTTATGAATTTATCAGAGGCACATCTCGACGTACAAGAACAGAATTATGCACACTTCAATAGCATTACACTGAATGTCAGTATGGTGTTTTTAAACATGTTTTGCTGAGTAATTGCACAAATGTAGTTGGAGAGAATAGATTATCGAATCGCATACTCAACAAATAATTGAACTGTTAAATGCAGTTTATTCTTAAAAAAACAAATCAAATGTGAGTCTTCACTTGTACATAAAGTATTGATTCTATATATCTACAACAATCTGAATAAGAAGCACTATAAGACTTCAACCAATCATCCTTCAAGAAATAGGTAAACGTAGAGTTGACTTACAAGAAACTCCTTCTTCTGTGATATCTGCCATCTTGCATGCATATGACATTATTTTGACTGTTAATTTGTCCATTATCAGTACCTGCAATTTGAGGGGTCAAACATGCAAGCTAAGAAAGTATAGAATCATAAAGGACTTAATCGTCAACTGGTCAATCAATAGAAGACCAAGTAAACCACAAACGCACAAATAGAATCTTTACCTTCCATGTTGATTTTGAATCCTTTGATCTGGCAGATCTAAGCATTTCGTACAACAATCCTGCAGATGTAGGAGGAATTAGCATGAGCAAATGCAAAGTATTAAAGTTATTGAATAAATCATAAAGAGAAAAGAGAAAGTTTCATGAGCAAAAAAGCTTAGGTTCTTAATAAACAATGATACTCTATGCAAATACTCCGTATCATATATCAAATAATATTTAACAAGGATCAGTCCGGTGCATAAGAGCTCCCAAATATGACATATGCAAGGTCTCGGGAAGTGCCAGGCCATTAAGGCAAAATATACACAACTTTACCTTATATTACTATATGACATTTTTTTGCACGGCTTGAACCCAGTCTCTAAGGGTTTGTTTGCAAACACTACTCCCGAGTGCTTTTAACTTTTTAAAGTGATTTGGGGAAAAGTGATTAATAGTAAAAGCTAGTAGTGTTTGAGAAAAAAGTGATTTTGAAAAGTAAAAATTGGTAGTGTTTGATAAAATAAGTGCTTTTTGTGTAATAGAAAAAGTAAAAAGCACTTTTCGCACAAAAGCCGAAAAAAGTTTTTTTAAGTAGAAGTTGTCACTTGAAAACACTCTTTTTAGCTTTTTTAAGCCAAAAACTGGAAAGTGCTTTTTTCCAGTGTTTGCAAACAAAGCCTAAGGCTCAATTATCAAGAAAAACCTAACGATGGAAGAAGTAGTATGGTATCAATATATCAACCTCTCTACAGTACCTCTATCTATTTCATTCCAAAACTTGAGTGGCTTAAGGATGGAAGACATTGAAGATTATCATTTTATCACTATCATACTTTGTGTATAGCATAAGAAATTGTTTAGGTGTATTGAATATTACAACTTAGTTTTACACCATATAATCACCCAAGCAATTTCATGTGGCTTTTGGACTATAAAATCCAAGATTGAAAGTGCTAACTGTTTAAGTAACAATAGAATGCAGCATATCCTATTTCAGTGTTCGTTCTGTAACTGTTAGGCTGTTATTTTTCATTCCAATCCATTTTGAATTCGGCCCATCTTGAGCACGCTAGCTCAAATTAACATCAGGGTCAAATGACACCACAAAACTTATCCACATCTAAAGGACAAATTTAATGTGAATCCCACAGAAATGATCGACTTCAACTACACACGCATTAAGAAATTGAACAAGCAAATGCTCGCGGAACTGACAATAATATGAAAACAAGAGTATAGCGAAGATATTAAAGTGAAATCATGACTCACTGTCGCGTGTGATTTGCCGGAAACATTTGTATTCGCTGCCCTGAGACGACGTATCAGAGTCGGACATCGACATGTAACTTTGATTATAAAACTTCCGACTCTATTTCTCGCGCCGTGAATTTTTCTGAGTTGGCCGATGACCAACTGGATCGTATTGATCAAATCCTCGGTGGGTTAACCGGATGAGGAATGATTGAGTTCCCAATTACAGGTAATATCAGCCTGAGAATGACGTTGACTGTTGAAACCCGCTCTGTTGAATAGTATATGACCCGAATTTTCGCCTGGGTATCCCAAATTCCTAACGGCTTCTCCGCGTAGTAAGACCGGGTCGGTCTTGTGTAAGCCGCCTTTATCCAATATCCATTAGTGGACTCACAAAAAATGGAGTTTTTTTTTTCAAATGAGGATAGTTCCAAAACTTATTTCTAAAGTAGGGTACTCTTAGAATGCATTTACTTAGACGATAATTTGTTGATCTGTTCTGGCGTCTGTTTAAGTCTGCTCTGGTATGAAATGGTCTGATAAACATCTAGTCTCTGTGTATTTTATAACTTCGGAATTCGAGGCTGGTCTATTTAAGTCTGGTATGGTCTGGTCTGGTCTGGGACTCAAAACGGTCTAACTAAAAATATTCCTAAACTTATTTCCCAAATTACAGTATTTTTTGTCACGTCGCCATTTTTTTAAAATCCCGGTCGGCCAACCAACAAAATCAGTGGGGTAGATGTCGAGGAACATCTACCAGATATTATTAAAAAATGAAAACAGATACATAGAGTGAGGTGGACCAAGCCAAAACCTCAACAAAGGCATACCCTTGCAGCAAAAAGCAAATAACAAAGTGAGCAAACTAGAAAAAACATAAGGAACGGACATAGCATCAAGCTTGATAACTCCTAGAAGACCTGGATCCAAATAATCACCTTTTTCCCAAATAAAAGCTCTTTGAAGGCCCATCTTAGCATAGTAAGGGCTCCCCTATTTGTTTGGGCCGGAGAAACATTCCAAACCGGGTCTAAATGCATTCGGCCCGCCACCACCCCACCAAAATTAACCCAACTCAAATAGGCAACAT